>CM039720.1:10129477-10619477 GCA_022539455.1 Dendrobium nobile | reverse complement strand
TCACTTCCTATGTCTCACTCACTCTCTCTCTCTCTTACTTCTTTGATTAATTAATTATTGCTTGTTTTTCTTCTCTCACTAACTCTATTCTTTATCTCTTTATCTCTCTCTCTCTCCCTTCCCTCTCTCTCTTTGTTTATCTTTCCCTCTCCCTTCCTCTCTAAATTTCTTACTATTTACTTATCCCTTTCTCCCTCTCTCTCCCTCTCTCTCTCTCACTCTCTCCCTCTCTCTCACTCTCTTATTAATTCTCTTGCAGGTGGAATATAGAAATTCTATTCAGCACCAACCATTAACTTGTTTACAAATGTTCTTTTGAAACTTCAGCACAAGTCCCCTGCTTTGTTGATTAATGCTTATTTGGATGACTTGGATTTATCATTTAGTGTTTATATTTTTATTATCATGCTGCATTTGTTGACTTAATGTTCACTTATTTTTTGAATTTGAATTTTGTTCCTTGTGGTCCATTCATTCAAGTCCTTGTAGTTCATGTAAGTTCAAATTCAATTCAGTCCAAGTCCCTTATTTTTTTCCAAGTTTTGTGCATTTTTAGACAAAATTTTGGCAGCCTCCGGGTGTCTCCCTCATTTAGGAGAAACTACAGGAGTCTTAGCCTGCTCGCCATGTCAAGAAAGATGTGTACAGTCGGTGTCGGGGGACACCACGGTCATAGTCTTCATCCCCACCACACAAAGAAAGTCATGCATGGGTCTTTGAAAGTACCTGTCTGAAAACACAGTTATTTTTCCAACGACACTGAGGCACGTACGGGTACTTTTATTTTTGCCCCTCCGTGCTATGAAAAATGCGCGTAAGGCTCGCCTGCCTCGCCGTAAGTACCTCACCGAGTTCCCTACTACCACACTAAGAAAAGCAAGCATAGGGGGTCTCTTGGCGCTCGGTAAACACCGAAAAAAGGACTTGGAGATTACATGCCTCGCCACAAGCACCGCGACTTTTTTTTTGGGTACTCCTTTCTTCTTTCTTTCTTTTTTTTTGAATAAATAAACTGTCCTTGTGAGTGAATGGCCATAAGTGCAACTTTTTTGGTGAAGGATCCTTCTGTGCTAGTGAAAATTTAACAACTCGTCTGGACTTGTCCAACGAGGTTTCCCACTTATCCCCATCAAGCAGCATATCATTCTTGTCTTGAGAGATCAAATCATGACTAGAGAATCTTGTTGTTAACTCGTCTGGACTTGTCTTTAAGTAGTGGATAGAGAAGGAGTGGGTCTGCAAAATCATGGGGAGATAGTCTCAAACAGCAAGTTCCTTGAACTCTTCAATCCCATACTTCGGCACAAGCATATTAAGCCAAGAGTGGGGGACTTGTCATAGTTCTTTCTCTCTAAGGGTCATTTTCTCCATCCTCACTCTATTGAGAAAATCATAATAGGAGACGTCAACACTATAGATGAATGAAGGGTGAAATCTCAATTTAGATTTTATGTCATCAACCACTTGTTCTATTTTGATTTCTTCAGTCTTGTGGCTATGTACTGCAAACTCAATGCAGTAGTAAACTTTAGAACTGTCCTTTCTGAGTTTAGAGACGAATTCCACTTGATTTGGGAAGGCCATGGAGGAGCTTCTGTGGAACATCTTGGAGAAAAATCTTTGCTCTTGTTATGATTCCAAATGGTATCAGTCCACCGAGAACCGTATAAAAAAGTTCTGCACTTTGAGTAGGTGTGCATGTAACAATCTCTCCTTTTCCAGTCACCACCTCAAATTGGAGGACATTAGTGATCTGAGGGACATACTTGAAGGTTTGACCACTGATTCCAGCATTTGAGAGAGTCCCCCCCCCCCATGCTGAGAATAGAGATAATCAATCCATGACCTTGGAGCCAAACCAAGCTTTAAGCTCTCCTATAAAAGCTCAATTTATAAAGCCCCACCACTCACGTCAGCATAAGGGAACCCCTCTTCTCCATCCATAAGTTTGTGAATTTTTATTAACGAAGGAAGAGTGTCCATCTCAATGGCAATGCCATCAGGTGCCTGTGCTTGGCCATGGATAGAGTGACAAGCTCCACTGGCTGCAACTGAGACCTTGGCGGAAGAAGAAGCCAACATGAAGCTCAAGAGGGATGCAATGTGTCTTGATTCCTTTGGCCTGAAAACACCAGAAGGAATGGTGAAGATGAATCCCCCAAAATCTTCTAAAGCATTGCTTGTGCTTTCATGGAAATTTGAAGGGCTTCCAAAATTCATGCTTGTTGCTTTTATATAGTTCAGGGAGACAGTTTCAATAGGAATCCGTATGAACTTGCAGGAGAAAAGAGGGTGAGAAAGATTAGAATAGTCATTATGACAGAACAGAACAAGCAAAGACAAGGAGACGAGGAGAGGAAGGTCGAAAGGTATCTAGAAATAAGCAAGGAAGGAGACAGTTTATAGAAAGTAGTGGAGTTCATGTGAAGCTCTACAGGGTTTTGCGACACAAGGAGAGATCAGTCTCGGCTTTGATTGGTTGCAAAAAGTGTGAAGGTAGGGAGTGGAGGTTTTCCTGTTGTGGTGGAGCTCTTATGATTTGGGAAAGTTATTCGTGTGAAGGAAATTAGGTGCGAGCCATAAGAGAACCGAAGCTTTCGCTCTCTACTTCATTTTAACGACAAGCCATATTATTTAACCAAGGTCAATCGCGAGATATCCGGGAGGAGACTTCCGAGGATTTTACGAGATTTCCAGGATTTAGCAGAGAATTTGCACAGTCTTCAACACATACGAGGTCATCAACAATTAATGCGATCTGAAAATCCTTTGAGGTTGATCTTAATTTTGAAAAAATTCTTCTAAACTTCTAATAGATCATGATAAGAGGTCTACCTTACTTCAACTATCCCCAGGATATTGACATGAATGACCTTACGAGGTTGCAGCAAAGTTTGCCCCTAGATAGAAAATATTTCCTACAGATGGTGCCAAACTATTGAATCTTGAAACATTTATGGTAGTAGAGTGATAGAATTTAGTGTTTAAGCTTTGTACAAAGATCCATAACACAAATAGATAAGAGAGAAGGGTGCAAGAGTCATAAGAGACACATAAAATTTTACATGGAAAATCTTAAAAATGAGAATAACCATGAGGTCTAGACCAGCTAAAATGATTCTATAAATATTTATTGTTGATTAAAAATGAGGCCCTTCCTTGGGGGAAAAGCCTTGGCTCAATGTAGCAAATATACATCATATAGAGCACATTACATGGTGGGAGTTGAAAGAATCTAAGGATATGAGAGTTGTTCTTAAGAGAGTGTTGGCCTATTGGTACAACCGTATTTGGGTGACGATGATCGGAGGGACCATAGTCTATGGGTGACGGAGTTTAGAGGGACCTTAATTGACAAATGATGAAGGTCAAAGTGCCCATAATCAATGGAAGATAGAGGTCAAAGTGATCGTAGTCAGTGGACGATGGAGGTCATAAGGACTATAGTTAACGAGTAACAAAGGTAAGAGGGACCGTAGTCAGTCGATGATGGAGGTCAAAGGGAACATAGTAAGCAGGTTGGAGGTAAGAGGGATAGTAGTCGATAAGAGATAAAGGTTAGAGGGACCATAGTCAGCAGGAGACAAAGGTCGAAGAGATTATAATTGGTAGGTGATGGTGGTCGTAAGGACCATAGTCGGTGAGCAATGGAAGTCAGAGGGACTGTAGTTGGCATGTAATGGAGGGCGAAGGGACCATTATCAGGGGGGTAATGGAGGTCTGAGGGTCTATTATTGACTCACATTAGAGATTAAAAGGATCATAGTTAGTGGGCGATAGAGGTTGGAGGGACCGTACTCGATGGACGATGGTGGTCTGATGGTTCATAGTTGATGAGCGACTATGGTTAGAGGGATCATAGTCAGTAGGCGACAAAGGTTGGAGTGATCATAGTCAGTAAGCGATGGAGGTGGGAGGGATCATAGTCGACTAGCGATAGAGGTCAAAGCAACCATAGTAGGAAGGAGATGGTGGTCAAAGGGGCCATAGTCGGTGGAAAATAGTGTTCAGAGTGGTTTGTCGATCATAGTTGGGTGAAGGTTCAATAGTTATTAGTGGCTGGGAGGAGGTCTATCGATGATCAGTGTATAGGTATTGGTCCGATGACTGTAGATAGTCAGGTGGTGGTCTGGCAACGATCAACAGTCTGGCGATCGTCGGCAGACGGGTAGTGGTCTATTGGATGAAGGGTGGTGGTCCATCGGTGGTCAGTAATCTCGCGACGATGAAAGTCTGAGTCGAGGTCCTATAATGAACGACAGACAGGGCAGTGTTCCGATGATGGTCAGCAATGATGGTCCAAGGTTGGTTGGTAAACGCGTAGTGGTCCACGGTTGATGGAAGCTTACCGACGGTTGTTCTTAGGTAGAACTCTAGGATCCTTAAAGCATCAAAGCTCTTTCCAATCTCCAGTCCTAAGGGTCCAAGCTTGAAAAGGTCCAAGCCTCCTTTCATGTGGGGAGGAGGGATTTATTTATAAATTATTGTGTGTGGTATACCCTATAAATATAGAGGTTTAGGGCGGGTTCAGAGAGCTCAAACAGATGGCCCATACTGATTCCCTCAATCATGGATCATTTTTCAAGCATTTATGTTCCTTAGGATGTCAAAATTATGCAACCTTTGGTTCCTTCAATTTATCTCATTGAGCCGCTCAATTCAACTATAAGCATGCTATATTTGGATATCATTTGAGTTGCAATCCAGATCCCGAGCTTATGATTTTGATGATAACAAATATTATTGATTGTACTTTCATTTTTCCTACCATTTTGTATTGCATATATATTTTTGTGTGTACTAATATGTCAGGCACATCATACACCATGCTAGAAGATTTAGGGCTCAAGTTTGGGTAGAATAGGAACATGGTTGACAAGAGTTTGTAATTTTTATGTATTTATTTTTAAATTTCTTGAGTCAATATTCTATAAAAGGTGCATAATATTTTGGTGACCATGCACACTCACAGAGGGGAGTGAGAAAATAAGTTTTAAATTTTTGAACTAATCATACCGTAGAATCTAGATCATATTATACAATATGTTTAAAGTAAAAACCCTAGCCACCAATCAAAATTAAGTATTTTAATTTTTGAAATGATTTAAATTTTCTTATTTGTAATTAATATTTTTAAACTAATTGCATTGTATGATCCAGATCATATTGTACGATATGTTTAAAATATAAACCTTGGCCACCAATCAAAATCAAGTAATTATTTTAATTTTAAATTTTTAAATTGATCGTACTGTATGATGTCATTCATATAATACAATATTTAAAAACTTAATAAATTTAATCCTCATAATTAGTTAATGAAATCAAGGCTTAATTAATTTGGTCGATTGTACTGTACGATGTGGATCATACTGTATGATAGGAAGATATGAAAAATGCTCATCCTAACAATCGTCCTGGATGAAACCTTAATTTTTAAACTAATTGTGCTGTGTGATGTTAATTGAACTAGACGATATACAGATAAAATTTTTAATCATCACAGCAATCGTCCTATATGTTCACAAAATAATTGAATTAAATGTATTGTATGATCTTCAGATAGTAATGTAAGATTAATATACATATTTTGAATAGTTTGTCCCGGGACTATTCTATCATACTGGATCTTATCTGGTTTTTGAATGAATTGTATCATACGATCATCGATCATACTTTACGAACAGTTTTGGTTGAATTAAAATTTTAGGGTTTTTATAGACCTTATATTAAAAAGCTTTTCTTAATTATCTCTTAAAGAGACTTTTGACTGTTGAAGGAATTCTGTGAGAGAGCTATGAGAGATCTTGGAGAGTGGAGAAAGAGAAAGTGAGTTTTGTGAGAGGGAGAGGTAGTGTGATGGTTTCACATGGTCGCTCTGAGCAAGCTTGCACCTTGATTCCTCCATAGGACTCTGTAGATCTACAAAGATTTCTCTAGGAAGAAAAGCTTAAAGGTCAAAGGTCAAGGTATTCTTCCTTCACCAGGAGGGTGAAAAAGCTTCCAGGTTCACTACCTTCATTAGGAGGAAAAAAAGAGCTTCCAAGCTTATCTGCCACACTAGGAGGGTAAAAAGGATTATGGTTCTCCATCACACCGGGTTGGTGAAAGTGATTTTTGTAAGGGCTTCTCCACCTTACTATGAGGTCTAAAGGAGAGACACTAAGAGTTAGTGCAGTACCTGAAGAGGAGAACTCCAAAGAGTGGACGTAAGTTATTGTTTGATCGAACAACTATAAAATTTTGGTGTATCATTCTACTTTTCTTTCTGTATTTTTATTTTCTTACATATTTTTTATTGTTGTAAAATCTGAGAGTTATAAAAATGTAGAAAGTAAAGTTACATTTTTATTTTCCATTATCACGTTGTATTTAGTTTTAACTCTTGTTTAAAAAAAAATTAAAAAGAAAAATAAAAAATATTTTGTCATTGATATTTGTTAAGAGAATTAATTAAAGCAAAGTTACATTATTTATTATTAAGTTCTTTTGCTTGCACACATTATTAGTTTAAAGTATTTTTAAAGGGGTACATTTTTAAAGAACAAATTCACCGTCCCTCTTGGTATGCCTAGTGATAGTTCAATGAGGCTTAACACCCTCAATTGAACTTTCAATTGGTATCAAATCAGGTCTCATAATTCTCATTTAAAAAATCCCTAAGAAAAGAATAAATGGAACATTTTGAAAATTTGAATACTTTGGAGGGTTATTCTATAACTCGTCCACCATTATTCGATAATATTTCATTTGATTTTTTGGAAAATTTGGATTAATCTATTGATTTTTGCATGTGGCATAAGGTCCGAGAAGGTTATTCTACACCTTTTCATTTTTTAATGGCGTTAAAATTGAAACACTATTCACTAAATGGATTAATAAAGATAGAGACTTAGCTCAACTGAATGCTAAATGCTTAAACTATTTTTTCAATGCATTAATATCTGAAGAATATATGAGTCTCTACATGTACTGCTGGAAGAGAGATCTGGGATTGGTTATGCATCACCTATGAGGGTAAATAATCTTGGTTGAACATTATGTTACATGATTATGAACTCTTTCGCATGAAACCAAATGAGAGCATATCAGACGTGTTTACTATGCTTACTTAGATAGTGAAATCTCTGCATTCTATAAGTAGAGAACTATCAAACTCTGAGAAGGTCAACAAAATTTTGTGTTGTCTAACTAGTAACTACTAAGCCAAAGTCACTAGAATCTATGAATCTAAAGATTTAAATATTTATTCAATTGATAATCAACATGGCTCACTCATTACCTATGAGAAAAGTGTGAGTTTAAGACTTTTGCATACAGGTGACAAAAAGAAAGACAAATTGCTTGCATTTAAAGCTAATGAATCTAAAAATGACAGCTCTGTAGCTGATGAGGATAATGATATAGTGTTGAAAACCCAACAATTCAAGAGCTTACTGAGGAGAAAGCAAAGATGTCATCAACACTGGAATAACGGTAAAATGAGTAAAAATATAAAGGTTTCTTTTGACATTATTTATTTTGAATGTAGGAAAAAAGGCCCATTAAAATCAGAGTGCCCCAACTTAAAAGTTCACCCTATCAAGGAGAAGGGTGAGGAGAAGATAAAAGTCAAAAATGGAAAGCAAAGGATGCAAAACACATTTTGGAAAGACTCCGCTTCAGACTCATCAGAATTGGAAGCAAAGGAAGAGGTAAAAAATTTATGTCTTATGACAAATAATAGTCTTGATCACTCTGATAAAGATATGATATGTGAACTTTCATATAATGAATTATTCAAAGTTTTTGAAAAGATTCATGATGCATATAAAAAGTTTAAAAAATGCATGTTAATTTAAATTTAAAGTTTTCTGAATTACAAAATGAGCATGATAGTCTTACTGTTGAACACATTATTTTAGACAAAGAACATCTCTCTTTACTTGATGAATTTGATGCATTAAACAAAATGCATCTTGACTTTAGACAAGCACATAAATCCTTTAAAATTGAGCATCTTGAATTAGAAGAATCATACAAACAATTAGAAACACTCGCATTTGAAGAAGGCCATAGTGAGCACATATTAAAACGTGAAGTTCAAATCTTTGAAAATACAAATGAGTTTTTGAAAGCAAAAATTTATGCACTCCAATAGAATAAACCACCGCCTAAACTAACACAATGGTATAACCCCAAAATATAGCATACATCATCTCATACCTCTAGGAAGAGGCACACCACCCCACATAAATTGGTAAATCCATTCCCAGGAATTAGGTGTTACTCTTGTGGCATGTTAGGATACATTTTACACACTTGTACCTTACACCATAAAACATATTTAGTGTGGAGGCTAAATTCAAGTGCATCCCAGCATAGCATGCATGCAATTTATTCATTTAAGTATAAGGTAGAACCCAAACTCACTTGGATTCAGAAACTATCGCTTGATTAACTTGGTAGGGGTGCTCTCATAAAAGTCCAAGTGAGACCATGTGGTACCTGGATAGCAGATGCTCATGACACATGACTGGAGATATGAAGAAATTCATCATGCTAGAGGTCAGGGTAGGAGGCAAGGAGATACTAGGAGACAACACCACCAAGAAAGTGTTGGGCTCAAATATGATTGTCAATGCTGAAAACTTTATTATTGAAAAAGGCTTGTTAGTAGATGGATTAAAGTACAACCTGCTTAAGATTAGTCAATTATGCGATAAAGGTTTTGATATTAAATTTATGTCTACTAAATGTTTGATAAGCTTAAATGGAAAAATAATTTTAGAAGGCAAAAGAATTAACAATATTTACTTGCTTGATTTGAATTGTGTTGACTATTTAAATTCTTTATGTTTAAAATTTGTTGTTGATGAATACTGGCTATGGCATAGGTGACTATGTCATATAAGAATAAAAACTATTAGAAAAATCACCCAAAAAGACCTAGTCAGAGGTATACCCAAACTAAATTTTTCTAAAGACCATCTTTGTGATGCCTGCCAATTAGGAAAATCAAATAAAACTTTATTTCATTCCATTAAGGACATCATCACTTCTAGACTACTAGAAATTCTTCACATTGACATATTTGGACCGGTTAGTATAGCTAGCCTAGGTCGGAAGACCTTTGGGTATGTGATTATAGATGATTTTTCTAGATTCACCTGGGTTAGATTCCAAGCACATAAAAGTGAATCATTTGAGGAATTTAAGAATTTCTCTACCTAGATTTAGAGGAAGTTAGGATGTGAAATATTCTTATGCCCCTAGAATCCCTCAGTAGAATGGGGCATTTGAAAGAAAGAATAGAACCCTAGTAGAGGCTGCTAGGGCCATGTTAGTAGAATATTCACTCCCTAGATAATTATGGGCAGAAGCAATTAACACTACTTCTTATGTTATGAATAGGGTAAATCTTAGATCTAAACTTAATATGACTCCCTATGAGCTACTTAAGGGTAGAACACCCAATCTTTCTCACCTTCGCATTTTTGGATATAAATATTTTATTCTTAAAAAATAAAAAATCTTCTCTAGGAAAATTTAACCCTAAATCTGATGAAGGAGTTTTCCAAGGTTATTCTTAGGTAGGTAAAGCCTATAGAGTTTTCAATAATAGGACCATAGTGGTAGAGAAGACCACCCATATAGTATTTGATGAATCTGATTAATCTGGTGAGCCTATGTTATAAGAAGAAGAAGTGGTAGAGGTTACCCGAGGGATAGAATCCATTGACCAAGGAAATAGAGAAGAACCTTAGGAGTCCTTGCCTAGAGATTGGAAATATGCATCTAGTCATCCTAGAGAACTCATCTTAGGAGATCCCTCTATAGGAGTTAGGACTAGGAATGGACTTTTGATGGATATTAGTCATTCTTCTTTCATCTCTATGATAGAACCCACTAGTGTAGATCAAACCCTATCTAATGAATTCTGGATCCCAAATATGTAAGAAGAATTAAACTAACTTTTTTGAAATGATGTTTGAGAATTGGTTAGTAGACCTACAAACCAGAGTGTTGTAGGAACCAAATGGGTTTTCAAGAATAAGATGAATGACTCTAGAGTAGTAATTAAAAATAAAGCCAAATTAGTAGCTAAGGGATATGATCAAATAGAAGGCATTGATTTTAAGGAGACCTTTCCCCCTGTGGCTAGGTTAGAAGCTATTAGAGTGTTATTAGTCTTTGCTTGCTTTAGAGATTTTAAGCTATACCAAATGGATGTAAAGAGTACCTTTTTTATTGAGGTGATTAAGGAAGATGTATATGTAGAGCAACCCATTAGATTTGAAAATTCAACCTCTCTTAAGCATGTCTATAAATTGAAAAAAGCATTGTTTGAATTTAAGAAAGTACCTAGGGTATGGTATAAAAGGCTTAGCACTTTTTTCCTAAATAGATCCTTTGTTTGTTTGTTTGTTTTTTTTTTTTTTTTTTTTTTTTTTTTTTTTAAACATGCAAATTGCATTAATAAAGTGAACCTAATACAAACTACCAAAATGAAGAAATTCTACCACATTCCTGCTTTAAAAATGAATAAATTAAGGAGGAATATTAATACAACTAATATCATCCCAAAAGAAATCACTAAAAATAGCAAGGTTAGCACTTAAATCAGCTAACTTATTATAATTTCTATTTGTAAAATGAAATAAGACTTGGTTAAACTCCTTTAAAAAAGAGAAATCTTCCTCCCAAAAATTGTCCTTCACCAATTTGCCTTTTCCAATAGAACCTTGAAGAAGCTTGACAATATTATAATTATCGCTTTTAAGTATAATTCCTTTAGCTTCATACATCCACTTTTGCATCACTTGCTTCAAAGAACTGATTGCTAATAAGTCCAACAGAGCAATGCCCCAATGTATGCAAGAATACCCAAATGCCAATAAGTATCTTCCTTTATAATCTATGAAAATATCTCCAATTCTTGTTGTGTTTGATTAAAATAAAGAAGCATCAATGTTACTTTTAATCCATTTGGGAGGACGGTGTCAAGAATGTTAGACGATAGTGAAGCCTAATTAACACCCTAGTTATCCCAAATAGAATTAACGTGAGAAGAAAATAGCATAATTAATAACATTAGCAGCTATACCCAAAGGGAAGTCTTTAATACCTCCATGTTTAACACTATTCTGGGTTTTCCAAGATAAGTACACAACTTAACAATACATATTTGCAATCCCACAATTGAAATTTTCTAATCACTACAAGAAAACAGCTTATTTTTGGCAAAAATAAATTCGTCACCAATACTGGCGGATTTTCCGGTGGATTACCCATAGTTAATTTCCGGTGGATTTTTTGACGGTTTGCGAGCGGATTTTTTTATTAGCTTTCCGATGGATTTATTTTTGACAAAAATTATTTTTTTCTAAAAAATGACTATAATAAAAATCTATAAATAATTGTTTTTTAATAACTTATTATAAAATTAAATTATTTAAATAAAATATTTTAAAATTAAATTAACTAATCTAATAATTCATTATTAAATTAAATTAATTTAAATAAAATAAATAAATTATATTAATTAAATTAATAATTCATTATTAATTTTTATATTCTATAAGTTATAATATAAAAATAAAAAAAAGTTACATAACAGTTTTTCCATTGCAGCATGATGGTCAGGAGCTTAAGTGGCGGCGTAGGGGTCAGGGTTCAAATCCCGCCTTCGATCGGTGCGCCAGCGGGCGTGTGAGGGCTCTGACTGGGCCAAGCTGAGGTGCACGCGTATTGGGGCTAGTCTCGGGCTAAGGGGAGCGCAACCAAGGGCTGGTGGTAGGGCCTGGGCTACGGGTTGTGCGTGAATTGGGTCTAGGGCTGGGCTTGGGCGGCCTGGTTAGGAAACAACATTTTAAATCTTTTTATTAATTTTTTCGATGGAAAAATCCCACCAAAAATTATATCGGTGGACTATTTCTGTCGAAAATGCTTTTTGGTGGATATTTTATGCTAGAACTATTTTTTCGACGCATGTTTTACCGTCGCAAAATTTTCCATCAGAAATCTGCCGGAAAAGCTAATTTCCGATGGATTATGGGGATTTTTCGGTGGATTTTGGCCGCCAGTAACTCACGATTTTCCTATAGTGAATATTTCCAAACACTTACAGCATTCATCAAGAGAAATAAAATTTGAAATTATAAATCCCCAAGATTTAAGATTATCAAGTACATGTATAAGCTTGCTGCATTCAACTGCTACATGCTTCGTTGTTTCCAATGAATGACATCCTCTTAGACAAGAATTATTATCAAATAATCTTTACACATAAGGAAATCATTAGTTGGAATGGCACCTTTTAATAACCTCCACCATAAAAGTTCCACTTTCAGTTTCAACTTGATTTTCTTTATCCAATTCCATGAGTAGTTTTCCACCTCTTCCAACGAGGCTTGGAAAGCCAATGCAGCTACAGATTTACTAGATATCTTCGATTTGAGCTCCATTTTGTCCTATAATAAAGCAGGAAAATTTTAATTTGTTGTATAAGCTTGACCAATTCTTCACTAAATAATTTATTTAGCTCTATCACATCCCAATGTCCATTCAAAATTAGTTTATCTACCGTAATATCAGCATCTTCAATTTCAATAATAAATGTAGGCCATTGATCAATCCTTCTATCAAGAATCCATACATTGTTTAAGATTTTAATAGATATACCTGTAGCAACTTTCCACCAAACAATTGGTTCAAGAAATATTGCACCATGTAGAAGAGCATCCTTTCTTCATATTAGAATTCCAAATACCTTTCCTATATTTAGCAATTAGATTTTTATTGAGTAGAGAATCTAGTTTATCAATAAAATTCCATGCAAATCTTACACGTAAAGGACCAATTTAAGAGACAGCTAAATGAATTCCACGGCCTCCTCTGTTCCTTTCTTTACAAATAACCTCCCATGATACATAATGAATACCTTGCTTCCCATTTTGCTTATGCCAAATAAGCTCCTATACATTTTATCAAAATCATTCAGTAGTCTTATGATTAAAGGTAGTATAAATACCACCCTATTTCTTAAGAAAGTAAGAGATGATCTACTTAAAGTTCAAATATATACATATGATACAGATGATATCTTATTTGGATGAACAAATGAAAATCTTTGTAATGAATTTTCAGGAACTATGAGTAGGAAATTTCAAATGAGTATAATGGGAGAGCTAACTTATTTCCTTGGTTTTAGTGTAAAGCAAATGGATGATGAAAATTTTTAAGCAAAAGTAAATATATGAAGGATATTCTAAAAAAAATCTGAGACGGAAATTGCTAGAGCAATTACTACACCCATGAGCTCTACCAATCAATTAGACAAAGATGCAAGTTGAAAGTCAGTAGATCAAAAGAAGTATAGGGCTATTAATAGGATCACTTCTATATTTGACTGCTAGCAAACCTAACATTATGTTTAATGTTTGTCTTTGTGCCAAATATCAAGTAGATCCTAAGGAATCACATATGACAATTGTTAAGAGAATCCTTAGATACCTTCTAGGCATCCAAAATTTAGGTATCTGGTACCTTAGACAAAGCTCCTCATTTGAAATTATAGGATATTCAAACTTAGACTTTGCAGGATATAGGATTGATAAAAAAGCACCTCTAACATGTCAATTCATAGGTTAGTCCTTGGTTTCTTGATCTAGTAGAGAATAAAACTCTATAGCTTTATCCACCGTTGAGGAAGAATATATTATTATAAAAGCATGTGTTGCTCAAGTCTTATGGCTAAAGGAATAAATCCTAAACCTTAGACTTCCTATTGGCACTATTCAAATTATGTGTGATAATGCTAGTGATGTATGTATCTCTAAGAATCTTATCCAACACTCCCGTACTAAGAATATAGACATCAAGCACCACTTCATTAGAGACCATATTGCTAATAGAGATAATTGGTTGAATCATGTAGCAACCGATGACCAACTGGTAGACATCTTTACCAAACCATTAAGCTATGACATCTTTAGAACATTGAGGACTAGGTTAGGTGTCATTAACATTCATGCTTGATTCAGAGCAAGATGAAATCAATAGCTTGAGATTTTATGTGTTTTATGTGTTTATATATTTTTGTTTTCTTAATTATGTTTGTTAATTGTTTAGTATTTTTTGCTTAGTAGTAGTTATTCCCTGATCATCGCACATTATATATAAAAAAAATACAATTTTAAAAATTAAAAAAAAAATTGTTCACATCATACTATACAAACCTCATTTGCATTGTATGATCTTCATAACTCAACACATCCTCGTTGTCTGTGATTTCAAATGTTTTGGCCTAACCAATCATTCATGTTTGTACTGTACAATCCACCTCTTTGTAATGTACTGTCCATATGTCAGTTACCATTAAACGAATTAAATTGTTTGGTATGAAATTCAAATGTCATCATCTTGTACAAACACCTATTCATATTGTATGATTTGACCACTTTTTCCAATAGATCATCCAGATGAATTAAATTCTTCTGATCGTCCAGTATGAACCTCGATCATATTGTACAATCTACTAAAATTATATAAGTAAAGTGTGATTTCTATGGTTTCACTTACTCCATCCTTCTATTCCTCTTTTCACATGGACTCATACCTTCAACCTTCTTAATGGTTAATGGCAAGCGAGCCCGTCAACTGCTCTAAGACAGTTCCTCTTGTCGTCCTGTTGACAAACGCTTCCAAACAGTTAAGGATGAATATGCTTACCACATATTCAAGGAAGCTCAGATTACAACATCCTACATCCTTGACTAGTCGATTCTCAATTAATTGGTACTGGATATTTTTTCTCTTGCACTCTTCAATTCCTTCTTACCATTACCTTCCCTTTCAACTTCACTTCTTTATGAGTACTTCACGATAAATTCCCTATTTCTTTATGATTTCCTATGTTTAGGATCAAAAATATCAGGTTATGTATCCTACACGGGTAGATAAATTTGCTATTACTACTCTAATGGCTCTTTCCATGTTCTCTTTCATCATCACCAAGGGGAACAGCCTAAAGAAGAGCCAAAGTTTAATGAGGAAGGGGGATACCTTCCAGCACCAGCACTAGCATTGGCACTAAAATAAGCACCAGCACCTGCATACCAGCCTTATTCCTACAAAATGTTGATATAACATTTTGGTCAATTTGAGTCCCATCTGGATAGCCACATTCACCAGCAGCAGCATAAGGCCGACATGGTGTGGTATGGCAAGCAATTTGATATTATTCACCACAGCAGCTTAAGTCTTTGCTTGCTTCTAGGTTGCTTCTTTGGTTGGAGTCTTTGTTTTAAATCTCTGTTGTGGTTGTTCCTTTTATTTTTCTCTCTTTTTTGGTGATGTCAAAAGGGGGAGTAAATGGTTGGTTGTATTTTGTGATTTTTTATTTAATCATTTTTTAGCCTCTATGTTGTTTATGTGTTCTTTTGTGATTACAACTCAAATAATAATAATAATAATAATAATAATAATAATAATAATAATAATAATAATAATAATAATAATAATAATAATAATAATAATAATAATAATAATAATAATAGTAATAATAATAATAATAATAATAATAATAATAATAATAATGAAGAATAAAAAATAAAAAATAAAAAAATTATTTTCATATTTTTTAAAGTTTCTCATCTAGTGAGGGAGAAAATTAAGAGAAAATACAAGTTTCTTACAATTTCAATCAAAACTATTTGTCATCATCAAAAAAGAAGAGATTATTGCAATCCCAGATTACAACCTTGTGATTTTGATGATAATAAATATTATTGATTGTTCTTTCATTTCTCCTATCATTTTATATTACATATATATTTTTATGTGTACTAATATTTCAGGTACGTTATACACCATGCAAGAAGATTCAGGGCTCAAGTTTCAGTAGAATAGGAATATGATTGACAAGTGTTTGTAATTTTTATTTATTTATTTTAAAATTTCTTGCACAAACACAACTAAAAAAATAGTTTTACTAGCAATTTAACATATAAAACATAACATTATTTACACTCATCAAATCATCCCCAACTTAAACTCTTACATTTCCTCAAGCAAATAATTTTTTTTTTAATTCTGATTAAGTGATTAACCAAAATAAAAAAAAAATACAATCTAAAATTACTAAAATATAGGATAATACATTATTATCTAAAATTAGTAAAAATAAACAAGCCTATACTGCTAGTTTGAAAAATACTAATAGTTAAAATAATCAATCATTCTAGTTATAGCCCAATTTGAAATTATAAGTTATATATTTAATCATTAACTTTTAATTATTGAAATGAATAATTGAGTTTTAATGATTAGATATGGTTGCAGTTAAAATTATACATTTTATTAGTTCACCATTTCTTGTATTAGCCCTCCCATCTTATCCATTTTAGTTAATGTATAAGATTTTATTTTCAATCTTAAGCTTTCACTGATACCAATTTTTTAATGTACTCATCTTTTTCTTTTGATTCTTTTCTTTTTCTTTTTCTTTTTCTTTTCTTTTGAGAACTATTTTATAGTTACTTTTCTTTTACTTTTTTTAGAACTATTCTATAATTCTTTTTCTTTGCCTTTCGTGGAGTACATAATTAATGATTTTGATTATCAGCTTCTGCTTTAGACCTTCATATGATCTTAATGATTTTAATGTAAGAACTCGATGAGAGTGCTAATTCCATCTTCAGGTTAACTATGATTTCAAATTTTAATCTACTTATATTTAATTTTTAATACTAATTATTCATCTTTCAATTTTAAAAGTTAATTTTATAAAGGTATAGCTTATAAATTCAAATTATGATAATAGCTTAAATGATTGAATGAGTTAAGTATTAGATTTTCCAAGCAATGAAGTATAAACAAAGCTCATTCAAACTAGGATATAAGGTTTTATTATTATATTTATTTTATATAATTTTAAATTATCATTTTTATAAGATTTAATTAAATAATTAGAATATAAAAGTAATTGGAGGATAGTAATAATTTAAGCATGAAGGAAATTTGTTAATATGTAAATAAACACTACAAACATATGCTTTCATAAGAATGATAAAAGGCACATAAAATATATGTTGAATACAATATAATATATAATATAACATTAAACATAACACAGATATAAGATAACCAGTGCACAAGGCACCCAAAGTTCAACAATGGCTCTCAAAGCCAAAATTTTCAATTAACTACAAAACAATAAGCCAATATCTCCCATCACTTTCTTGTATTCTACAAAAAATTAAAGTAGAAGAAAATACACATACAGATCCTTAAGAATTCTTCACTCCTCTAAATCACATGGTTTCAATCTATATCTATTGACTTTTATTTTATGGTTTGCAAAATTTTCTTATCACGTATCCTGATAGCACCATTAAGAAAAATTTCAATGATCATATAATGACCATTCCATCCTGTTGTTATTTTTCCATGGAAATCTTCTCCCTATAATTAAATAGCATGACGTCTTACCAAAGAAAGAAATCATACAAGAAAACATAACATTCATGCATCTTCCTCACAATTGCTAAATATTTCTTCTTATCTTCCTGCAACTCCTCTTTGAATTCGTTCAACTTAGTTTTGTATGTGAAGAAGTGAAAATCCTCATTCTTAGTATGATCTTCATTTTGGTTCTTTGAAGAGAGGGTTTATGCTCGATCCTTCCCATCACTTAGAATTGAATTTTTAAGAGAAGAAAGTAAGGTGCTTACTAAAGCGTAAGTAAGGACTAAGAGGTGAACTTCCTCCTAATAGTTTTTATAGATTTCAGCGGAAGGGAAGTTTGATAATTTTTAATTTTCAATTATTATGGCTCATCGGGGAGCTGCAACGTTAGAAGATATGGCGCCGCGATGCTCTCTTCTTCTCTCTTAAAGATTTTTTAAAGCAAATTAAGGAAAACCTAGTCTAGAGGATAGGGTTGCCTCCCTAAAAGTTCTAAGTTTATAGTCTTCAGCCAGACTGGATAATTAACTAGACCTAAGTTTAGGTTGCCTCTGTAAAAGTGCTAAGTTTATAGTCTATAGCCAGACTAGATAAATGACGAGACCTATGGTTGGGTTGCCTCCTAAGTAGCACTAAGTTTATTGTCTTCAGCTATACTTGCTCAGATTTTCCATTTGGCTAAGGTGAATGATTGGTACTCTTCAATTGGGTCCCATTTGTATCTCTTTCCTTCTCCTTAGGATTAACTTTAGTGTTATTAGGTAAAGATCATATGGGCGTACTACTCATAGAAATTGCAAGCTGACTTAACTGAGTTTTCAAGCTTTTCATTGAAGAAGTTTGGTTTTGTAATTGAGTTCTCAATTACATGACCACATATTCTTGTGGTTTCTCTCTAGTTCCATATTGATTGCCTTAATTAAATCTAGGAGGATAAGCTGGGCTTGGATTGTTATTAGCTTGATTTTGATTATTCCAATTTATTCCTTAATTATTTTGACCAAAATTTTATTTATTTCTACCATTATTATTTAACCAACAAAATTTGGGATGATTCCTCCAACCTAGATTGCATATATTTGAATAGGTATTATTTTATCTTCCAATAAAATTTATATTTTCAATCTCTTGGATATCATTCTCTTCCATTAAGCTTTTATCTTTCAAATGTAAAGATGAATTAGAATTTAAGCATAAAATGCTCAACTTCTTTGATATTGCTATAACTTATGCAATCAAAATGGATAAAGAATCATTTTCATAGACTCCTGTCACTCTCTTAGGATTCATCCTACCAGGCCATTGGAAATTCTTTGTTATCATTTCCTCAATTAATTCATAAGCATCCTCAAAAAGCTTTGACATCAAAAAATCTCCAACAGCAGCATCAATTATGGCTCTAAGGGATCCTACCAATCCATTGTAAAACGTTTGAATTATTAACCAATCAGGTAAGGCATGATGATGGTATCATGTGTAGGTTGGAATTGTAGAGATAGAAGGTGCGGAATTATAGAGAGAGAAGGTGTAGAATTCAATTTTTTTGTTTCACAGGAACTTCATCTGGTTCTTTGGCAGGGCATTCGGTCATGGTGACGGACGGCCGCCGGCCATCTCTGCCATCATCAATTCAGTCTACTGCTCAGACTAAGTCAGATCATCAGTGTCTAGTTTCTAGTCAAGATCATGAGGATGAAGAAGCTCGTCGTCGCAGGGCTAAAAGCGAGCTTGTGATCTCAAAGCGACGTGATTTTCAGCTAGATAAGGTTATTCATGTTGAAGGCAAAGGTAAAGATGTTGCTTTGATTAGTGATTGCAAGCTTCTTAGTTCTTTGAAATCAAATGGCTTTTCTCCTAATCCGAGGGCCTCTTCATCAGGGATGAAGATTTTTTGTTAACTGATTTGGGAATTCAAATTCAATCCCTATCCTTGATAGTAAGATAAATGCGAATTCTCTAAGTTCAGTTGAAAAAAGTGTTCATAACCTTATACAGTCGCCGGTTGCTTCGGTGAAAGCCATTGTGTGTTCCGCTTGCATTGTTGATCATGTTATTGTGAATTTTCCCATGAGCAACATCTCTGATTTAGTGAATGTCTGTAATTGCGCGTCTGCAGATTTGGGTGCTTGTGTGGAAACTCCTTCATTTCCTATTCGTTTTGAGATCAACCCAATACTAAATGGTTGGAAGAAAAAAGAGAATATCAACATTTTAGAGTTGGATTTGGGAAACTTCATTACGGACGATGGCTTTTTTAGTCAAACTGCACGTTCAAAAGGAAATGGATAACTCTAAAAAGCTTTCAAATTCTCTGGTGATTAAAATTTTTTGCGGTGAGGCTCCGTTACCGGTTATTAGTTTGGAGCTTAGGAGACAATGGTCTCAATTTGGTAAATTTCATTTTACATTGTTTGGAAAGGGCTGGGTTCTTTGTTCTTTTTTTGAATAATAACACTTGGAGGCTATTCTGTCAAACGGGCCATGGTTTATTAAAGGAAAAATCATTGATATTGATAGGTGGTTGCAAGATTTCTCCCCTACTTCACTGAAAGGTCTAATGACTCCTATTTGGATTCATTTGCCTAACCTCCCTCATCAATGTTGGGATGAAATCAATGTTTGTCGAATTGCTTCTATGGTAGGGAAGCCTTATCTTGTAGATGGTAACATGTTTCAGTGGGAGAGAAGGGAATTGGGCGTGTTTGTGCACGAATCAATTTGGATAGCAAGCTGCCTCTAGGATTTTGGGTGGACGGTAGCTCTGGGAGATTTTATCAAAGAATTGAGTATGAAAGATTGCCTATTTTTTGTTATAACTATGGGTTGATCGGACACAGCATATATGGCTGCTCAGTCAGTAAGGTGGTTACTGGAGATTCGAACGAGCAAATCACAAATCCTGTACTACCTTCATTGGGAATAAGTAATCCTGATAAGGTGAATGAAGGAAACCTAATAGAAGGTGTGGGCTATGGGCCATGGTTAGTGGTTAATCATCGTTCAAAAAGTTTCAAAATCCCAAGAATTCTTCACTAAAAGCTAGAGGGTTCTCTGCTTGGAAGAAGGTTGATTTTAAAAAACAGGTTGCTCCAGTGCTAGATAATTTAGTCCCTGCTCCGGTCTCAACAGAGGCCTCCCCTCCTGTTGTTAAAAACTTAGATCCTCTTACAGGAGGTATAGTGGATTCCAATCCTTTAAATCTCATGAACAATAACAGGTTCAATGCTCTTTTAGATGTTGTTGAAGAAGATGTTATGGCGAAGGATAATCAGTTGGAGGAACCCTTTGTTGATCAGACTGTTTGTGACATTGCTCACCCTTTGCTGGTTGGGGGCTCGGGGGAGGTTGTTAAAGAAGTTGGTGTCTCTTTTGTTAAAAAGAAGAAATCCAAACAACTGAAGAATCTTGTTCCTATCAGCTCGATCACTAGGAGTCGAAGATTGGAGTTGGAGCTCAAAGGCAATCTAGGGACCTCTCCCCCATTAGTCATTAATGTCTTCAATAGCATTTTGGAACTATAGAGGAGCTAGAAAGAAAGGTGCTTCTCTATACATTAAAGATTTTGTTAAATTGTTTGGTGTTTTCTTTTTGGGTTTGGTTGAAACCAAGTTGTCTTCCATTGATAGTAAGGAGGTCAAGTTGCTTATTGGGGATGGTTGGAAATTTTTTGTTAGGCCTTCGGATGGGTTGTCGGGAGGCGTTATTATTTTATGAAATTCTCTTTTTTCAGAATTTCAAGTTGTTGATTCTTCTTCTCAATGCGTTGTTGGTGATATGAAAATAAATAACAAGGGCATTTGGAGAATTGCTACTGTGCATGGTAGTAAAGACTTTTATAGAAGGAGGGAGCTTTGAAATTTCCTGGAGTTGCATTCTTCGGCCGGTTTGCCTATGGTGGTGGGAGGTGACTTTAATTGTCTTACCTCCAAAGAGGATAAAAGAGGTGGACGTAGGTTTCATTTCTCACTTGGACCTAAGAAGATGAGTTCTTTTTTAGTTAATAATGGTTACCATGAAATTGGTTTTATTGGACCAAGGTTTACCTGGTGCAATAACAAAGTTGGAGGTGATCATATTCTTGAAAGGCTGGATAGATGCTTTCTTAATGCTATGGCATTTAACTCATCTCATCAAATGGTTGTCCGTCATTTAGCTAGGATTCCCTCAGACCATAGTCCTATTTTACTAAATTTTATGGATTTTAGCACTGCTGCAAAGAAAATCATTCGTTTTAAGGATGTTTGGGTTTCAAATCCGGCATCTTCTTCCTTGGTTAAAAGGGTATGGAATAAGAAGTATCAAGGCAGCTTTGCCAAAGTTCTTAATAACAAGTTAAGGAAAATGCTTAAAGCGTTGTTTTTTTGGAGCAAGATGAAGCATAAAGACCTTATGCTCTCTAAAGATCGCCTGTTAGAGGAAATCTAGGAACTCCAAATGAAGGAACCTAGTTATGGGCTTCTAATGGAGGATGAATGCTGGTTGTTGAAAATCAAAGTTAATGAACTCAACTCTACTATGGCTCTGCTAAATGACTGGTGGAAGCAGCGAGCTAAAGTGAAATGGTTAGTTGATGGTGATAACAATACTAAGTTTTTCCATTCTTATGCCAGCGCTCGTAGGAACTCCAATTGCATTCTTAAAATTAAAGATGAATTTGTCAATTTACTGGACGAGCAAAAACAAGTTGACGAGGTTCTTTTTCGGTTCTTCAACCAAAAGTGGAAGCATAGAGAGTGTATTTCCTTTGACTGGCCTAAACCTCAGGTTCTTTTGGATGAGGCTGATAAGAAATTGTTGGATTCAGATTTCTTTGAGGCTGAAATTAAATGGGTTATTGAGCATACTGAAGGCAACATTGCTCCTGGTATGGATGGGATTTCATATTCTTTTATCAAGGGATATTGGAACATTATTGAATCTGATTTTCTGAATGCTTTAAATCATTTCTTATGTAAAGGTGAGCTGAATAAAAGCTGGAAAGACACTTTATTTGTTCTTATTCCCAAAGTGTGCAACCCTTTGGTTCCTTCTAATTATCGCCCAATCAGTCTTTGTAATTCGGTTTATAAGGTGGCAGCCATAGTGTTATTAAATAGGTTAATTAGTTTCTATGGAGCAAGCGGCTTTCATCAAGGCGAGATCTCTCTCGGATCATGCTCTGGTTGCTCAGGAATCTTCCATAAATTCAGGTATCCTAAACATTCCAAAGGCCTTGTTTCATTTAAAATTGTCATGGAACAAGCGTATGATTCGATGAGTTGGATAACTCTTAGGAAAGTATTTGAGTATTTTTTCTTTCCTTCTAATTTCATAAAACTTGTAATGGAATGTGTGGAAGATCCTCGGTTTTCTTTGTGTATTAATGGTAATCTATCGGGCTGGATCAGTGCTAAGAGTGGGTTCCGTCAAGGTTGTCCACTATCACCCTTATTATTCATTCTTTGTTCTCAACTACTTACCAATGCTCTTAATCAAACTAATATTGGAATCAAAATCAGTTCGGGTAGTCTAAGAGTTTCACACTTACTTTATGCGGATGATGTGATGATCTTCTCGATAGCAACTAGGAAGGCTACTAGGGAGTTCAAGGGAGTGCTTGCAGATTTTTGCAAATGTACAGGCCAATGCATTAACGCCAACAAATCTGCCATATTATTTGTAAATTTGTTAACATAAGGTGTAAGAAATCGATTTCGCATATTATGGGCTTCAAAGTTGTTAAAGAATTTGATTACCTTGGTATTAAGATTGCTCTTAGAAGACTTGTTGCTGCTGACTTTCAGGTTATTGTGGAAAAAACTTTGTGAAGGCTTAATGTCTGGGGAACCAAGCTAATTTGTCTGGCTGGGAAGTTAACACTAGTCAAATCTATTTTGCAATTTTACCCGTTATTTCATAGTACTCTTTCTCTTATTCTGATTCGAGTTTTGAAAGATATTGACAAGCTTTGTAGGGGTTTTCTTTGGAATAAAACAAATGGAAGAATGGATATCCATTATGTTAAATGGAGCGAGCTGTGCAAACCCCGTAAGTTTGGTGGTAGAGGTCAGTGTTCTTCCACTGATAGAACAGCTTCTCTTAGAACAAAATTGGCTTGGCATTATTTGCGCGATGATAACAGCTTGTTACATAAAGCCTTGGTTCCGAGATACGGTAACAAGGTTGATGTAAGAAGAAAGATGACTTCTTGTTCTGCTGCTTGGAAACTTATATGTGATGGTGGTAAACTTCTCAACTCGGTTGTGAGGTGGTGTATTGCAAGTGGGTCTTCTATTGATGTTTATAGGGATATCTGGATCTTGGATAAATGCATTAATAAATGGCCTACCTTTGGGATGCCTCAAGAGGATGAATTCATTTTGTTGGACTCTTTTATCTCCAATGGAGCCTGGAATGTAGAAGAACTCCTCAAGTTTTTTGGTGGAGATTTGGTTCAGCTGATTGTGCAAATAAAAATTAATCAAGCCACTCTTGATGATTCCTTCGAGTTGCTTTGCCAGAATTCTAGTTGGACCCTTTCTTCACTAGTATATGAAGAAATGCAGCTCCAGGAACCTGATCCTAGATTTTGCAAGTGGTTAAAGGAAGCTAAGTTGATGCCTCGGGTTGAGGTCTTTTGGTGGAGGCTTCTTAGAAATGAGATCCCCACTTTCAGTTTCTTGTTTACAGAAGGCTACAGTGTAATGATCTCTGTCCTAGATGTTGTGCTGAGGCTGAAAGTGTGGAGCACATTGCATTGAGGTATGTTAAAGTAAGAGAAGTTTTCTTACTCCTTAATAAATGGGGTTTTGGTATATCTCTGTTTGACAGCATAGCAAGTTGTTGCAACTGGATGGAGCAATTAGTTCAGCATAACCGTTTTCTCCTTAATCTTTTTTGCAATGTGGTTTTCTTATCGTGGAAGGCAAGGAACGGGTTCATTCATGATAAAGTGGAAGAAAATGCCTCTTTTACTGCTGCTAATGCTGTGAGCTACTCTTCAACTTCTAAGTTGTTCGATAGTTTCAAGTCGGCCCGTAGGGATGCTACTCAGTTGTCAAGACTATCTAATTCCTGGCATCCCCCACCACCCGATTGGTTAAAAATCAATGTTGATGCTTCGCTTGGGTCTTCTTATAGAGCAGGAGTGGGAGGTGTCTTCCGAGATTGTCATGGCAGATTTTTGTTGGCTTATGGTAAATCGTGCATACATTGGGATATTTCCCAATTAGAAATGTTGGCTATTTGAGCTCTGAAGAAGGAGATCAAAGATTGGATGTTAAAATTCAAAGGTGTTATTGGTAAAAGTGATAACTCCAATGTCATTATGGCTCTACAGCATGCGTTTGCGAAAGGATTCAAGGGTGATGAAGAGTTTGATTTTTGCAACAATTTTAGTTTTGTTTTCAAATGTATAGATAGAAGTTGTAATAAGTTAGCCGACATGTGTGCTAACTTTGCTCTTTTTTCTAATTTTGTCTGGGATGACATTAGCTTCAATAAGATTCCTCCTTCTTTTGTTAACTTGTTAAAGGAGGAATCATCCTTGTAGTTCGCTTTTTTCCCTTTGATTAATGAAGCTTTGCTTTTCTATATATAAAAAAAAAAGGTAAGGCATGATGATGACACTTTCTAAGAATCTCCTTGAATCTCTCCCAACTCTCATAAATAGATTCTCCTTCTAGCTAAATAAAATAAGTAATATCATTTTAAAGTTTAACAGTCTTAGAAGGTGGGAAATACTTTCCTAGAAATTCTTCGGCTAACTCATTCCATGTGGTAATAGAGCCTGAGGGTAAGGAATTTAACCATATTTTTGCCTTGTCTCTTCAAAGAAACTATGTCTAATGGTATCATCACTAACACCTTTATACTTTAATATTCCATAAATTTATAAGAAATTTGCTAAATATTTGTTAGGATCTTCAATGGGAGTTCCCCTAAACTGCAAATTTTTTGCCATCTAAATGATTGCAGGTTTTAATTCAAAACTAATAACTTAGATGATAGGTTTAATTATGCTCTAATGAATTACATCTACCATAGGATTTACAAAATCCTTAAGAGGTCTAGAATGATATAAGTCTTGAATAAGGTGAGCCATTTTCAAAATCTTTTTGGCAGTTCTAATTTTAGAATGGGTTCTCTCAATTTCTGAATCAAAATCTATCAATGATTTTCTTCTATGGCTTATAAGCATGCAACCATAGTTATGCAATTAGTAAAATAAAATAAAAGGATAAAATAATATAATATAACTAATTATGTAATTGATTTAATAATATAGTAAAATTCGTAAATAAAATAAAATCTTCCCTGACAATGGTGCCAAAAACTTGATGGGGGAGGTAGAATAACCTAAAGAATTATGAAAATAATTTAGGGCTCTATTAATCCTTAAACAAGATTTTTATTTTCTTTGATATAAAAATTATAAAAATTCCACTTAACATAGATAAGTATACGTGCCAAATCATGTAATATAGTGATAAGAGTAGAGTATTGATCCCATAAGAAAGAATGTTTAATTATAAATATAAGTAATTTCTACTATAATTATAATAATTATTCTACTAAAAAAAGTTTTGGCAGAGATTCAATCACTTAATTTAAAATCAATAAAAATTTTAAATGAAACACAATTTGGATAAAATATTTTGGATTGATGGAATGTAAACACAATATGTTTCTTCATGTTTCTCTTTTATATTAATGTTATTCAGAGCATATGCATCACTGACCGCTCAGTCAAGCATAATGAGACTAAGGACAGACTAAACCCTTCTAACATCAAGACCACTCTAAACTCCCATAGTCTGTCACCCTATAAAAATCTTAGAAGAGTATGTAAAGCAAGTACTGTTAAAACCCCCTCATTATAATTTATCTCTATAATTTGGCATATGTCAATCACTATGCCTATTCTTGCATCATACCAATCCAATATTCCCAATTGTGTCTACTTTCCTATTCCTAAGCTTCACATTATAGCTGATATTAACTATACATATGGCCACTATGTGCATTAAATAATGACATGGCATATTACAAACATCATTAAATTATTGATGAAGATAATTTATTAGTACTCCATAATCTATTTACTCCATCAATTTTGAAGAGATACTAAGAGTTAGTGTAATACCCGAAGAGGACTCTTGGGAGTGGACGTAGGTCATTATTTAACCAAATAACTATAAAATTCTGGTGTGCTCGTTCTACTTTAATTTCTACATTTTTATTTTCCTGCAATCTTATTTTCTTGCATATTTGTTATTGTTGCAAAATCTGAGAGTTATTTATCACGCTATCATTAGTTTTAACTCTTGTTGAAAAAAATTGAAAAAGAAAAATAGAGAAAAATATTTTGTCATTGATATTTGTTAAGAGAATTGATTAAAGCAAAGTTATATTATTTATTATTAAGTTCTTCCGCTTGCACTCTTTATTAGTTTAAAATGTTTTAAAAGAGGTAAATTTTTAAAAAACCAATTCCCCCCCCCCCCCCCCCCCCCCATCCTCTTGGTGTGCCTAGGGACAATTCAACGAGGCTTAACACCCTTCATTAAACTTTCAATTTGATCATCCAATTTATACTTTGAACCTTCTAAATGTTCTTCAACCCCCTGATTTGGACCCATTTGAGCTCGAATTGGACCGATTTTGGTGCCGTTCGGTTCACCTCACCGAGACGTTGAATTTGATTATAAATTTGCTGAAATTGGAGTTGGAGTGATCCCACATTTAATTTTGGAAGTTTTCAACTTGAATATGCCTCGAGATTCATTCTCGATCAAAGCAATTTTTTTTGTGAAGTATCAAAGGTAATAATTAAGAAAAGAATTTTTATTTATAATAATTATAAAAAAATGTTTAAAGAATATAGTTCATGAAAAATTAATTTACAAATATTTTATCAAATCTATTTTTCCAATATTTTCTATTTATTCACCTAAAATTGCTAGTTATGCAAATTAAAAAATAATTAAATTTAATTTGTTATTGCTATCACTAATCACTTCAGTAATGATTATAGATTTTCATAATCTCTTATATGTCATAGTTTGATATGAATAATTGCTTAAGTATTTATTTATATTAATGTTGAACTCCAAAAAATTT
Organism: Dendrobium nobile; assembly: GCA_022539455.1. Taxonomy (NCBI): domain Eukaryota; kingdom Viridiplantae; phylum Streptophyta; class Magnoliopsida; order Asparagales; family Orchidaceae; genus Dendrobium; species Dendrobium nobile. The sequence goes on along the minus strand of CM039720.1, from coordinate 10,591,928 downwards.
TGAAACAACATTAATGTTATATACTTATGCCCCACTCAAATGATGGTGCACAAATTTCACCAAAAAATAAAACACGCCAGTAAGTACTGTGGAGAGTGAAATCTTCAATATTATTTAATAATCCTCGTCATCCTTCATATAAATTATAACCTTTTAGAAGAAGTTTCTCAAATCATCTAGAAGATTTCAAAAATCTTTGAGAATATTTCATGAGATTCCTTTGAACCTTCAAAATGAACTCAAAAACTTCTAGATGATTTGTAACTTAATTGTTGAATTCCATGAATCTTATAGATTTAAATCAGAATTTGGCTCTTAATAGAACATAATGAAAAAAAATAATTCATGTAGCTGATCCCACGTAGTACGATTAAGACTTGTTGTTGTTGTAGCATTATTATTATTATTATTATTATTATTATTATTATAAGGAAAATTAAAATGACAATGCAAAATTGAACACTAGTGTAGGCAAGGTGGGAAACCAAGAAAGGCCGTCAAGAAACAAAAACCCCACCTGTATGGTACTTCACTAGTTTTGTCTTCCTCTTCTCCCATTTGTTTCAAATCATTTTGCGAATTTGCAAGACACCGATGATGAGCTTTAACGTTTGATTAATGAAGAATAAGTTTTAACCCGTCGGATATATACTTGTGGCCCTTATGATATCCAAGATGTCTTTAATTGCTATCTTATATTTCTTCTTTTTATCAACTGTTATCATTGGGTTCAAATATTGAGCATTGCTGATGTTTTTGATGTTGATGCTCATCTTGTTTTATTGCAAATTATGTTGAGTTGTAATTGTTGACTTCTATCTTTGTAATTATATTCTAGTGTGTGAAAAATATCTTATAAAAAAATAAAAAAATATTATTAAAAGTATATCATCAAATAAGAACATTATAGTGATTTAGAAGATAAACTAATAAAAAAACTGTCACAAAAGGTAGCAGTCGATACATAAACCTCCATTGACGTTGAACTTCATCCCTATCCAAAACATTGAAAGTGATTAAGTGGGAGACAGGCCATGTAATGTAAAAAAAAGAGGTGGGAGACAGGCCATGTGAGGAGTTGGATGCCTTCGTTCACATCAACAGCTGTGACTTTGTTTCCATTACCGAACAATAGAACATCACTGACTTCAAATAGATTTTTAAGATTTTGTGGAAACATTATGACTTATTGGATAAATGCAAACAAAAAGTTTGGCCATGAAAGGTTTTCAACAGCTTAATTTGGACTTGCACTCTACTTTTAGTCCAATTGTCAATCCTTGAATAATTGGGATATTATCTTCATTAATATCCATCCATCACCATCAGAGCTGGTTCCTTCAATAACTGGATGTGGATAATGCCTTTTCGAGGCACATAAGGATAGAAATTATGGATATTCTCAGGCTCTTCGACGGTAATAAATTTGGCACCATTTCTTTAACTTAGACTTTGTTGCATCTATGTAAGCCATCTCGTCGTATATGTTAACGATATTATTCTCATCGATGATTCTACAATGACTTTTATATCTATTCCCCACAAAAATTTAGTAGTGCAGTATTTTCTAAGAATAGAAGTTGTGAACGCCAACTATTATCTCAATACATTCATGAATGCCAGAAAAAAAAATGACCAGAGAACAAAGTCCTTTTTTTAACTTTGATAAAAAGTTGTTGACCTCTCCGCGTAAGCCAAAACCCAGCGTAAATCTGGGAGAAAAAAAAATAGCATACCTCGTATCTATCGAAGAGATCCCGGATATCCGGCTGAACGTTCTGAGATTGCTTTAATCAAGTCCACGAAATCCCAGCGTAAATCCGAGCCAGGCCTAGGGCAAATTATTGCATCAGGTCACCGGACGCGGAGGATAGGTTCGGACGTCCAATAAAAATTTATCACGTCACCTGCGCTTTTGAATGCGCTTTTGACTTGCGCTTTAGTTGCACTTTGACTGCGCTTTGACCTGCACTTTACCTGCGTTTTACCTATGCTTTTGACGGGCTAAATTTAAAATAATATTTTATTAATATCCGAATCTATCTCGACGTCCGGTGACGGGATGCAATAATTTGCCCAATCGGCTCGTCTCCTGCTCCTGCCCGTTAAAACGCGAAGAGAGCTACATTTTTCCATTCCGCCTCCCCTTCACGCAAGCAGCCGAGCCTCACAACTTCCCGCAGCTTTCCTGTGTCGATTTCATGCACGCCATAGCTCATGATCTTCACTCATCCCTCCGACCCTATCCGTCTGCAGCTCAACCCGTCAGCTACAGCTTCTGGTCCCTTCTTCCACCCGACTTCTCCACCCAACCACATCTCCTCTTTATGATCAATCCGCCAACTGCAAGCAGGAACTGAGCCTAGTTACCCTGATCTAGCTCTTTTCGTGTTGACCTACCTCCACCAAATCCCCTTGATCTCACTTCACCCTACTCGAACCGATCTCACGTAGATAGGCCGACGCCTTCAGCTCTCCCTGTACCGATCTCGTTCGAGAACCGTGTTCTGATTCCACCAAACCTCAAGTCGCAGCTCTTCTCCTCCGACCTCCTCACCCTTATCATCTCCCGTCCACTGAAGCCGAACCTACCACTATGCCTATCCCGATCTCAACCACCCGCTCCCTCGTTCAACAGACCTCCCTTGCCCTAGACCCGATCATACCCCATACAGCCTGTGCCAAACTCCTTCGACCTTCCGACTAAACCCTTCTCTCTCGTTCAAAACCCTTACACCTGTCAAACCAGGCCTTCAACAGCCCACAATATTCAACCTATTAACCTGAAACAGCTCATAAGCCCATCTTTCCAAATCTTCTCAAACCCATTTCAACCATCACAACTTCTCTTCACCACACAAACCTATCAATTCCTCCTCTATCCCAACAGCAAAGTCACCTCGATTAACCGTAGGTTTTTTTCTTAATTGTTATGTTATCTTGTGTTATTAGCATTAATTGTCATTACCAATTAATATAATTAGTGTTATTAGTTCTCTTATTAGCTAAAATTAATAAGCACTTATATTATCATTATTAATTTTACATGTATATATATATATGTATATACATATGCATACGTACTCACATCGCAAAAAAAATGAAAAATGAAAAAAATGAGTTTTTTTAGAAAAGAGAAGAAAGAAAATTAAAAAAAAAAGAGAAAAAAATGACAAAAAAGAAGGGGAACATTTTATAAATCCTTGTCGTCGCCACCACCACGTCGTGCAGGTATAACATTTCAAACTCGAAAAACTCTAAAGTCCACTTTCGACGTTTACAGTGTGCTGGGGACCACACACGCTTTTCTTAGCATGATGGAAGGAAACTCGATGCGGCGTTTATGGCGAAGCGGGCGAGCCTTGTACACGCTTTTCTTAGCGTGACAGGGCAAAATCTAAGTACCCGTACATGCCTCAGTGCCGAAAGGGAAGAATTGTGCGCCTTCAACAGGAACCCTCAAAGACCCATTCACACCTTTATTGGCATGGTGGGATTGAAGACTACAATCACGGTGTCACCGGACACCGACCGTGCATGTCTTTCTTACATGGCGGGCATGCTAAGTGACACCGGACCGAAGGGGGCTCGACGAATCCACGTCAATGATCCGGTGGCCGTGGCCGGATAACTCCAAGAACTTCTCGGAGGAGAGGGATCACCACCTGAAATCCTTCAGGATACAGAAACCCAAAACAAGAGTAAAACTATTCAATTCTTATTCATCTCAAAAATCTCCTATTACAAGTGTTGGCTATGTATTTATAGCCAAAAGAAGCAACATACTAGGCTACACAAACAAAAGAAAGCATAACACCTATATAGCCATACAAAATATCATATAAAATTAAATGGCTCTGAAGTTCAACATGATCAACGGCTCAGCTCCGACATCATACTACCGGGGTAGGAGGAACTTCAGGCCCATAGGGAGATATCCGATTTGACACAAGGAGGCGGGTTTGGTTGACTAAATCTTTCTGGATATTTTTTCCTGTACAACTCAGTTGCACAAGGATGCGAACATCGACGAGGAGGAAATAAACCATAATCAAAGGAGACGAAGGAGTTAATGTTAGGCCCATTCATGGTGGTCCAATAGGAAACCTTATCATTGAATTCTTTAAAGCATACATTAGCTAGTTCTTTGAAATCATCAATGACTATTGGGCTCAACCATCCTCCATACTCATCTTGAAGCACCTCTAGAGATGCATCCAACTTGCTCGCATCATCATCAGATATGTGTTGATCAAGATCAAGAAATCCTACGGATATGTCGTCATCGTACACGTCATACACGGGTTCATCAAAGATAGGCAAAGATGACGATTTCGGTAACGGATCTTCAAATTCTTCGAAGTTGAACTCGATCGAGGGTGGGGTCGAAGAGATCTGATCATTTGCAATGCCCTCGTCATCGTCGTCAGCTCGTAAGGATTTTGTTGGAATGAAGGATCTTGAATCCGTCATGGAAGAATAATTGTCCCGCGATTGGAAATCATCAAAGTCTTGGCCAAGTGTGCTCCAGTCTGTCCTTCGTTCAAGCCTTGACAACCGTCGTTTGAGTTGAATAATTTCTTGTTGAAGGTCTTCAAGTTCTTCATCTTGACATGGTCCCTTCCATGTCCATTGGGAAGGCATCTTGTTATATTTTTCAAGAACCAATTCAAAACAGCAAGAAAGAAAAGAATAGCATCTTTCACGTGGTTCAGAACATTCAAAAACGATGTATATCTTTGCAACTCATCGGAAATTAAAGCAACAGAACATAGCATTAGAACTTTTGCAATGAAATATGGCTATGTCCGAAGATGATTTCACCTTTCTTGGATGGATTTGAAAACCGGTGAAATCTTGGATGGATTTGAAAACCGGACAACAACAAGAATTCAGTTTCTAATTGTTGTCTTGAAGTCTGCACACAAGAATACAGAAACACACAAGGAACAAGACAAAGAAAAGGTTGCTGGTCAAAGCTGTGGAGACGCCACTCCGTTTGATGTCGGGATGAAGCAGAGCCTTCGTTTGAGCCTGCCACTGGCTTCTCACACGCGACCAAACAACGGCACCTCAAACCTTCCGCCTCTTGCGCTTGGTGAACAAGTTATGTCTGATTCTTGTGCACACAGGGAAAAAAAAAGAAAACCACCAGATGAATTAAAAGAACAAAACTATCACCGGCATCTTGCCGGCTCTGATACCAAATGACACCGGACCGGAGGGGGCTCGACGAATCCACGTCAATGATCCGGTGGCCGTGGCCGGATAACTCCAAGAACTTCTCGGAGGAGAGGGATCACCACCTGAAATCCTTCAGGATACAGAAACCCAAAACAAGAGTAAAACTATTCAATTCTTATTCATCTCAAAAATCTCCTATTACAAGTGTTGGCTATGTATTTATAGCCAAAAGAAGCAACATACTAGGCTACACAAACAAAAGAAAGCATAACACCTATATAGCCATACAAAATATCATATGAAATTAAATGGCTCTGAAGTTCAACATGATCAACGGCTCAGCTCCGGCATCACTAAGGCTCCTATAATTTCCCCTAAATGAGGGTGATGCCGGCTGCCGAAATAAGAACTAAACAGGGGACTTAAATGAATTATAAAGGAATTGAATTTGAACATTTGAAAAAGAACCAAACTTGAATTTGAACAGGGGACTTGCAAACTTGAATATGATGCAGTGAACTGGAATGAACTTTAAGCTTTAAAATGCATAATGAAATTGAAAATACAAAATGCTAAATAATGATTTGAAGTGTTCAAACAAATATTGATGAGCAAGTGTGAAGACTTGCGATGAATAAAATGCCAAACATAAATTGGCAAAATAATGTATAATCAATATGTAAGTGAATGCAACGACTCACCAATCAATATGCATAAAGAAATTGATGATGAATGCAACAATTCGTCAGTCAACATGTATGAAGGAATTGGTGATGGATATAACTCACCCGACGACCCAGGCTATCCCTGCAGTCAACATCAGCTAGTTTGTGAAGGAAAATGACAATCCCCAATAAACAACTATGGGAGACTTGTGAGTGTTCATGAACGACTGTGAAGTGCATACAAGTGAATACAATGGCCTGCCAACATATAAATGAACCCAAGAGTCATACAACGAATGGTATGACATCCCTGCAAGTGGCACTGATCAATTAGCAGATAAAGGCTACAGCCCCCTAGAAGTGCTGAAAATTAATGTGCAATGAACATGAAGAGCATGCTATGAATATGATAATGCCTTGCAATCAACATCAAAATACAAGCAAGCGTGTTTGACCTTGCAAATAATAGGAGGGAATATATAATTTGTTTCCAAACCAGATGTACAAAATTCCTAAACAATAACAATATTGCAAATTGCATACGAATGATGATAGTTGAGGTGTAATGCTCACATCAGCCATATAAAAAAATACAATAATCCTTGCTAGCGGCAACAATAGATGCTTTATGAGGATGACGGGTCCTCCTTGAACACAAATACACATGATGTATCATCTACAAATAGAGATTAGATATCTGCATTGCATAAAAACATTTACGGGCCACTATAAGAAGATCCATTGTACATACTAGATGCTTCCTACAAGTAAATGTAGAGGAACGATAGCAAATACAAATGCCTACGGGCAGCACTAAAAGATTTGCAGCAAAACAGCCTGCTTGCAAAAAGAAGCATCAATCCTGCAACGAAGGGGATCCCAAACATTTAAGTGAACGCCTTCAAACTTCCTACAAAATTCAAAACTCCAAAAATATCGAAATTCAAAATGTTTAAAATCGAAATTCAATTATAAAATACTTAAAGCAAACCTCATTCATCCTCCGCAATAGTTTACCGAGGTGGACAAATTTAAATACCACTTCAGTTCACAAAGAGCTAATGTCTGGTTAAGAATATCAATAAGATTCATTCTCAAACAGTCTCTTGCAAGCAAGGACGTGGCACGTGTCCTCTAACCTACGGTGTTGCCGCCAAGTGGCACCGCAGGTAAACGGTTATGACCGGGGCCTTCTGAACCGGGTGGTTTGCCGCCAAATGGCACCACTAAATTACGATCATGGCCAAAGCCCGCATGCTCTCCAACGACACTAAATCCTTGGGACATGAATCAATAGGATATGATCGATATGGCACAAAGCCCTCTGTTAGCTAAGGTGAGTTCAAATTTGTTCCCTTAGACAAATACTTCCCCCAGATCTATAAGGTACCCTTGGACGAAGCAACACATGGCTACCGAAAAGAATCCTTCTATCAGGTTGGGTCGACTACCTTCTCTAACTAAGTAGACTAGGGACCATGATGACCCAGAACGACGGAATCATGGGATCTTGATTAGTCCATCATCTATTCCCACACCATCCGCTTCAAGTGCAAGATGGATAAATTTCTAATTTTAAATGTTAAATATTCAAATACCCAAACCCATGCTGCTATTATACACCATATACTATGTATTTCTACGTATCTATTTTGACGACTAGCCTTAATAAAAAAATTTCTCTCGTTATCAGGAGGGGTAATTAACTATAGGGGCTTGCGCTTATAAGAAACTAGAACTTAGATGCATAAAGTCTTCGTAAAATGAGAGCGAAATCTATGGGTAGTGTCTTATTTCAAATCCGATCTGTCTTCTGAAAATTTACCCCGAAACTTAATTCATTAAAACTCGCCTGAAAGCAAGGTAGGCCAGGACGCGAATTTTCGGAGCCCACAAAAGTTAGTCCCATAATTGCATAAATCTTGACATGAAAATTCATTTGTCATTTAATTTGTTAAATCAGAAAATAATTTACAAGTTTTTATACACATCTCTTTCTTGTACACGCACAATTTTCCATGCAAAAGGAGGGCCACAATATGTTTTTGAGCACAGAACTATATACTCATTGTGTTAGGAGTGCATAGCTGTGTACTCATTATTTACTCCAATCATGCAGAGTAAATTGTGAGTAAATACCAACACACAACTACATATTCCAAATAAATGGAGTATACAATGAATACACAAATCTATAATCTTACAATCTGCGATAATATGTCAAATTGAAGAACCAAAGAATCAGGTCATCATGCAAATAGAAAAACTGAAGTTGATAGAATATCGTCAATAAATCTCTCACTGATAAGTTGATATATATCTTTAAAATGATGGGTCATCTTCCTAAACATAACATATTCAACATTCAAGTAATAACAGTGACATATACAAAAGTACTGAACTGCTTGAATACAATATGCATGCACACTTCTAATGATATTTATGGCAAATAAATTTTCAGAATGTGAGCTTTGAAATGAAGCAGAATGTAGCTACTTCAGAGGGACCTGAAGTGTGTAAATTAGAAGCAAAGAAACCACGAGGATGGCCCCTACCAGAGTGAAAATTGGGCTTGTCCATAACGTTAGATTTGACCTCTCTGTTCTCTTTATAGGATCGAACTCCTCGGACAAGGGATATTCTGATCGCTGTGGATTCCAGCTGACATATTTGTCTAGTTTGAACTGTGAGAAAAATGATTTCTTTTCCCGCTTCCTGAAGCTTGACCAAGCCTTGTCCCAATCGACAGGCAACTCATCACCTAAGAAATATGAAGAAAATACTTGCTGATTTTTTAATTTGAGACATCACAGCACAATTCGTTAAGATTTGTGTTTGTGGCGAATAAAAACTATGATATATGAATTCACTCAGATCAATACAAAGAATACAAAACTTATTTGTGCCTACAAAGTATAGTTTCTGGTTTTATGGTTGAGCCACATTTATCTTCTAGATGGGAAATTAAACCATAGCTAGTTTTATAGCACTCTCCAAAACTTCTTAAACAAGTGGAAATAATTATTGATTTCAAAAGAAAGTTGACCATGAAATTTTCTGGAAGGTGAGTTTAAACATCTTAGGCGATACTCAAAGAAATAGAGAAAACTAATGTAATTAAGGTAGGGTAAGGTTTGGTTTTGTTCCAAAATGATACTGGTCTGGAACTGAATCGAACCAAACTAAAACTAGAAACAGAAATACTAGGGTTGATTTTTTATTACCAAGAGCAACTTAAAAATGTTATGATTTATGTTAGTTTTGCTCAATTTAAATCAATTTACTTTAAGTTCAGCTCAATTTGGTTTTCTTTTAAGTGGATTAATCATTTGTATGCTATAGAATGAACTATTTATGTTTATTTAATGGCTCAAGATACTCCATGTTTTCATATGATTCAAGTCAGTTCCACTTCGAACTAAATAGTTTAAGCAAAATTGCAAACAAAAATCAAACAAAACAAAACCTAACCAAACTGATCTACATTTTTGTATTAGTGAGACCATATATGAAAGGATTAAGAAGGAAAATTAAAAGACCAAAATTAACATGGAATAGGAATTGGGCAAAAAGATATACGCAAATGCATATTTAACACCTCAAGAAGCACTTAAAAAAAAAAAGAATGAAAAAAGAAAATTCATAAATTTGATACAACTAATTAAGATAATGTTGATTCTATATGCATTCCACAATCAATAGAGTGCATTGAAGAAGACAAACAAAGGACACGAGATTGCATGTAGTGAGCTTGTAACCCCTCGATCATGGTCAAAATCAACCCAAATTCGTCTAATTACGAAATAGATCGCACCGATGAATTTCGGACATTCACCTCAAAAGAGTCGGTCATGCACAAATCAAACAAAGGCGGTCAAAAAAGATGATCTACTGTGCAATGTTGCCCGTTCGCAAAACAGACTTTATTGTTGCATCTAGAATGTCGAAATTATCCAAAATGGACGTCATATTACACGGGTTGTATGTACGAGCAAAAACGTAAAATTTGCCCTATGTGAAACAACGGTAAACAAATCCAGATGCACAGGTCACAAGAAATCTATGCATTTAAAATTAGAATATATATAATAAAATAAAAAAAATAAAAACATATCATCCTAATTTACCCTACTGCCTATCCCCTCGTCCTACTAAATCCCTACAAATAGGGCTGCCCTTCTCCTTATCTCTGTCTCATCCTAAAATGGTACCTAACTAGAATAAAAAAAATATCCTAATTTATCTATTGCCCCCCACTCCTATTTGAGCAGTCTACTACGACACACGTGATCTTCCCCCTTTATGCTCCTTTCCCATTCCCACATACCCAAACCTCCCTAAGTCACAACTTCATTCTCCACCCAACTCCACATCGCACAGCCACTCTCTCAGCTTGTACAACCCATCACAACCGAGCTCCTCATCTCCACTCTCGACACCTCACGCACACAGTTGCACCCACAACCTAGTCCCGACCTCACAAAATCGCCTCATTACAGCAACCCATTCAACCTAACACCCTACAGCTGCAATGAAACCCCCCCTTCGACTCCAATCGCACAAGCCCATCAACCAACCCAGTCCTCTACCTCTCACACCGCAACTCATACTGAATCCCACCTACTCCCCTAGCTTTGAATTGTTCCCACCTCTCAATCCCCTGCATCGTCAGACCATCCCAGCTGCCTCCCCATCGTCCGATCATCCCAAAAGAGGCCCCATCTCTCCCACCTCCAAGCCGATAAACCCAACAATAAACCACTTCTTACAGTCGTTGCTCCCAATACCAATCCACCTCTCGCCTGTCCTAGCTCCCTAACCCACAAGCCTCGTCAAACTAACTCGTCACCCAACTATTGCGAAACTTATAAGCCCATCACTTCCTCTGACAAACTCCAATATTCTTCCTCTTACATGTTGCACAACCCGTCTACCTACACACACCACCAGCCTAGCCACCCTACTCCATTTCCTCTCCTAAACCTGCCGACAAATAACCCGATTGCAATCGTCCTCCTCAGCTACCTTAACCTACGCCAACAAGCCCCTCTCCTCTCCTACTCACATCCTTACAGAACCAACTCCTCTCAGTCCAAACAACCACATCCAGCTGCCTTGGCCAGCCCAACCCAACTCCAGCTTTCTCTCTCTCTAAAAAATATATTGAGTGAGATTTTTTCTCTCTTTCGCCCTCACTTTCTTTCTTTATCATCTTTCTCACTCTATAAGAAGCAAATACAAAATCTCTCTCAAGCCCTCTCTCTCTCTTCAGTTATATATATCAAAAAAGAAAATAAAATAAAAAAGACAACAACAACAACAACATCAAGCCTTTGTCCCACTACGTGGGGTCGGCTACAAGAATCCTTTTTCTCTATTGTGTCCTGTTAAAAGTCAAATTCTCGTTTATATCTAATAAAGAAAGATCATTTCTAATTTTTTCTAACCAAGTCTTTTTAGGTCTACCTCTACCTTTCTAAATATAAGTCAAATCTAATACCTCTACTTTTCTAACCAGATCATCGGAAGGCCACCGTTCTATATGACCAAACCATCTAAGGCGACTCTCTCTAATTTTATCTTCCACTGAAGCTACTCCAACCTTATCACGTATATGTTCATTTCGAATCCTATCTCTAAGGGTAAAACCACTCATCCACCTGAGCATCCTCATCTTTGCAACACTTAATTAGTATTATGCTTCTCTTTTAATGGCCAACATTCGGCACCATAAAGCACTGCAGGTCTCACCACCATCTTATAGAATTTTCCCTTAAGTTTGAGGGGGGCATTTCTATCACACAACAAGCCCGATGCATTCCTCTACTTCAACCATCCAACTTGAATTCTGCTAATAATATCACTATCTATTTCGCCATCACTCTGAACAACAGATTTAAGATATCTAAAACGTGTACTCTTATTAATGATTTGATCGCCCAAAGTCACAATCCCCTCATTAGGTCTATTACTACTAAAATTACATTCCATATATTCCGTTTTAGATCTACTCAAGCGAAAACCTTTAAACCTAAGGTTGACCTCCATATTCAAGTTTACCTTCAACTCCCTCTCTAGTCTTATCAACAAGATGAATATCATCAGCAAAAAGCATACACCAAGGTACATCCTCTTGCAAATGTCTAGTGAGAACATCCATGACTAAAGCAAACAGATAAGGGCTTAAGGCTGATCCTTGATGTAATCCAACTGAAATAGGAAAATACTTACTCAAACCACCTTGTGTTTGAACATAAGTAATAGCTCCTGCATACATATCTTTAATGGTTTGAATATAAGTTATTAACTCCTTTCTTTTCAAGAACGCTCCATAGCACTTATCTTGGAACTTTATCATATGCTTTCTCTAAAGCAATAAATATCATATGTAGATCCTCCTTATTCTCTCTATATTTCTCCATCAAATCTCTCAATAAATGTATGGCTTCCATAGTAAACCTACCCGGCATGAATCCAAATTGATTTTGAGAAACATTAGTATCATACCACAACTTACGCTCCATAACTCGCTCCCATAGTTTTTAAGTATGACACATTAACTTAATTCCTCTATAATTCGCACAATCTTGTGGATCACCTTTATTCTTAAAAATAGGAATTAACACACTCATTCTCCAATCATCTGACATCTTTTTAGCCTTCAAAACAATATTAAAAAGTTTAGTAAGCCAAGAAATTCCTTCATCTCCTAAGCATTTCCACACCTCTAATGGAATATCATCAGGTCCAATAGCTTTTTAACCTTTCATTTTCTTTAAAGCCTCTCTAACTTCGGTTTTACTAATACGCTGATAAAAACAGAAATCTTTATTTTCATTTAGGGTGCTAAGGTCACAAAAGTCGATCGTATTATCGCATTCTTCATTAAAAAGTTTAGCAAAATATCTCATCCACCTTTATTGAATATCATCTTCTAAGAAAAGTACTTTTTGATATTTATCATTAATACACTTCACTTGAACTAAATCCTTACTACTCCTATCTCTTTGTTTGGCTAACTTATACATATAACTTTCTCCCTTCTTAGTATCTAATATATTATATAAATCATTAAAAGCTAAGATTTTTGCATCGCCTATTGCTTTCTTAGATTTCTTACATGCCTCTTTATATCTTTCCCAATTATCAGAATTTTTACATTTAAATCAATTTTCATAACAAATCTTCTTATTTTTTATCTTCTTGCACATTTGGATTTCACCACCAATTATTTTTACTATTAGGAGCTTTTCCCTTTGATACTCCAAGCCATGGTTTAAAATTGCGCAATATGAGGCTCGCCTTGAGGCCCGCCTTTGCACAATTCCAGTAAAAAACACCTTGATGCTTACGCCTCGAGTTTTTTTTATGAGGCTTAAGCCTCAACTTGGTTGAGGCCCGCCTCGCCTCACTAGCATGAGGCTTACGCCTCACGCTATATATATTAAAACTAACATAAATTTTGAAATAAATGCCCGACATTGGACTCTATAGGTGAGGAGGAAGGGCAAAGAGCAGTTCACCATAATAATGATTCAAATGAAGAACCCCTTAGTGATGACTGTGATGATGACTTATGAGTTCTTATATGATATGTCATTGCTATTTATTTTTGGAAATTGGAATTATATGTTAATGAAAAGAATAATGGGATTTCGGAAAAATAGAATTTTGAGTTGAACTATATTTCATGTTGTCTTATTATTGAGATATTTTGATTTCACTTCATATCTTATGCTTTTTTATGTTTATATTATTCACTCATTAGTATATAAAAAATTTATCATTTTATGTTTACGTAATCTTTTGATTTTGAGGCTTACGCCTTAAAACGCCTTGAGGCTTACGTCTCGCCTCACGAATGAAAAACGCCTCAATACCCGAATACGCAATTTCAAACATTGCTCCAAGCACATCTTTTAAAATATTCTTAATATCACTAGCCACTTTTTTCCACATAACATTAACATCATCATGCACAAACAAAATCTTAAGATCTAAAATTTTACTATAAAAAATATTTTTGTTAATATTTTTTAAATGCCCCCATCTAATCCTAGAATATCGTTTTACTTTATTTTTTATTTTCTGCCCCTTTATCTTAAAGTCCAAAACTAATAATCGATGTTGGGTACATAAATTTTCACTCGGAATAACTTTACAATCTTTGCAATCTAAATGATCTAATTTTCTTAAAAGAAAATAATCAATCTGAGTTTTACTATATCCATTTTTATAAGTGATGAGATGCTCATCTCTTTTCTTAAATAAGATATTAACAATTAAAAAATCATAAGCTAAAGAAAAATCTAATATGGTCTTACCACCTTCATTTGTCGTTCCAAACCCATGGCCACAATGAATGCTTTTAAAAACATCTACCTCTCTACCAACATGTCCATTTAAATCTCCTCCAATAAAAACTCTTTCTTCAAGAGGTATCTTTTGTATTAATTCTTCTAAGTCATTTCAAAATTTTAATTTTGAACCTATATCCACACCTGCTTGAGGAGCATAAGCACTTATAATATTAACAATCTTAGCATCAACAACAATCTTTAAACTATAATTCTATCTTCAATTCTTTTAATTTTTATAACATTATCTTTCAAACTCTTATCTATAATCACACCAACACCATTTCTAGTACGACTCCTACCTAAATACCATAGTTTAAATCCTAAACTATCAATTTCTTTAGCCTTCTCTCCAACCCATTTAGTTTCCTGAATGCACAGAATATTTATCTTCCTATGAATCATAATATCAATTAATTCCATTAATTTTTCTGTAAGGGAACCAATATTCCAAGTTCATATCCTAATTTTAATTTCATGGACTGGCTTCTTTGCCCACATCCGTCCTTGATGTCGGAACCCTTGGCTATTTAACATGGCACCCGAGCGCCGGTGTAGCAGCCCTTGCACACTTTGTTGACCTTAACGTTATACCCAAAGAAGAAAAAAAAAATACTCAAAAGCATACCTCGTAACCATTGGATCCTTGATTTCTGCCGAAATCTTGCTAGAATCCCGTTGATTTACTGTACATCCGGCGCCGTTCCGGGATTTCTACGAAAATCGTGCGACGAGTCCTCGATCCCGCTCCCATTTGAGTGATTTTTGACACCTACCTGAAGTGCTCACGTAGCGTCGAGGGGAAAGGTTGCCTTTTGGTTTTTTCCCCTAAACGGGGGAGACACCGGGAGGCTGCCGAAATTTGGATTGAAAATCCAAGGACTTTAAAAATATTGAATCTTATTTGGACACTCATTTAGACATCATTTGGACTAAAATCAAACTTAGATAAATAAGCAAATGGCTTAAACAAAACTCGAACAAGAATTTGTACAAGACTTGAGTTGGACTCAAGTTGACCTAGACTTGGACTCTCATTCGAACTCAACAAGACTACAAGGACTTGAATCAATTTTTGGACATCATGAGAAATATTTTGAACTCAAGTCTAATAAAATATATGAGCTTGGATATCAAACTCAAAAAAATAAGAGGTGGGCCACTTGAACTCAAAAGAGCTTGGTGCAATGAGTTTTGACTTGAACTTGGACATGCAAATCTTAACGACTCAATAAAATTTGAATTTGGGTCATAACATTAAGCTTTTAAAGGTTAGAGAATCATCATACGAATGATAATCAAAGAGGGTGATCCATTTGAATTTCATCCAAGCAAGCAAACCATCACCCATGAAGTCATTACAAGCTTTGATAAAAAGCTTATTTGAGCAATCATAATTAGCCTACAACGATCATCTCAATTGAATGAAAGGATACAATGTCATGTCTCTTATCAATAACAATTCAATTCCAAGAAGGTGCAATCACAAGCAATATGAATATACAACTTGATTGTAAAAAAAATGTTGCAGGACCTCTAATCCACATAGAAACAATATGAAACTAGTGGTATTCATATCGATCAGCTCACAAGTCTATGTTAGAAGAGCTTGAAAGCATTAAAAGGGAGAGTTATTGTTGGATGTGATTGTTGATGTGCAAAGAAGGGCAATGAATCACACATGATTATGAGCATGAATGTAAGATTTTTGTGAAAGCACAATAACTCATTTGTGGGGACAAGATGAGTATGATGTACATGAACCATAAGCAGAATGCAAAGGAGGCATGACAATTACAACACCGTCATACAATCAAGCACACCATATTCCATAAATAGTAAAGATCAAATTTACAAGAAAATACATCGATCTTCTACAGATATATAATGAACATAGTAACGCTTATGAATGATTGTAAACAAAAGTGGAGATCAATCAACTTACAACATCCGAACAGAATGCAAAGCAAATGAAGATTCGTGGTGCGGGAAATCTCTAACATCACATCCATGAATGGTGAAATTAAGATAATTTACACATAGTTGCATCAGGATTTTGTAAACTATTGAAGCCATTGAGTCTAATGAGAGATCAATACGCATAAGTAAGAGGGTTGTGATGAACATGTCCCAAGCATGTCCTACCTACAAATAATGAAAAGGGAAACGATAGAAGAATACACTTTGATTGCTTGTGTTGGTCCAAAGTTCTCTCAAAAAAAAATATCATTGTAAGCAATGATGCAGAGCACATCGATCATGAATAACGACCAATATAGAGTGAACGAATACCCAAAGCAGGAGATTCGTTAGTGCACTACAATCCACCAGTAGAAAACAACAAGTAGTGCACGACAGTCTACCTGTACGAAGCAGCGAACAACCCAATTCAGAAGCTACTACGCCACGCCACCGGATCTGCAACATTCGTACAAGCAGACAGAAGGCGTCTACAAACTATAATGCAACGCCACCGGATCTGCAACATTCGTACAAGCAGACAGAAGGCGTCCATAACTACAACGTCACGCCACCGAATCTGCAACCTCCATACAAGCAGACAAAAGGCGTCTACAAATGATTTCAAAGTACCCCCGCACGTGCACAGTAGTTTGTATACACATAGGTACATTAAAAGGGGTAAAAATAATCATAAAACCCGCATGGGCCCTGGCAAGCGTGTTATTGGTACACACGTGACATCTCGGGATGCTACGCGGGTTACTAAATTTGAACCCGATCCTCCTAAACAGGTAAATAGGAGTCGACAAGGTTCAATCCATAATTATAAAATGCCCCCAAACACCCGCATGGGCCCCGGCGAGCGTGTTATTGGTACACACGTTACGTCAAAGGAAGCTGCGCGGGTCAATAAGTGAATTCAAGTTCGAACCCGATCCTTCTATACGGGTCAATAGAAGTCGACAGAGTTCGAACAATCAAATAAGTGTACGGTGATTGTGACCGGTATATTTGTTTAATACATTCATATTAGGCTTTCAAAGGTCTATAGCAATACGAATTCACTAATAAGGGCATAAAACATATGAAATCCGATCCTCTATCGATAATTCGATAGAGTCGACAAGATTCAATCAATAAAAGAGAAATGACCCCGAACACCCCGATGATGGCCGTGTTGAATGCAGATCTCAACCAGAGGGGTTCCCAAATATTCCAAAGCTCCACCCAAATACCCACGAAAATCCAAAAATCCACAAAATAAAAAATTTTAGAAATCCCAAAATTCCAAAAATATTTAAAATCTGAAATCTATTCATCAACACTTAAAGCAAAACCCATCCACCCTCCGCAACAGTTTTGCGGGGTGGACAAATTAAAAACTACTTCAGCTCACAAAGAGCCAAATGTCTAGTCGAAAATATCACTATGATCCATTCTCAAATAATCTCCTGCCAGCAAGGGCGTGGTACGTATCCTCTAACCGGCGGTTTTGCCGCCAAATGGCATCGCAGGATAAACGATTACGATGACCCGGGGCCCTCTGAACCGAGTTATTTTGCCTCCAAATGGCACCACAGATACCGGTTATGGCCAGAGCCAATACGCTCTTTATAGCATCAAATCCTTGAGATATTAATCAATAGGATATGATCGATAGGGCACAAAGCCCTCTGTTAGCTAAGGTGGATTTAAATCTATCCCCTTAGACAAATATTCACCCTAGGTCTACAAAGTCTCCTTGGACGAAGCAACCCATGGCTGCTGACAAGGATCCTTCTGTCAGGTTGGGTCGACTACCTCCTCTGACTAAGTAGACCAGGGACCACGATGGCCCGGGACGACGGAACCATGGGATCTTGATCGGGTCCATCATCTATTCCCCCACCATCCGCTTTAAGTGAAAGATGGTAAAATTTCTATTTAAAATATCCAAATTTTCCAAATTATCAATTCCAAACATCTGAACCTTCAAATTCCCAAACATCCAAATCTCAAATTTCCAAAATTCAATACCTATACTACTACTATATGCCAGATAACACGTATTATATACGTATCTAATTGACGACTAGCCTTAATCGAAAGTTCTCTCTCGTGATCGGGAGGGGTAATTAACTTAGGGGCTTGCGCCTATAGGAAACCAGAACTCAGATCATAAAGTCCTCACCAAATGAGGGCGAAATCTCTAGGTAGTGTCATATCTACAAACCCATCTGCCTTCCAAAATTTACCCCGGAACTTATCAGTTAAAACTCCCTCGCCGAAGAAAAGCAAAGCAAGCGGAGGCCGGGGCCGAATTTTCGGAGCCCACACACTTGTCGCTGTATTCAGGCCATACAACGTGTCACTTCCAGGGGACGTCCTAGCATTAGCATAATTTTTTTAAAAAAGAGAATGGAAATTCTAAAAAAAAAGTTGTGTTCGACACTCGTCACAACTCGTTCTCATCGTTGTCTTCGCCACCGCCTCGCAAATACTAAGGTATGATGCTCGCAAACTCAAAAACTTCTTTGGCAACACGTGAGTGGACCCTTGTACATGCATTTTATAGTGCAGCGAGGGAAACTTGTATGTAACGCCTGCAACACTATGGTTAAGCCGTGTACACGTTTTTTATATTATGGCAGGGAAAATCTTACGTACTTATACATGCTTTTCATAGCATAGCATGGAAATTTGGGAGTCTTCAAACAGGTACTCGAAGACATATGTAGTTTTCATAGTACGGTGTAGCCCGACACCGACCATACATGCTTTTCTTAGTATGAGAAAGATGTCGGGAGGCTACCAAATTTTTCAGTGAGATAAGATATTTAAAATTAAAATTAAAGTGATATAAATACTAATAAATTTAAATAATTTCAAGTAGGTAATCAAAGACCCTTATACGCTTTTTGTAGCGAGGCGGGATTAAAGACATCGCCACGATTTTACCCAACACCGACCATATTTTTGTCAGCGTGATGAGCAACACTAGCACCTCCTGATAATGCACCTCTACGCAAGGGAGATATCGAAAGGCTACTGAAATTCAGATTGAGCAGAACTTATAGGGAATTGGGCCTCAATAAATATTTACAAGAAGTTGCAACTAAACAAAATTTATAAAATTTAAATGATTTACATGAAACTCATGATGACTTTGAAAAACTTGCTTGCAAGCACTAAACTCTCCTTACTGGAACTAACCCTAGAGACTCACTCAATGAGCTAAATTGCAATGAAAAATGAACTGAACTCCCCTTCTAATTATAGATTAGAAAAGTTGTAGCATGGGCCCCGTTAACTTAAAATAACTCATATAAGGATAAATTCTATTTTATTTTAAAGGCAAAAGAATCTAAAAATAAAATATATATAGACGAACCCAATTTTATAGACGAACCCAATTTTATTTGAAAGTTAAAGGAATAAGAAAATGAAATATACTTTGTATTGAACGTTACCAGATCCACAATACATACATGCACAAACAAAAGGCTATTCCTTTAAATTTTAAAATGAAAATTTTTGCATGTATTTCAATAATAATCACCAGCGCAAACAATCAAATTTCAATTTTTAAATCTAGCACGCGATAAGATGTAAATTTTTCAAACTCAAGTACACCTCGAGAAGCATGTCGTTGTCTTATGAAACGTACAGCAACCATGGGAAACATGCACCAACCTTGACGAGTATGCTATAGCCTCAAGAAGCATGCCAACATCCAAGAAGCGTACCAGGGCTCTAAAAAGCATGCTACCGCTCCAAGAAGCACGTGACAGTCTCAAAAAGCATATGGCGGCATCAAAAGTGCGCTATCATTTTAAAATAAAAAAATGTAAAGTGAATTGAAAGCGTAAGGACACGCTATACAAATGTACCAAAATTCGTACAAGTGCATCGCGTGACCACACTAAAAAGCATGTCACTTTCATGAAAGCATGCATATGCGCCTTGCACATGAATCAAAAAATAAGTGAATAGTGCAAACACATAAAAAAGACACACATGTTAACCTGTATGCAGTAGAAAACAGAAAAAAAAATCAAATCCTCGTACCTGCTCGCACGTCGACGCTACTTCGTACGATCTCAAAATCACGTAGATCTCGAGGCCCGGACATCCTACGCTGCCCTACGCACGATCCAACACCATTCTTCGCATGATAGTCACGATCTGCTCGTCCCGCCCGACACCTTCCCTCGCTTGTCGTTAAATACCGAAGGAGACGAGGCTCAGGCGCTTTTCCTCCCTTCTTCCCACTCGCAAGAATCCTCAGCCCTACCGAACTCCATTCCTCTCTCCGATCGAGCCTCAGCCGACGTCAATCAAGTCCAGCTCCGCATCTTCGACGATGTTCTCTTCCCGGCCAGATTAGAAGTTACACATTCGATCAGAAGCAACAACAGGAGTTCGCTGCCTATGAAGTTAGATCAGAAGTTACGACATTTTGATCAGAACCAATGACGGAGCTCGCTCGCAATGAAGGCGACTTTCTTCCATTCACGTGCTTCTTCGACTCCTCTGTTGCTGTTCGACTTCGCTCCTCCAACGACTTTCCCTTCCTATTGGAACGAAAGTTATGACACCTGATCAGAAGCAACGACGGGAGCTAGCTCACTGTGAAGGTAATTTTCTCCCCTTCGTGAGCTTCTTCGACCAAATCCTACATAAAACCTGTTGCCAAACAAGCCCCTTAGGGCAAAACAAAGAGGGAGATGGAAGATTTACTCTACCGTGAGATTTACGGGGTGGTTAAATCCCATTTGGCAGGATTCAATGTAAAACCTGCTCAAATCCTACATAAATCATGTTACCAAGCAGCCCCTAAATCCTATTATCAGGATTAAGCCTAAATCCTGTTCAATTTCTGCACAATCCTGTAACCCAATAGCTCCTACTCTAAATCCTGTTAAATCTATTTAATTGTAATTGATTTCAATTAATTATATTTAGTTACTATTAATGGTAATTAATTATGGTTAATTAAAATCAATTGTAATTAGTTAATTACTTTATCTTATAATTAATTTTAAATTAATATAGTTAATTATAGATTAAATATAATTAATTATGATTAATTTTTAATTAATTATAAAATTAATTTAATTAATTTATAATTAATTAAAAAATAATCATAATTAATCATATATTAAAATATAATTAATTATAATTAATTATAAATTTAAATTAATTAATTTATAATTAATTTTTTTTAAATTAAGTTTAATTAATTATATATTAAATATAATTAACTATAATTAGTTTATTATTAATTATAAATTAAATCTAATTAATTTATACTTAATTTTAAATTGAATATAATTAATTATAAATTAAAAATGATTAATTATAATTAATTTGAATAATTAATAATTAATTACTAATTAATTTTAAATTAATATAATTAATTATAAATTAAAATATAATTAATTATAATTATTTTTTAATTAATTATAAATTAAATTCAATCAATTTATAATTAATTTTTACATTAAATATAATTAATTATATATTAATATAATTAATTTATAATTGTTGACCTCTACCAGATAAGCAAAAAGAAAAAAAATTTAAAAAAAATGCATAAAATAATTACCTGCTATCGCCCATACGCAATGCTCAAATCACTGCTCTAGTCGCGTCTACAGTCCCCATAACCTGCAACGGTGCTGAACCATCCTATCGCTCTTGTGCGGAGATCAGCTCGAGGTAGTCGTTAAATACGGCAGTGAAACGAAGCTCTGGACTCCTTCCTCTCGCGTGAAATCCCTGCTCGCAAGCCAGCCTCAAGCTCCGACTCCTCTCCACACTACCTCTTCCACGCTCGACTCCACGCACAAGAAAGCTTCGATCCCTCTGTCTCTGCCGCGACCCATCCGACTCCACCTCTTCAAGCCGACGACAGCTCTTCCACACTCGACTCCATCTTTCGATCCAAACAAAGTAGCCAAATCCATCTGACCTAGCCGCACCATACCCGACCTCCTGCTCCTCTCAATCCCATCCAATCCACCTCCTATAGGCCGATCGACCTCAAGGAAACACAGGCCGAAGCCCTTCCGACCCTATCTCCCCCTCCATACGCCGATCTCCAACTAACCTACCTCCGACCTCCTCTTACCTGAGCCGAGCCTCTACCTCATGCCAGATAGCCGCCCGACCCCCTTGCTTCTCCAGCCCACAGAGAGAGAGAGAGAGAGAGAGAGAGACCTACCTCCGACGACGACATTCCCTTCCTTCAGGATCGGAAGTTACGCCATTTTGATCAGAAGAAACGATGAGAGCTCGTTTGCTCCGAAGGTAAACTTCTCCCTTTCACACGATTCTTCGGTCGAATCCCGTAAATCCATTGAATCAGAGAGAAGGAAACAAAGGATTTATTTTGTAGTGAGATTAACAATCTCGTAAATCCTGTTTATCGGTATTTAATCAAAATCCTGCTCAAATACAACATAAATCATATCCAAATCATGCTTTTTTAATTAAAATTAATTCCTTTTGATTATAATTAATTATTACTAAAAAAATTAATTATATTTAATAAAAATTAATTATAATTAAATATTTTAATTACATTTAATTATTATTAATAATAATTACCTTTAATTAAACTAAATTATAATTAATTTATTATGATTATGGTTAATTATTGTCATTAATAATTAACTATAATTTATTAAAAGTAATTATAATTAATTATTTTAATTTAAATTAATTATTATCAATTATAATTAATTATGATTAATTATTATAATTATAATTAATTATCACTAATTATAATTAATTAATTAATTATAATTAAAAGAAAAGGGGAGATAAAGAGCTTCTCTCTTGTGCCTCGATCCACGTGCCAACTCCACTTTGCCGGTCGCCAAGATATAACCCTTCTAAACCTTAAAACTCTAAGAGCCCGTCTTCGACGCTTGGAACGCGATGAACAACCACCCATGTACGCTTTTCTCTAGCGTGGTGGGAGGAAATTCGCTGCGATGCTAGCGACGAGGCAGGCAATCTTCTACAGTCCTGTTTTCGTTGTTTGCGGCACGCCGAGGGACCCCTATGCACGCTTTTCTCTAGCGTGGTGGGAGGGAACTCAGTGCGACATTTACAACTAGGCAGGCGAGCCCTATGCACGCTTTTCTCTAGCGTGGTGGGGACGAATATATAAAACTATCCATTTTTAAACAGGTGCCTGAAACCCATGCACGCCTTTTTCTGGTGTGGTGGGATTGAAGATGTTATGGCCGCGGTGTCCAAGGACACCTACCCTGCACGCTTTTCTCTTTCGTGGCGGGAGGCCCAATTTTCCATAGTTTCCCCTAAACGGGGGAGACACCGGAAGGTTGCCGAAATTCCGATTGAAGACATAAAGGACTTGCAAAATTTTGAACAAATAAGAACCTTATTTGAACATCAAATGAACCAATTTCAAACTTGAGTAAATGAGCAAAACACTTAAATCAAACTTGAACAGAAAGAACTTGAACATGAACATAATTTGAACCTAAGTGAATGACAAACTCGAGCTGAATTCAAAATAATTTGAAACTTAATTTGAATGAGATGACAAAAGACTTGCAAATTCAAACTTGACTTGAATGATCAAAAAGGAACCTGGACTTGAATCAAACTCGAACAGCAAGAGATTTGAGCAATCTATAAGGGATCTAAGTGCATTGCAAAAGACTTGAACTTCTACTCAAACTCGAACAAGAACTTGAACTTAATTGAACTTGCAAAATTTGGACTTGCACATTGAATTTGAGTTGAACTACTTTGAGTGGAACTTGAACATTTGAATTCAAGCAAAGACTTGAGTTGAACCACAGGGGGCTCGTGGAGGAAGGTACCCAAGCATGTTCAACATGCAAGCAAGAACCAAGTGGAAATACAATGAATATGAACTTAACTCGAATTTGAACACAACTAAGAGGAAGGAGCAATAGTGAAACTCCATTTGAACAACAACACAATCAAATCTCATGACATAATATGATGCTCTCAATGAATAACACAACTTGCTTGCAAAGAGAAATCAACAGACAATGAATACTACAACACTCCTACAGTCAACAATAATCTTGTGTCAAGCAAATATATCAACCTCCTATGAATTATCGTAGGAGACCCATCACATACAAACAAGGGCATTTACAAGCAGATATAGGAAAGCTCTTGCTCATATAGAAGTCCGGTCAAAGGTGAGGACAAATAGCATGTGATGGATGCTAAACTGTCCCATAGTTAGCAACAACTTAATATCAGTCAGTAAAACAAAAGCACCGATTCCCTGCAATCGGAAGAGACCGATATACATGCAAATGAATGTCAACAACCAAATAAAAGACTCTTGGTGGAATTCTCAAAGCATATAAGTTTTAGTCAATAGGTTGGATTATGCAAACAAAGATCAATAAAGGGATGGAGAACTCATGCCAAGGCTTTGGCATGCATGATTTGTTGTTTCACAAGCAATAACCAACATGAGTGTGATAAATGAAGGAGAGCTGAAATATGCAAATTTCATATACATGAGTTGATATATCGGACTACTGAAGCATGATTACAACCCATTTGCAACCAAAGGCAAATGACATACAGGAAATACGATCTATTCACAAGCAAAAGTTAAGTGAAAAATGCAATGACATGCCTACATTCAATAGCAAGGAATTGTAAGGATGGCCACTGATTTCGAAATATAAGACATCAGTAAGAAAGCAGACATCCAAGGTCGAAGCGGCTGATTCCTTATTTAAGCCAACAACAAAAAAATAATGAAGATGACATAATTAGGAAGTTGCTTATTGGTTTCTATGCGAGTTCTAGGGAGAGAAAGCCAAATCAAATCAGTATTTTCAGGGATAAAGTGAATGAGTCTCAATTCAACCAAGTTCTGAATGTCAAGTTGAAAAAGATCTGCAATACATACAAATTCCCTACGAATACAGATGTACGCACCACATGCCACATGTGGATAAATGCAGAAAGATTACAGTAAATGCAGTACCCTGTAGTCAATTTTAGTCTATGAATATATCCACCTACCTACAGGCAGTAGTAGCGGATGTACCATAAAGACCAAGGGTCGTAGCAAAATGCATGAAGGATGCAGCAAATGCAAACACATCTATAAGCTGTCATAGCAGAAGAGGAGGCCCATCATACATTCAACATGTTGTCTGTAAACAAAAAAAAAGAATTGCAGCAAGATCAAGCTCCTACGAGCAGTAGTAGGAGATTCGTTAGTACACTACAATCCTTCTACAGAAAGAAACAAGTAGTGCACGACAATCTACCTGTATGCAACAGGCAAATGAATGTGGTACGATGCCACGCCACCTGATCCGCAACATCCTTACAAGCGGACAAAAGGCGTGTACGAACATTCAAGTAGAATGTTGCATTTAAATGACGATTATCCGTACAACCAAGCAACAACAAACATTTCAAAATGTCCTCGCACATGCACCTTAATTTGTATACACATAAGTACACAAAAGGGGCAAGAGCAATCATATACCAGCATGGGCCCCGGCGAGCGTGTTATTGATACACACGTGACGTCTAGGGATGTTGCGCGGGTTAATAAAATGAAGTCAAATTTGAACCCAATCCATCTACATGGGTTATTAGAAGATGATACGGCTCGAACTATTAAACAAATATACTGTCATGCTGTTGACCGAAATATTTATTTCAAATATTCATATTAGGCCTTCAAGGTCTATAAGAAAGAAATTTCATTAAATAAACGAATACAACCGACAATAAACCCGATCCTCTATCAACAACTTGACAGAGTCGACAGGGTTCAATCAATGAAGTGGAAATAACCCCAAATACCCCAATGATGATCGTGTTGAACGTTAATCTCAACCAGAGGGGTTCACAAACACTTTTAAATACCTCGCAAATTCTCCACAAAATCCAAACTTCCGAAAAATCCCAAATTCCCAGATATTTAAAACTGAAATCAACCATCCAATCACTTAAAGCAAAATCCATCCACCTTCCGCAACAGTTAGTCGATGTGGACAAATTAAAATTTACTTCAGCTCACAAAGAGCTAATGTCTAGTAGAGAATATCACTAGGATTCATTCTCAAAAAAGTCTCCTGCCAGTAAAGACGTGGTATGTGTCCTCTGACCGGCAGTTTCGCCGCCAAATGACACTGCAGGGTAAACGGTTATGACTCGGGGCCCTCTGAACCGGGTGGTTTGCCGCCAAATGGCACCACTACATTATAGTTATGGCCAGAGCCCATATGCTCCCCAATAGCATCAAATCTTTGAGATATGAATCAATAGGATATGATCGATAGTGCACAAAGCCCTCTGTTAGCTAAGGTGGATTCAAATTTGGCCCCTTAGGCAAATACCCACCCCAGGTCTACAAAGTACCCTTGGACGAAGCAACCCATGGCTACCGACAAGGATCCTTCTGTCAAGTTGGGTCAACTACCTCCTCTAACTAAGTAGACCAGGGACCATGATGACCAGGGACAACGGAACCATGAGATCTTGATCGGGTCCATCATCCATTCCCCCACCATCCGCTTTAAGTGCACGATGGTGAAATTTCTAATTTTAAATATCAATTTTCCAATATCCAATCTGTGCTGCTACTATATGTCAGATACATGTATATCTACGTATCTGATCGATGACTAGACTTAATCAAAAGTTCTCTCTCGTGAACGGGAGCGGAAATTAACTATAGGGGCTTGCCCCTATAGGAAACTAGAGCTCAGATCATAAAGTCCTCATAAAATGAGGGCGAAATCTCTGGGTAGTGTCTTATCTTAAAATCCATCTGCCTTCCAAAATTTACCCTAGAACTTAATCTGTTAAAATTCCCATGAGAAAGCAACGGTGGGGGAGGCCGGGGCCGAATTTTCAAAGCCCACAAATTTCTGGCGACTCCACTGGGACTGGTTACTCTTTCCATCTCTGGCTAGTAATTCATAGGCTATAATAGCAAGCAAATCAATATGGGCTAAAATCTAAAATTTCCTAAAATCAATCTTTAATAAGATTCATTGGAATTCATACAGCAGGGCTTTAATTCTACTTAATTTACCCGCTTCTGTTATTTGTTCTGCATAATTTTTGTGGTTTGAAAGTGTGAGGTGATGTATCAATTTTGATTACTAACCCCTGCCTTTCATTTGTGCATAATGGAAATGCAGGACACCCCGATTACCGTCCATCCGGGATGTGCAGCCAGGATTCAGCTGGCGAACACTGTCATCAATACCGGAAGCACTGGAGCCACCATCCAGTTTGTGGGCTCGAATTCTCAGCAGTTATTGTAAGGGCTACAACCATTCTCGTGTACGGCATAAACTCCAAAGTGCCTTCTAGGAGGTATCATTATGCAAAGACTACTGTACAACGTGTGCATCTACCAGCACTGCAAACTACTACTAGTGACGTTGCCCATGGAAGAGTCTCTGTATTCGAAAGATTGTCTAAGCCTGAAACCCTGACTGCCAAAAGGGTTATGGTTGGAAGAGAAGTGCTTGTGGTGATTGCTAACACCATCATTCTGCCCAGAGAGCCTGTTGTATCTAGGAAATATGATGCTGAAGCTTCCTCATCTGGAGGAAAGCTTAATAGAAGGCAGCAGAGGAAGAAAAACGTAGAGCTGCGTGCTCAACAACTGCCAGTACCAGTTCATCCCTCTAACTTGCCAGCACGAGAACAAGAGACTGATATTCCCACACGAAACATGTTCGCTAATATGAAATGGGTAAGAAGAAACAGCTCCTCTGGTGTGCTCAAACAATCCTTCTCGGAGCGTCGACTTGAAGCCCCGACCCCTCAGAAGATAAGAGAGCCCGAATGCCTATCTGCTCGAGTCCACCGAGTTCTGAAGGCAGTTAAGGAAACAGGGCTAATGAAGAAGAAATTTCATAGGCCGCTACTTGTTGAGGTCAGAAGAAATCTTCCGAGGGAAAGGCTATCATCTATTGTGATAGCCGAACAAAGGGGAGAACGACGACAAGCTTCGCAGGAAGCACATCGGGGCGTGACACTTGGACCTCGCATCCAAGAATCCGTCGCCGAAAGGGCCCGGCAGAAAGGCAAGCACGTATGGAGGCCGAAGTCTCGGAAAGAGAAGATGTTTGAAGAAAGAACCAGTTCAGGCATGACATCCGGAATAATCTTCCAGAGATCCACCCCCTTTAACTGAATTCGTCAGAGATGGGTCCAAAAAAGAAGGCCCGTGATGATAACCACCACGACGGTAGACACCTTGGAGAGTCCTCTAGGGGATCCCGTCATTCACCTACTTCAGCCAAAGAAGAAGTTCATTTCGACCGCAGCCGTGGATTGAAGAAGTAGCTATTCCGAGTCGGGAACCGAAAATCTAGTGGCGATGTTGCTCGAAAATTCAGGTACAAGAAGGAGAAGAAGAAAAATATGATGAAGACACTATGAAAATCGAGGTGGTTTACATGGTAAGCCACAACGATGATGAAGATGGTGATGATGAAGAGGACCGACGATCGCTACCACGTGAACGTGCTCGCC
The DNA here is from genome assembly GCA_022539455.1 of Dendrobium nobile. Lineage (NCBI taxonomy): Eukaryota > Viridiplantae > Streptophyta > Magnoliopsida > Asparagales > Orchidaceae > Dendrobium > Dendrobium nobile. The sequence goes on along the minus strand of CM039720.1, from coordinate 10,563,229 downwards.
GACGTCACTATAGGGTTGGATCTGTTGCAAGCAGAAGTGCCCGCTCCTCTGAATAAGGGGAAGAAGAAGTTAAAGAGAATCCTTTTGCCACCAAAACCATCATTCTTGCAGAGATGAGAAGGCAAGTGAGGCGACAAATGCGGGCAAAGGATAAAGAAATCTCTCAGTTAAATGAAAAATTGACTGAGATGATAACACAGATGACAACGATAATAGAGATGATGCAGAAGATCACTTTTGTAGGTCCTACACCAGCTCAGCCCGTCAATCAAGCTGCGAGCAGCGCTCCAACAAATCTTCCAAATCCCCTAGTATCCCAAGCCTCAGGAGTGAAAGGTGTGCTTGAAGGGGGCAAAGAGATCGATAACCCAGCCCATTAGTATACTCCACAAAATGTGGCGAGCGCCTCTGAGCTTGTACAGCACAAGTAGAGGGCTTAATTAGTAAAAAAATTAAAGCCATTATAGCTGCTAAACAGGCAAAGAAGTTAGTGGGGAAAGGTCGTCTGTACCCAGCAGAGTACGATCAGGTGATGTATCCGAAGGGATACTCTATTCCAAATTTCAATACTTTCAATGGCAACAACAATCCCAGGCAACACCTGGCGCAGTTTAAAGCCACCTGCGGGAACATGGGAGGCAATGATGCTCTATTGTTCCGGCAATTCGTCAGCAGCCTGACAGGAACTGCTTTCGAATGGTACGCTGAGCTGCCTAATGATTCCTTAAAGACCTTTGCAGAATTAGAGGCTCTATTTGTAAAAAGATTTGCCAGTGCGACGGAGAAGACTACCATCGCTGATCTCGCCTTGGATAAGAGGAAGAAAGACGAATCAGTGACGAAATATATAGCACGCTGGTGCAATCTCAACATGAAGTGTGAACAACAACTAGAAGAAGAGCAAGCAGTTTAATTATTAATGGGGAACATTGATGATAAAATGCAGCCCTTCTTATTCATGGCTTCCATCACTACCTTCCAAGATCTGCTGGATAGGGTGGCAAAATTTGAAAAGTTGAACTTATCAAAGTTAGAAAACCTCCCTGATAAACAAAAAAAGGCCAAGGCACCTGATGCCAAGAAGAGTGAAGCCTATTCCACATTCCCTTCCAGACCTGATAAGAGAAGACAGATGGAATATGATGTTGACAAAGGCAAAAGAACAGTGTACAATGTAAATAAGGGAAAGCAGCCAATTCAGAACGAGGATAAACCCTAATCATCAGCCAAAATTGGTGCTTGGTGGAAATGATAAACCTCGAACCTTTCCTGGTGGAGGAGAGCGTCCGAGACAAGCAGTGGGAGCTGGTGAAAGAACGTTCCCATCCCTTAAGGAGAAAATAAACAAAGAATATTCATTTAAGAGGGAAAGTGTCACTAAACTGTTCCGACAAGCACTCAAGGCTAGTTTAAAACCACCAGAAGGCAGAAGGCAGAAGGCAGAAGACTTGAAGAGTTCAAACACAGTGGTGACCCAAACTACAGCCTGTATCATCGGGTAGTCAACCACCCAATTGAAGATTGCTATGTATTCAAAAATTGGCTAGAAAAGAAGTACAAAAGGGGAGAGTTGACATTATTAGATAATGTATTAGTTCATCCAAAGAAGGAATCCACCCGGGTGGTCACGTTTTCTTCCATACCCCTGCCTAAAGAGACAACAACAAAAGAACCTATTCAAGAAGAGCAATGGGAGACTATGATCTCCAAGAAGACGATCAAAATGCTGAAGCAATTAGGAGTACCCAGTGTTAAGTGGAAGTCTCCTACTGAGCTAGTGCTGAATTTAAAGTGGTTGCATGTACCACATGCATCCACCTCCAAACAGCAACCTGGCTAAGATAGCTCATCCAAGTCTGGTAAGGCAAGGTCAAAGTCTTCCAAGAAGAAAGCAAAATTGAAGAAGCCTAGGGAAAAGAAAACTGCAACTCAAAAGGCCATTGATATTTTGGGCGAATATTACCAGACTGCTAGAAGGCCTATTAAGCTCGGTGACTTCATGATAGAGCTTAAAATAGATGAAAAGGAAGAAGAAGCTGAAGAAGAATTGCTTCATACGTAGACATATCGAGTCATCTCGGTGATATCAGAGATATTAGAAAGGGACAAATACGCTTAAGAAGTGGTCCCTAAATCCTGTTTGATGGCGTCATCAATGGAGTATAGTTTAGAAGAGGATCTGTATTTTCCAAATAAAGATGATTCAGATCCCGATATAGCATCACAAATAGAGTAGGTGAAACTGGAGGACGATTCTGAGTTTGCAGGTGAATCTCCAGACGCGACAATGGCCGAGTCCGAAGAGAAATCTTCATTGGATAAGTCTGAATTAGACGAAGTGGCCCAGGTACAATTGATAAGTGGCAAGGTGTTGCCACCTTCGCCAAAAAAGGGGATTTCTAATAAAGACAATGGGAAGAACATAGTTATCAATGAAGATGTTATCCCTGAAAATCCTAAGAAGAAAGAGGCTTCTACCAAGGGGATAGATTACAATATCTTATCCCATCTGAGAAAGACCCCAGCACAACTCAGCATATACGATGCCCACAATGCCCTCATGATGTTTAAAGACCTTTAGGAGACTCTGATTCAGGCTCTCAAAGACCCCGAAAGATATGAGGCATACTTTGCTGAGCGCGACATGATGGAGGTGCTACAAGCTCGTAACGAGCCACTAATCACCTTTGCTGAGGATGATCTGATGCTCGGAACGGCATATCACAACAGCCCTTTGTATGTTACGGCAGAGAGCGACGGTATAATGATCGATCCCGGGTCCTCCATAAATCTCATGAGCTTAAAAGCATTGAGATCATTGTGCTTCGATGTGCAGCATCTTGGACAAGAGAAGTTAATGGTACATTGCTTCAATGAGAAGGGACAGAAGACCCTAGGGTCATTCACGCTCTCCCTCACATTTGGAGAACTTCATACAGATGTCAAATTCCATGTGATTGATGTAGATACCTCATTTAAGGTGCTGTTGGGTCACCCATGGTTGCATGAATACAGCATCGTCCCCTCAACACTACATCAGTGCATGAAGTATCTCAGGGATGGAGAAGAATTCAGGATCTCTAGTAATATTCAGCCCTTTGCAGTTCATGAAGTAACAATATATGAAGATGCTATATACTTTATTCCAAAGAAGCTGAAGCCATCAAACCCTCTTGAGGCCCAAGCATCAAATTCAAAGATTGCAAAGCAACCTAAACAACAAAACAAGAAAGAACAGGTGGGGAGAAAAAAGGCAGCGCCGACTCTTCCCAAGGCACCAACCATTCCTAAAGAAAGGAAACACGTACCTCACATTGGGAGTGACACATATGAAAGTGATGTCAACCCTACGAAATCCCAGAGGGTATGCCAGTCAACAGCCAAATGGAGTAGGGAGGTTGAATATTCAAATGATGATTGTGACTATGACTCTATCTACATGAACACGATGCAGGGTATATTCTCCAGAAGAATAGGTAGCTTATCGATCTCATATAGCGTACTCATAGTCATGCACATCCCCCTACAACACTTCAAAGAAATCATTCCACGAGAGATACATAATGTCGAAGAACTCATAACATTCTACGTACCTCCCCTAAGAAAAAGGGATGGGCCAGCGAGCCTATTTTATTTAATTGCAAAGCTCAAAGAAGAAAGAAATTGTGACTGGTTTCGTAAGCTCATTGATTCCAGGGAATTAGTACCTATGAGGTTTCTCAAGTATAATACAAGGAATATTCAAAGAATATTGTGAAAGCGAGGTAATCCTCGTTCTTCCAAACAACAAATTCGCTTCTGCCTGAGCCTCTGGTATCGAAGAAATCCACATTCTCTACGAAGGTAGGATATTTTTGCAAGAAAGGGACTCGGATTCATCATACGAAAGTACCCTCAAAAGGAGATCTGTCAAGCAATTTCACATAGGAAAATTGAATTTGATGAGAACAGTGAAGAAGAGGTCTTCGAAGTTAATCTTCCAAACAATCAGACCATAGAAGCTAAGCCCACACCAGAAGAGTTAGAAAATGGTGGACAGGCAACCACTATGGATGAACTGAAAGAAGTCAATTTGGGCACTGAAGAAGACCCTTGCCCAACCTTCATTAGTGCTCTTTTGGCCGAAGAGCAAGTTGAAGAAATATAGAAGCTTCTCTGTGAATTCAAAAACTGCTTTGCCTGGACATACGCTGAGATGCCTGGCTTATCCCCTAACGTAGCAGTTCACAGATTGGCCATTAAACCAGATGCGACACCCATCAAACAAACTCCAAGGAGAATGAGATTGGAGATTGAATAACAGGTGATTGCAGAGACAAAGAAGCTCATAGATGCAGGCTTCATTCGTAAAGAAAAATATGCCGATTGAATAGCCAATATTGTCCCTGTGAAGAAGAAGAACGATCAGATCCGTGTCTGCATCGACTTTCGGGACCTCAATAAGGCGTGTCCAAAAGATGACTTTTCGCTCCCATTATCAGAATTGCTAGTGGATAACACATCCAACTATGACATGTTCTTATTTATGGACGGATCGTCGGGCTATAATCAGATCAAAATGGCACCTGAAAATGAGAAGCATACATTATTCAGAATACCTATCCGCATATTTTGCTACACGGTCATGCTCTTCGGCCTGAAGAATGCTGGTGCCACCTATCAACGGGCAATGACGCACATATTATTCATCAAAAGATCGAGTGCTATATAGATGACCTAGTCATTAAAAGCATGGACCAAAAAGGACACCTTAATGACCTGAGGACAGTATTCGAGAGAATCAGAAAATAGGACCTGAAGATGAACCCCCTCAAGTGTGTGTTTGGGGTATCCTCAGGAATATTTCTAGGGCACGTTGTTCATCATCGAGGAATTGAAATCAACCCCACCAAGATTAAGGCGATTATGGAGATGCCGCCTCCAAAGAATCTTTGACAACTGCGCTCCTTGCAAGGACAACTGGCTTTCATTCGATGATTCATATCGAATCTGTCGGGTAGGTGCCAGCCATTCTCCAAGTTGATGAAGAAAGATGTTCGCTTCAAATGGGATGCAAAGTGCCAGGAAGCATTTGACACTATCAAAAGATACTTGTTGAACCCACCATCCTTGCGGAGCCGATTCCGGGGAAGCCTCTCATACTGTATACGACAGCATTAGAAGAGTCCCTCGGAGAATTATTAACTCAGCATAATGAAGAAGGCAAAGAGAATGCGCTCTACTACATCAGTCGAAGGTTAATTAGAGCAGAAATACATTATTCTCCTATCGAGAAGCATTGCTTGGCACTGATTTTTGTAGTCCAAAAATTCCACCACTATATGCTCTCTCACAAAATCACCTTGATATCAAAGATCGATCCGCTGAAGTTCTTGATGTCAAGACCAGCGTTGACAGGTCGTTTAGCAAGGTGGGTAGTAATACTCTTACAATTTGATATCACATACATTCCATAAAAGGCAGTTAAAGGGCAAGTGTTGGCAGATTTTTTTGCTTCACATCCTATCCATGTAGATTCAACGCTCAATGACGATCTGCCTGACGAGCAGATCATGAATGTCAAAGAGAAAGAGATGCTAAGAGTATGGGTAATGTATTTTGACGGAGCGTCGTCAATTAAGCATGCATTAGTCTCAATTTCGTAGCGCCTGAAGGAGGTGTAATGAGATTCTCATTTAGCTTGATTGAACCTCGGACCAACAATGAAGCTGAATACGAAGCTCTAATAGAAAGACTGGAGATTACGATCGATGTTAGAATCCGAAATCTCCAAATCTTCGGTGATTCTCAACTTGTTATAAACCAAGTGCTGGGAGTTTACAAAATCACCAAATTCGAGTTGGCCTATTATCATCGGCGAGTTCTCGAGCTTATGAAGGAGATTCCAGTCGTCAAATTAACTCAAGTTCACCGAGCTCAAAATAGTAAAGCTGGTTTCCTGGCCAAATTAGCTAAAGAAATGGCAAATATGGATGAAGAGTCGCCTATAATAATTATGGTTCATAGTTGTCGGGTCTTAGAGCCAGCACTATTACAACTCCCGCAGGCAGAGGAAATACCAAGCTCAAGCCAACAGGATACAACTCCGGTTGATCCTTAACCTCCCCAACTAGTTGATCTTGAAGATCACTCTGAAGAAAATCAAGCTCCTAAGAGAAGACGCAAGGTTAGCCAAGCTTCAGAATTATGGTGGCATTATTTAGATATCGAAAAAGAAGATGACTGGAGGAAGCCTTTCTTGACTACTTCAAAGAAAGTAAACTACCGACAGACAAGTCATCAACTGCTCAAATCAAGAAGAGAGCATTGTGATACGCGTTTATCAATAATATATTGTATCGGCGTGCTTCCGATCAAATGTGGCTAAGGTGCCTAGGGACCAAAAAAGTCGATAGAGTGGTAGCAGAAGTTCATGAAGGACTTTGTGGAGCACACCAATCATGTCCTAAGATGACAATTAAAATCAAAAGAATGGGCTACTATTGGCCAAGAATGATAAAGGATTGTATCGATCATGCTAAAAAGTGCCACGAGTGTCAGATTCACAGTGATGTTATACATCAACCATCAAATCCACTACACCCTACAATAACATCCTAGCCATTCGAATGTTGGGGTACTGATATAATTGGGCCGATAGATCCGCCATCATCTGCAAGACACCGCTTTATTTTGGCAGCGACCGACTACTTCTCTAGTGGGCAAAAGCGGCTCCATTCAAAGAGGTCACATCTGAGCATGTGATTAATTTCTTTACCCACAACGTTGTCTATAGATTCGATGTGTCATGCCGCATAATTTCAGACAACGGTACAACCTTCAAAAGCACCAAGATCAGTAAGTTTATCGACCGACACAAGATCGATTGGCGGTAATCCTCAATTTACTATCCAAGAGCAAATGAATTAGCCGAAGACTTCAACAAGACACTAGTGAAGTTATTGAAGAAGATTCTCACCAAAAACAAAAGAGAGTGGCATACAAAGATGGCAGAGATGCTGTGGGCGTATCGTGCAACCTATAAAACACCGACCAAAGCCACTCCTTACTAGTGTTCGGAGTTGAAGCAGTGTTGCCACTAGAAGTTGAACTATCATCTCTTCAAGTCATTATCCAGAATGAGCTTACTCAAGAGCAAAATGCTTGGTTGAGAATGGAGGAGCTCGATGCACTCGATGAAGTCAGATTACAAGCTCAACATAACCTAGAAATTTACCGAGCAAGAATGACAAAGTCCTTTGATCGAATGGTGCGCCATCGTGCATTTTAAGAAGGAGAATTAGTCCTAGTGTAGAGAAGGTCAATCATTTCGCATCAAAAAATTGGTCGTAAATTCGTATCCAACTGGGAATGACCTTTCGTTGTTGAAAAGGTGTACCAAGGAGAAGCTTATTAGCGGATCGATCTGGATGGTCATAGGCCCATGCCGTCAATCAATGGATGATACTTGAAGAAATACTATGCATGAAGACTAGAGTTATGTACTTAGTGTATCAAGTAGTTGTTGAAATGTTATATATGTATTTGGCAGTGCATATAAAGGCCTAGGACTATTGGTTGACACAAAAAGGTTCTTTAAGAATGCAAAAATGATTACTTCAGTTTCAACATGTACTGGTTATTCCCCAAAATGTCTGGGACAGCACCTTCTCCTGTATCCCAAGACTCCAAAGGCCAAGAAAAGAAGGCTTTCGTGGCTATACGCTCCAGCAAATTGAGTTAGAATGGCATAAGTTCTTCTGCAGTCTAAAACTTAAGGTTTGAATGGGCGTATGAGGTTGGACTCAATAAGCCAAGATGTGGCCGAGTCACTGGCAGCTCCGTTTACTCAACAAGCCATAAGAAGGCCGTAGTAGCGGAACCCCCATTTCGCCAACCAGTCAGTAGGGATTGCAAGAAGTATGAAGGCTTATTTGACTTGACAAGTTTCAGTAGTTGTAGTCTATGAGATTCTTCTAATTGACTGAAGAGTCAAAGATACATGGGGATGGGTGTATTCCCAATCAACATAACAACCAAATATGGGAGGCTCTGAAATCTACAATCGCAAAGGTTGATTTCAAATCTGCAAAATTTAGCAAATTCAGCTTGGGGAGTGTATCTCTCTATAGCTCAAAGTCTGAAGCCTGAACGGGTGTATGAGGTCGGACTCAACAAGCTAAGATGTAGCCGAGTCGCTGGCAGCTCTGTTTGCTCAACAAGCCATAAGAAAGACCATAGTAGCGGAACCCTCATTTCAACAGTTGAATGATGAAGAGCTATCAAATCCTAACTCTCCCAGTCTGATAAACTCAAGTAACTTAGATTGAAGTCTTCCTGACTAGTTAGGGGTCAGAATACTACTTACATCCGGTACTACCAGTTCAACTCAAAATCTACAAATCCTTCAAGAAATTCATGAAGCACAAAACGAGGATCGAAGGAATTCTTCTTCAACAAGTTCACCAAAGCATAAAGCAAAGGACCGAAGAAATTATCCTAAAGTTCATACAAAGCCTAAGGCTGAACTAAGAGGATTTCGTCATCAAAAAGTTTGCCATGCATGAAGTTCTGTACTGATGATCTCTCGCCACTGACCTAATATAAACCTAAAAGGTTTAGGTCACCATGCATCTACTCCTTCATCAAGCCCGTCAAAGCAAAAAGCATAGGGCAGAAGGAACTAAAATTTTAGAACTCAAGCCAAAGCTACAAAATGAGCATCCTGAATAATATCTACAAATGTCCCTGAAGACTAGGTAAATATTTATTTGGGTCGACATCGCGCTGCGTGCCGAGATCCCCAAATAAATATTTAAAATTTTGCCAAGATACAACTAGACGTGAAAAGAATATAGAAGATTTTTCATAAACTAAATATACATTCATCACAAAATATAGTATGGGCAAGACACAATCAATACATTAGGCAACAGAGTCCAGCTAGCTGATGAATCTGCAAAGTTTAGACAAATTCCAAACAATACCTGCAACTACATAGCAAATATTTTACATCTACGCATGATAGCGGCAAAGAGGAATGTTGAACATATACAAAAAGACTATAAACTAAAGTAATAGTGGTGTTAAAAGAGAACAAATGGTGGTGATACTATCCACAATCTACAGTGTGATGCTCTAAAGACCTAAGTACAATGTGTTATATCACTGTCCTATGGGTCCCTACTGAAGCCAACATGTCAACTATTTGTGGAGACATCTAAAAATCTATAGAGAAAGAAAACTGGCGTGACATCCAAACAAGTTCTTGGAGATCCGCTAAATGAAAGCTTCAGCATGATATCCATACAAGCTTTTGGAGATCCGCTAAAGGAAAGCCCTAGTGTGACATCTAAAACAAATATCTAGAAATCAACAAAGCCAATCAGCATGCAACAAACGTGGTTCACTCTAAGTGCATATCACATTTGTTGAGGGGCATTTGTTAACCTGTATGCAGTAGAAAACAAAAATCAAATAAAATCCTCGTACCTTCTCGCACGTCGACACCACTTCGTACAATCTCGAAATCACATAGATCTCACGGCCCGGACATCCTACGCTGCCCTACGCATGATCCAACACCATTCTTCGCACGATTGTCGTGATCTGCTCGTCCCACCCGACACCTTCCCTCGCACGTCGTTAAATACCGAAGGAGACGAGGCTCAGGCGCTTTTCCCCCATTCTTCCCACTCGCAAGAATCCTCAGCCCTACTGAACTCCATTCCTCTCTCCAATCGAGCCTCAGCCGACGTCAATCAAGTCCCAGCTTCGCATCTTCGACGACGTTCTCTTTCCGGTCGGATCAGAAGTTACGACATTCGATCAGAAGCAACAACAGGAGTTCGCTTCTTGTGAAGTTAGATCAGAATTTACGACATTTTGATTGGAACCAACGACGGAGCTCGCTCGCAGTGAAGGCGACTTTCTTCCATTCGAGTGCTTCTTCGACTCCTCTGTTGATATTCGACTTCGCTCCTCCAATGACTTTCCCTTCCTATTGGAACGGAAGTTACGACACCTAATCAAAAGCAAAGAAGGGAGCTAGCTCACTGTGAAGGTAACTTTCTCCCCTTCGTGAGCTTCTTCGGCCAAATCCTACATAAAACCTGTTGCCAAACAAGCCCCTTAGGGCAACACAAGGAGGGAGATGGAGGATTTACTCTACCGTGAGATTTACGGGGTGGTTAAATCCCATTTGGCAGGATTCAGTGTAAAACCTGCTCAAATCCTAAATAAATCATGTTACCAAGCATCCCCTAAATCCTATTATCAAAATTAAGCCTAAATCCTGCTCAATTTCTGCATAATCCTGTAACTTGATAGCTCCTACTCTAAATCCTGTTAAATCTAATTAATTGCAATTGATTTCATTTAATTATATTTAGTTACTATTAATGGTAATTAATTATGTTTAATTAAAATCAATTGTAATTAGTTAATTACATTATTTTATAATTAATTTTAAATTAATATAGTTAATTATAGATTAAATATAATTAATTATAAATTTAATTTAATTAATTTATAATTAATTTTAAATTAAATATAATTAATCATATATTAAAATATAATTAATTATAATTAATTATAGATTAAATTTAAATAATTTATAATTATTTTTTTAAATTAAGTTTAATAAATTATATATTAAATATAATTAACTATAATTAGTTTATTATTAATTATAAATTAAATCTAATTATTTTATACTTAATTTTAAATTGAATATAATTAATTATAAATTAAATATGATTAATTAAAATTAATTTGAAATTAACTATAAATTAAATTAATAATTAATTTTAAATTAATATAATTCATTATAATTAGTTTTTAACTAATTATAAATTAAATTCAATCAATTCATAATTGATTTTTAAATTAAATATAATTAATTATAATTAATTTATGATTAATTATAAATTAAATTTAATTAATTTATAATTAATTATGAATTAAATGTAATCAATTATTTATTAAATATAATTAATTATATAAAATTTATAATTAACTATAAATTAAGCATGCTTCTCCTGCCTCAACATGTGTGACGAGCCGGTCAACCACCTATACACGCTTTTCTTAGCGTGGTAGAAGAAAACTCGGTGCGACACTTGCGATGAGGCATGTAAGCAGCTCTCGACCCCAAAATCCTGTCCTCGACATGCGTGACGCGCCGGTCTACCACCTATGCACTCTTTTCTTAATGTGGTAGGAGGAAACCCTGTGTGACACTTGCGACGAGACAAGTAAGAAGCTCTCGACCCAAAATCCTTTCTTCGACGTGCGTGACAAGCCGGTCAACCACCTATACACGCTTTTCTTAGCATGGTAGGAGGAAACCCTATGCGACACTTGCGACGAGACAGGTAAGCAGCTCTCGACACAAAATCCTATCTTTGACGTGCGTGACGAGTCGATCAACCACCTATACATGTTTTTCTTAGAATGGTAGGAGGGAACCCGGTGCGACACTTGCGACGAGACAGGTAAGCAGCTCTCGACCCAAAATCCTGTCTTCGACGTGTGTGACGAGCCGGTCAACCACCTATACATGTTTTTCTTAGCATGGTAGGAGGAAACCCGGTGCGACATCTACGACGAGGCAGGTAAGCAGCCCTCAAACCCAAAATCTTGTCCTCGACGCGTGTGACGAGCCGGTCAACCACCTATACACGTTTTTTTTAGCGTGGTAGGAGGGAACCCGGGGCGACGAATGAGATGAGACAGGTAGGCCCTGTACGTGCTTTTTTTAGCGTGGCAGGGATAACTTTGAGTACCCGTACGCACCTTAGTGCCTACGGGAAAACCACTGTGCTTCTTTTTACGCACGTACCTCTGGAGCCAAATACACGCTTTTATTAGCATGGTGGGATTGAACACTACGGCTGCGGTGTCTAAGGACACCTACCATATACGCTTTTCTTAACGTGGTGGGAAGGCCCAGACTCCCTACATTTCCCCCAAACAGGGGATATGCCGGGATCCCACCGAAATTTAGACTGAAATAGACAGAACTTGAACAACAAAAAGACTCCACTTAAGCAGCAATACAGAGGACCTGTACATAAACAGAAATGCACAGAACTTGAACCAAATGTACAGAGGACTTGTACGAACAACATGGAACATGACTTGAACTAAACTATAAGCAATTGAACCCTATATCCTAAAATACATAATCAAGATCAAAATGCAAATGTCAAATAATAATCTAACGCATTCAAACAAATACGAGCAAATAAGCAGGGGACTCGTGACGAACAGGACCTTGATGCATATAAATAGTGAATGATCATCAGTTTACAGCAATTACAAATGAATAGCAATCATCATAACCTGTGAATACATAAGACAAGACGCACAATGAATGATGTTGATAAATACAATGAACTTTTACAACAGTCCCCACTAGACTGAATATACTGTACTTGCAAGCAACATCAGTCAACTACAAAAGCACAAGTACTGCCTACATGCAGAAATCAAATACCGATCATGCAAACAATAGTGCCTGTTGATTGAAAAAGGCAACACTGAGAATTGATAGTGGAGGACCCATCGCTGCAAACAAATACAATCAACAACCACCTGAGATTGGTGATAGGTGGACATGATGCAAGAATAATGATTCTTCTACGAACACTTCTAGAATATCGTATTGAATATGACCAGTCCCCATAAATAAACACGATCCACTTGTGGATAACAACAGTGGTTATATTATAAGTACAAAGAGCCCCTGTGGACACAAGTATAAATAGCACCTACAACAGCAGTGATTGAGATGCTGCGAGTACGCCGAGTATGAAGACAACTCAATATACGGAGGAGGCCCGTTGATACGTCGTTAGAGGAAAGATTTAAATGATGATGCAAAGTTATACGGTTAACAATAATGAGCAAATGAACAAGAGCGTTGATTTGTCTACAAGCAATAAATACGATCCATTTGTTGATAACAACAGCAGGTATGTTGTGATCGTGGAGAACCCCTGTGGACACAAATGTGTACAAAAGCACACGAGTACAAAAACTAGTTGACCTCTTGGATAAAAATTCTTTCATAAAAATGATACCTCCTGTAAAAGTGGAAGAGATACAACAACAACAACATCAAGCCTTTATCCCACTACGCGGGGTCGGCTACATGAATCATTTTTCTCCATTGTGTCCTATTAAAAGTCAAATTCTCGTTTAAATCTAATAAAGAAAGGTCATTCTTAATATTTTCTAACCAAGTCTTTTTAGGTCTACCCCTACCTTTCTTAACATAAGTCAAATCTAATACCTCTACTCTCCTAACCGGGTCATCGGAAGGCCGCCGTTTTATGTGACCAAACCATCTAAGGTGACTCTCTCTAATCTTATCTTCTACTGGAGCTACTCCAACCTTTTCACGTATATGCTCATTTCGTATCCTATCTCTAAGGGTAAAGCCACTCATCCACCTGAGCATCCTCATCTCTGCCACACTTAACTTAGTATTATGCTTCTCTTTTAATGGCCAACATTCGGCACCATAAAGCATTGCAGGCCTCACTACCATCTTATAGAACTTTCCCTTAAGTTTGAGGGGTACATTTCTATCACATAACAAGCCCGATGCATTCCTCCACTTCAACCATCCAACTTGAATTCTGCTGATAATATCCCCATTTATTTCACCATCACTCTGAACAATAGATCCAAGATATCTAAAACGTGTACTCTTATTAATGACTTGATCGCCCAAAGTCACAATCCCCTCACTAGGTCTATTACTACCAAAATTACACTCCATATATTCCGTTTTAGATCTACTCAAGCGAAAACCTTTACTCTAAGGTTGACCTCCATAATTCAAGTTTACCTTCAACTCCCTTTCTAGTCTTATCAACAAGAAGAATATCATCAGCAAAAAGCATACACCAAGGTACATCCTCTTGCAAATGTCTAGTGAGAACATCCATGACTAAAGCAAAAAGATATGGGCTTAAGGCTGATCCTTGATGTAACCCAACCGAAATAGAGAATACTTGGTCAAACCACCTTGTGTTTGAACACAAGTAATAGCTCCTGCATACATATCTTTAATGATTTGAATATAAGCATTATTGACTCCTTTCTTTTCAAGAACTCTCCATAGCACTTCTCTTGGAACTTTATCATATGTTTTTTCTAAATCAATAAATATCATATGTAGATCCTCCTTATTTTCTCTATATTTCTCCATCAAACCTCTTAATAAATGAATGGCTTCCATAGTCGACCTACCCGGCATGAATCCAAATTGATTATGCGAAACATTAGTATCACGCCGCAACCTATGCTCCATAACTCGCTCCCAAAGTTTTAAAGTATGACACATTAACTTAATACCTCTATAATTCGCACAATCTTGTGCATCACCTTTATTCTTAAAAATAGGAATTAACACACTCATTCTCCACTCATCTGGCATCTTTTTAGTCTTCAAAATAGTATTAAAAAAATTAGTAAGCCATGAAATTCCTTCATATCCTAAGCATTTCCACACTTCTATTGGAATATCATCAGGTCCAACAGCTAAAAGTGGAAGAGATGTTTGAGCAAATTCGAACTAAACTTCCTGGTGTTCCAAAGTTTCTTCTTTGCCCTTTTGTTTGAGAGAAAACATCTCTGACATCTACAAACCTTGGAAGTGCAAATGATCTTCAAAGTTTGGCATTGCAACACAATATATCATGCACACTGATAATGTTACGGTATTGTCTCTGCCGACACTATTCAATCAATGAATACAAGTACCTACTGATTTCTTGGGCAGAATCCTCATATGAGGACAACTCCTTTAAGAATGGAAGAGATGTTTGAGCGAATTCGAACTAAACTTCCCAGTGTTCCAAAGTTCATTCATAAAAATATAAGTTCCGTCAATACCTCCATAACGATCAGACTATTGTTCTCATTGAAGAAGTCAGGAACGACAAGAGCATCCAGATATCTCAACTTGTCTTAGAGGCCAATTACTTAAAAATGAAGGCTATATCTTGTAAAAATCCACAGTATTGTAGATCCTGAAAGGGATTATCTTCAATGCAGCAGCCACTGGCCTCAAAGTATAGGGTATCAGTAAGAATGCAATCATCTAAGGTTGAAATAATTGATTCTTTATTCAAGCCAACAACAAAAAATGATGATGATGGCATAATGGAGCTGCTTATTAATTCCTATACGAGCCGTAAAAGATCTCCCGATGAATGAGAAAAGGGAGTCTACATCAGAATAATGAGGTACCTCGTGGCAATCAGACAACGCTACGATTCACCTGTAAGCAAAAGCGGGGAACCAGTAGTAAAATTTCATGGGCTGCTAAAGCACGATGCCACGCCATCGGATCTGCAACCTTTGTACAAGCAGACAAAAGGCGTCAAAGAAAACCCAAAATAAAACCCTGTGCATCTAGCACTGATAGCCACCAATGCAGTCGGACACCCCTCCGTATTGCATGCAAACATCTCAAAATGCCCCCATACTTGCACTGAAATTTGTATGCACATAGGTACACGAAAGGGCATGTGTAATTACACGACCCGCATGGGCCACGACGAGCGTGTTACGAACACACACGTAACGTCTAGGGATGCTACGCGGGTTAATAAATGAATTCAAGTTTGAGCCTGATCCTTCTATGTGGATAAATATGAGTCGACACGGCTCGAATCATAAAATAAATATACGATCACGGGATCGACCAAAATATTTATTTTATACATTCATATTAGGCCTTCAAGGCCAACAATCAAGAAAATTCATTCACAAAGACATAAAGCCTACGAAACTCGATCCTTTGTCGACAACTCGATAGAGTCGACAAGGTTCAATCAACAAAATAAAAATGTTTATAAACTCCCTGATGATGACCGTGTTGAATGAAAATCTCAATCGGAGGGGATCATATATTTTCAAACGCCCTCAAACTTCTATAAAATATTAACATTTTCAAAATGCCCCCAAACGCCCATAAATTTCAAAAGCACCGAAATCCAGATATTTAAAAATAAAATTAAATCATTAAGTACTTAAAGCAAAAACACATCCACCCTCCGCAAAAATTTGTCGAGGTGGACAAATCTGAAAACTACTTCAGCTCAAAAAGAGCTAATGTCTTGTCGAGAATATCAGTAGGATTCATTCTCAATCTATCTCTTGCCAGTAAGGACATGTTACATGTCCTCTAACCAGTGATTTCGCCGTCAAATGACTCCAAATCTATGGTTTTGCCGCTAAATGGCACCGCAAGTAAACGGTTATGACCGGGACCCTCTGAACTGGGTGGTTCGCCGTCAAATGGCACCACAAAATTACAGTCATAGTCAATGCCCGTATGCTCCCCAATGGCTTCAAATTATTGAGTGATGAATCAATAGGATATAATCGATTAGGCACAAAGCACTCTATAAGCTAAGGTGGATTCAAATTTATCCCCTTAGACAAACATCCAACCCAGGTCTACAAGGTACCCTTGGACGAAGCAACCCATAGCTGCTAACAAGGATCCTTCTGTCAGGTTGGGTCGACTACCTCCTCTGACTAAGTAGACCAGGGCCCACGATGGCCCGACACGATGGAACCATGGGATCTTGATCGTGTTCATCACCACTCCCCTCACCATCCACTTTAAATATCAAAACTTTCCAATAACACCCAAACCAAAGCCCATGCTGCTACTATATGCCGGATATCATTTATCTACGGGTATGCCGTATTCATCGATGACTAGCCTTAATCACAAGTTCTCTCTCGTGAACGGGAGGGGTAATTAACTATAGGGGCTTGCGCCTATAGGAAACCAGAACTCGGATCATAAAGTCCTCGTAAAATGAGGCCGAAATCTCTGGGTAGTGTCTTATCCACAAATCCATCTACCTTCCAAAATTTACCCCGGAACTTAATCTGTTAAAACTCCCTTGAGAAAGCAACGGCGGGGGAGTCCGGGGCCGAATTTTTGGAGCCCACAACACATCAATTAAAAGAATTTTAAATTCCCAGCACATGCTTCGACAAACATGTTTAACACTCAGACATGAAAGTCTAATAAGGCTACATAGGGGTCAAAAGTAAGTTAATTTAAAATCTTATTTTTAATTTGAATATATGAATGTGTTCCAACAACAGTATGGGGTCAAAAGCAAATTAATCTAAATTAAATACCCGCATGTGCTCCAACCATTGCATCGAACTCTTAAACCTAAGCTCTGAGATGGTTGTGCGGGTAAAACATGAACTTTAAATTTTAAGTCCAATCCTCCTTTATATAAGGACTGAAGTTGACAAAACTTCAACTAATGAACAACATATGACCATGAAATATATTTGATTTTAAGTCCACATTAGGCCTTCAAAGCCTCTTTAAAAAAATTCATCATAAAATACAAACTCTTGATTTCAACATTCATATAACGAATTCGTAAAATCAGTAGGTTGAACTCGATCCTCTGTTAACAAACATATAGGATAGACAAGGTTCTAATAACAAAAATAAATATTTAAAATCACCCATAATGACCATGTTGAGAGTAAATATCAACCATAGAGACTATCATCAAAAATGCTATATGAATTCAGATTAAATATGACCCTTTGTTAGCGAGCAAACAGAGTTGACAAGGTCAAATAACAAGAATATGGATTATCTAAAATCCTATTGATAGTTGCGTTGATAATGAACCTCAACCAAAGGGGTTAATTCTCAAAATCAAATTTGCATGTCACAAAGTATTAACCAAAGGGGACCCTATTTTTTTAAATGTCTCTAAATGCCGATACGATATAAATAAATTTGAAGTGACATTATTGTCACCCTGATAATGACTGTGTTCAAAGTAAATCTCAACAAAAAGAGCCAATTTTTAAATCTACCAAAATTTTGAACTTTCAAATCTCTTAAAATTCTAATATTTAAAGTGGAATTAATTACCCAAAAAAAATAAAGTAAAATTGATCCACCCTCTACAACCATTTGACGAAAGCAATGAATACAAGAATAACTTCAGCTCACAAAAAGCGAATGTCTAATTAAGAATATCACTAAAATTCATTCTCAAATAATCTCTCGCTAGTAAAGATGTGGCACACCTATAACTGATAGGTTGGCCAATAGCTCCACAAGATAAATGATTATGACTGGGGCCCTTTGATTGGGTGATTTTGTCGTAGATAATTACCAATATATTATGGTCATGGTCAGAGCCTATATGTTCCCTAAATGATTAATGCCCTTGAAATTATAGGATAGGTTTGATAGAGCACAAAGCTCTCTATTAGCTAAGGTTGACTTGAATTTGTCCCTTAGACAAACACTTACCCCAAGTCCATTAGATACCTTTATGCAAATAAACCAAAGGCTACCGACAAGAATCCTTAGGTTAGGCTGAGTTGACCACCTCTTTGTAAACTAGAGACAATAATAACCCGGGATAACAAAACCATAGGATCTTAATCGGGGTTCATCATCATTTTTCCCACAATCTGCTTTAAGTGCAAGGTGATAAATTTATAACCCTAAATATATAAACCTATTGCTATTATATGTGCAACATTTAGTGCTTATCTAACAACTAGCCTTAATCAAAATTGCTCTCTTGATATTGAGAGGGGTAATTAACCATAGGGGTTTGTGCCTATTAAAAACCTAAACTTAGATATTAAAGTCCTCGCAAATGAGGGCGAAATCTATAGATAATATATTATCTCTAACTAATCTGCCTTTAGAAAATTTACCCTGTAAATTAATCCATTAAAACTCTTCTCAAATCATGCAAAGAAGCTGAGGCACCAAAATTTTCGAAGCCTGCAGATAAGGCTAATACTAATTACATTCATGATATGATAATCCAAGCTATTTTTCCTTTTCTCCTTTCAAAAGAATGCATTAAACCCTATACTAGGTAAGCATAAGACCAATCACTTAATGTCTATTAGTTTATAACATTACAAGGAACAAAAAAAAGTTAAATGTGCAATTAAGGATTTATTTAGAGAAGCAAAAAAAATAGGAAAGTAGAGGTATTAGATTTGACTTATATTAAGAAAGGTAGAGGTAGACCTAAGGAGACGTGGTTAGAAAATATTAGAAATTATCTTTCTTTATTAGATTTAAACAAGAATTTGACTTTTAACAGGACACAATGGAGATAAAGGATTCATGTAGCCAATCCCACATAGTGGGACAAAGGCTTGTTGTTGTTGTTGTGTGTAATTAAGGATTTAATGGGTCATAACATAACAAGATTTTCTAAGTTCATGATAATACCTATAATAATGAACTACGATTTTCTTTAGAACTTGATACACTAATCTAACTTTTAAGGAAGAAGCTTTATTTAGAGAAGCAAAACACATAAAATCATAATATATAGTATAGCTAAGTTTTAGAAGTTTATTTTGCTTTCAAGCAGATGCATGGACTACAGAGAGTCCTATTAAGAGTTGAGAGTTATGGGAGCTATTAAAGTATTTAAATAAAAAGGCTCTTAAAGACTAATAAAGTGTCAAATTATTATAGAAAAATCATGTTGGCATCTGTTAAGCATAGGAAATAAACTATAAGGGAATCAGACTTATGATCCAAAAAATGAAATTTTGTGAGAAGTTAATGCAAATAAGCCTAGAAATATTACGAGCAACAAAGAATCAACTTAAAGTTTACACAAATAATATAAGGTATGGAGGAATGTGTAATATTGAATCTTCATTTAATATTTATTAATCTTGAAAAGACAAATAATCAAGTACCAAAAGATTGATGTGATGGTTGTTAAGGAGAAAAAAATGCATGTAAAGGTGTTTTGAGTATATGTTTGGTTAATTAGTGGCTAAGATTAGATACAGTTGTGAAGTAATCAAAGAGCATTTTATGACAAGGAGGTTACACCAAAGATCACTAAAAAGTTGGGATATTTTGTACTATTTGTGGAGCAAGAATATCCAAAGTTATGAAAAATGTTGTAAGCAGTTCATATATGAGAACTCTGATGAATGAGACTTCTTCTTAAGAGAGAAAAACAAAGGAAAAGAAAAGTTTTTAAAAAGAAAAGAAGTTTAGGGTTAAGAGAAAAAGAATTGCGAATATGATATATAATTTTAGATGTTGATATGAAATTTTTGAGGCCAATATTGCTTGAAGATTAATTGATAGCTAGTCATGATATACTTAACTACATCAAACTTATTACATGAAAGAATTAGAATATAGATTAAAACAAATCTTTTAAAATCAAAGCTAGACCATTAAAATGAAATACTTCAAGAGTAAGATGCAATAAGAAAATACAATGGTGACTTGAAGGTGGGATTTACACAAATAATCAAACCAACTAAGCTTTGTAGATCCAAGAGTTAGATAACAAAAGAAGTCACAAATAATTTAGTAGAGTGCAAAAAAGATGAGAATGTTAAGAAGAAAATATAGTAAAACTAAGAAGAATCGAAGAAAACAACCCCACTTGTCTTTCTTGATGTGCAATTACACTAGTCCTAAGGATTTTCCATTATAATCATCCTGATCCATGTAATTAGTTACACTTAGTGTACTTGTGAGCTTTCCTCCTTGTGCTCACTACTATTGAGCCCTTCCTCATTTTTGCACTTGTGCATAACCCACCTTGCAATCACACAACTTTGCTCAGCATATAAGTTATGTTTCCCAACGCTCGGGCCTGTTGGCTCGTGCCTTTTGTGGCTCTCATGATTACTTATTCTTTTCTCAGTTGCCCCTCTTTTGCATATTCACAGCATCATGGTTGTGTGTGCACCCTTCTATGGAGTGCAGATGTCTCGAGTTGTGTGCCCATACCTACACCATCTCCAGCATTAGCATCCAAGATGGCATCCTTGCTAGCTTGGTTTGGCTCACTTACTTTTTATTTCTGCTCAACAATTTAAGGTTGTCGTCATGCTTCATGACTTCCCCGAAACCTTCCTCAATATCTAAGCCATCTTTTTCGATGCTTGCTCATTAGGCTGTCTTCCCTAACAAGGCTATTCCTTCACCGCCATCAATCATGATGCCTAAAGTTTCCCTTGATGTTTTCTCCAACGGTTCAACCAATTATAGATGCTATCTCTTCTCATATTGATGCTCCTTGGTCCTTCACTACAATTGCTAGGGGGTCGATGGCTTCAAAATATTAGAGGGTTTTGCTACCAAGTTTTTTTTTAATTGTTTTTAGCAAGGATCAAATCCTCACCAACATAAACAACCCTCCACATTTTAGGATAAACCATCTCTTATTTCATTGAATCTAAATTTTTTGAGCTAGTTGCTCCATTCTCTTTCTCGATAGGTGGGATTATACGTAAATTTATATCAGATGTATTTAGTTGGTGAAACAAAACTACCTTTGTATTATCAAGCCACTCGAATCTGAACAAAACCAAGAAAATTTAGATATTACATCTTGGGAAATTAATTAATATGCTAGTCTGCTTATTGAAGAAATCCAAATCGTAGAAGAAATTTTAATAAAATTGCCAAATAAGGTTGTTTTAAGTGGGCAATTGGCATCTTTAGCAATATCAAAATAGCTCAATGAAATTTGAAATGCCTTCAATCTTTTCATATATGAGCTTTATGGCATATAGGCTTTGTTCAAAAAATTCAACTTCAGGTTTATAGCTTTCGGCTTTGCTCGGTCATATTAAATCGGGTTATACAACCTATAGGCTTTGTTTAGTAAATTTGACTTGAGCTTTATAGCCATTCAACTTTGCTTGGCCTTGAATCAATCTTCACCAATCATAGGCTTGACTCAAAAAATCTAACTCAGATTCATGGTTGACTTTCTCCATAGGCTTTGCTCAATAAATCCAACTCAAGCTTCATGGCATTCTGAATTTATCATCATGATCAAGCCTCATGGCCTATATAGGCTTTATATAGAAAATTGGACTCATGTTTTCTAGAATTTTGAGTTTGCTCGGTCAACTCAAGAAGAAGTAATGGCCCAATGCTTTTTGCTCAAAAACTGCAATTAGAGCTTTATGGTCTTAAAACTTTGTTTAGCGTCTTGAGTCGAGCTTCGTAACTTGAAGGATTTGCTGCATAATCTAACTAGAACTTTATGGTCTTTCATCATTGCCCAGTCATCTTGAGAAAATATTTATGGCCCATAGGCTTTGCTCAGTAATCCAAAGAGAAATCATTTGGCACTTCGCCTTAATATAAAAATTCAATAAGAAGAACATTAAGCACTAAACTTTTGTTTAGAAAAATAATTAGATGACCATTATGGATCTTAGCCTTAGTTTTAGTGAATCTAGAAGAATGTCTACTCGACATTGTGCTTGGGTTAGAAATTCGAGAATAACTAAAATCGGTTATTGTTGTTAGGTCCCTAATAAAAGTGTATTAGTGAAAATCTCTTCATGAAGAGCCTTTCGTAAATATTGAATAGAACCCATTTGGTGATACTGGCAGAGATAAAACTTTGAGATAGTTGATGAAAGTTGATAGTGAAGTTGATTCGCCTTTAGATAATTTGAATTAAGAAAATTTGACCCCTACAGATAGAGTCTAGTCTATTTTTTGTTCTTTGTCTCTGAACCTCCTCAAATTACATTATTTTTAGCTCACTCTAACGATTTTGAGAAATTTCATTACTTATAATTTATAACTAAACATATGTTAAGATTTAAATGAGGATAACACTGAAAGAAATATAGTCTATAATAAGAGAGTTTTTGTACCCAGAATAAGTAGTGGAAATTCAAATTTTTATTTATGAAAATTGAAAAAAAAATATATTTCTTTTGAAGCAAAAAAGGAAGATGATGTCGCCTTACACATTATTCAATGTATCAATAGTAAGGTAGAAAAGGTGCTATCTCAAATTTAAGATTTTACCTCAACATTATATAAACTTGAATTGCTTCTCTCGAATCTCATTCCCGTACAAAATCCGTGGGAAAAATAAATGAGATAAGAGAAAATATTCATAAACATTAGGTATACAATTGCTTTAATTCATCAAAGTTCCAAGTTCTAGAATACTTTGCCTCCATGTGTTTGGATTCAGTATACAACGTGTTTGTAATCTCCTTAGTGATGAAGAGTCCATCCCAATTTGGCATAACCTTACCCACTCCCTCTGTTTAGCCGATAGCTTTCAACTCTCTTAAGACTGTTTATCATGGTAGGAGTTGAAGAATTTGAATGGCACTTTTGCTTGGCTACTTTCCTTTCAAAATCCTATCTCAACTTTCCCAACAAATCTCGAGCAACACATTTCTTATGCATTTTAACCTGACACAATTCTATCCAACTTAACAATATAGTTGAGGTTATCCACACCCAAGTCAATTAAAAATAGAACTCCACTAAAATGAATGTTTTTTTTTTACCCCAAAGATTGAAAAAAGGGAGTTTTAACCGACATTATGAAGATAATTATAGCACACTCGTAGAACAAATGGCAGCTTGTTCCCAAAGATTTATTTTCCCTCATAACTTTCTCTACAGGATGGATTTGTTGGTTGTTTTGACTTTAAGCTGTTAACGCAGCTAGCAAAAGACTAGGCCATAAAATTGATAGCTTATGCACCTCTTGGGAACTATTCAATGTTTTGCTTCAAAGCTAGAAAACAATACCTAGATATGAGAATTATGCTTGCTAAAGTATGCCACACCAAGTGACAATATTACTTTCTACCATGATTTCTTTTAAAACCTTCGAAGGTATTTCAAGCTAATTCCAGAGAAAAATTTCTTCAATAGGTCTCTATCAGAGATAACATTAATCTAATTCAATTTCATAGCCTCGTTTCGCTTGGAAGCTTTTCAACATCATGAAGTCAAATACAGGATTGAATCAACAACTGAGCTAATTAATCGACATCAACTCGAGTTCAATGATAAAAGGAATACTCAACTCTTTGATTGTTGTGGCGTGTTAGTTTGCATATTTTGCCAGCAAATTTGCTAGATTCCTTCCTTCACTTTGGATGTGCCTCACTACTATTTTTTTTAATTTAAAAATCACGATATTCATCATATTCAAGTACTGCCTCAAAATTTACCATCTAACTTCATACTAAAGCAAAATCATATTCAATAAGAGTTGGGAGTCATTGAAGGGAATGAGCATTTGAACGGGAGTCATTGAAGGGTATGAGCATTTGAACTCCAAAGCTAAGGGCAAATATGAGTCTCACGAGCACGATTTCATACTCTACTTGATTGTCAATAATCTCAAATTTGAGTCAAAGGGCATTGAATAATGAGATGTTTATGAAACCCATTTAAAAAGAGGATGTTGCCCAAATAGTAAATGCATCTTTAAGAGCTAACAAAGAATTGCATCCTTTTAAGTTAGGTGGGAGAATGAGGCATCTAATACCATTAGATATTGATGGCCTTGAAATTAGCTAAGAGATCAGTCTATTAAGCAAGTCCCTTGTAGGATTTGGGCTATTGGGGCCTTAAATTTTGGAGAGAATGTGTCTCCTTCAAGATCATGGCAATGGAAATTGAGGATGATGGAACGATGACCATGCAACAATTCGATCCCTCTTCCCAAGTAGGAAGAACTTCGTCTTAGGCCTCAATTCGAACCCACTTCACCTGGCACCAAACTTCTTGAGATTATTGCTTCATCAAGTATAACAACACACTGTAGATAACAAAGAGAGTCTAGCCTCTTCAAGTTTGCTTTCAACAATAGCAATAACATCTATGCAAAAACCATCTAAGAATTTATGCACAAAGTTCTGCAACTTAGCATGGAAAATTCAACTGAGCTTGATGAGCAAAAACTCCAAAAGATTTATCAGAGGCAGGCTAAGTTTACTCCACCATACATGGAGAAAGACCACTAGATTCCTCTTGATTTTTAGTTCTTTGTTTCCTTGTTCCTGCCATCTCACCAAAAGAACCAAATTATGAATGTCTGTGTTTGACAACATTATGTTAAACGAGGATTATGTTAAACGAGGAAATTACCTTGAGGATAGGAGATGAAAGAGAGAAGGATTGAGATGGGAAGAATCTTGTGTTAAACAAAGATGCAAATGTTTTACTCATGTATATGGAGATTCTGAAAGATCCCTCAAAGTACATTTTATAAGCCACATTGTACTTAATTTCCTATAAAAAGGAGGAAAGAATCTTGTGATTTCTTCTGTACTTCTGAGTTTTTGTGACAACTAGAACATCAGGGTAGATAAATAGGATCATGTCAGCTTCTAATTTGGAAGTATGTAACGACATAGAATGTGTGAAATGCACCTTATCAGATAAGGCACATGTCGTTCAGTGATTAGGGAGCACATAATCTCTAGGATCATGAGTTTCACTAAGGCAATCGTTGTATGCCTCACGTTGCTTCTAATTGACTCCAAAGAAGCTCTTTGACAAAAGCATGTTGAGCAATATGAGCCAAGTGAGCAGAGACAATAGGTGGTTGCAATGTCGGATCGGTCATGTCGAGCCCTCTCTGATGGTTATTATGAATGATTCTATTGTCGTCAAATCATGCGGCAATGCAGCTGAGTCGATCTAGCTTATGCTGGATTGAACGATCCTAGATATATAAATTGTATCCCAAACAACTACCAATGCATTGAATGGTCATTCAGCTAAATCTAGTAGATCTTGAAAGTTGTCTTTGATCTCTTTGAAGAATCTTGACAAGCGGACAGATCAAATAACCCACAAATACCATATCACGCTATAAATACTTCGCCTAATAGTTATTCTTATATTCTAATACAATCCATCTTTCATGCATGCATAAAAGCATAGGCATAATCGAGCTTGGATAATTCAAAAGAAAAAAAAAACACAAAACATGCTAGCATTCCAACAGCAGAGACCATAGAAGATAGATACGGGGTTTAAATCAAGCGGTCAGCGATGCACTGCCCGGTTCCTGCTTATACAAATACAAATAGTTTACTTTAAAAAAAAACAAACAAACGAAATTCGCCATGAAAAAAATTATTTACGAAATGACCATGACAGCACCAAAGGGTAAATTAAACACAAAAAATACAACCATGAACGCCATAAAATCAGGAAATTGTCAAACAAATAAAATAAAAATAAAAAACATTTAAAGAAATCTACCTTCCCCCTTCTTCCCCTTCTCCCCAGATCGATAGTCGTTCTTGGAGCAGCGCAGTCTGAAAGGGATACGCATCGCCAGACTAAGATCCATCCCAAAGCCAGAATTACCAGAATATATTGGCATATTAGAGCAATAATTTCCCGAGACGGAAAAGACAAATGGAAAAGCTTGCGGGTAGAATATAGATACACAGGAGGCTGAGAGAGCGCCACAGCAACGGAGCGACCAACACCATAGAGTTCAGCTTCGTCCCCACCGTCGTTTTCATAACTTGAAGCCAAAATCCCGAAGCTATTGACCGCATGGAAGCTTTACTGCGCCCAGTCCGATCTCGAACAGTGCATGGAGAGTTTTTTTTTTTTTTTTTTTTTTTTGAAGAAAAATGCCAATTGCATTAAAAGAAAAATTTATTACAAACTAATTAAAGAAATGCTAAATCATTACATTCCTCCTTTAATAAAGATAAAAAAGGAGGAATATCTACACAATTAAGATCATCCTAAATAAAATTACTAAACAAAGCATAATTAGCACACAAATCATTATTAGCATACAAATCGGCTAATTTATTACAACTCCTTATGAAAAAATTGAATGAAACTTGATTGAACTCTTTTAGAAAAGAAAGATCTTCCTCTAACAAGTGATTAACCTTCAATTTGTTCATTAAATTTTGAAGCAATTTGATAATATTGACATTGTAACATTCAAAAATGATACTTCTTGCTTCAATCATCCATCTTTGAACAACCTTCTTCAAAGCACGAACCACCATCAGTTCCAGTTGGGCTACGTCCCAATGTAAACATTTAAAGCCAAAGGAAAGCAAAAACCAACCTTTATGCCACCAATTCCTGCTTTGTTATATCTTAAATAAAAGAGTGAGGTAAACCACCTTGAAATTTAGGGCCTCTCTGGATAAGGTTGGATTTAAATTTATTGAACTTTATAAATTTGGATTTATTTAAGTACTCAGAGTATTAAATCTTAAAAAATTTTCGGCATTATGGAAGTTAAATTCAATTAAATTTTGATATACTATTTAGATATTTATTTCACGATTTAAAATCTATTAGTTATAAAATAAAATTTTAAAAATAATTATTAATAATAAAATTAATGCATATTATATAATTACAATTAAATTAATCAAATCATACTAAATCATAATTATTATATATTAATACAACATCCTGCTTTTGTCCCATTATGTGGGGTCGGCTACGTGAATCCTTTTTCTCCATTGTGCCCTGTTAAAAGTTAAATTTTCATTTAAATTTGATAAAGAAAAAGTCATTTCTAATATTTTCTAACCAAGTCATTTTAGGTCTACCTCTACCCTTCTTAACATAAGTCAAATCTAATACATCTACTTTCTTAACCGGGTCATTGAAAGGCCGTCGTTTGATGTGACCAAACCATCTAAGATGACTCTCTCTAATCTTATCTTCCACTGGAGCTACTCCAACATTTTCACATATATGCTCATTTCATATCATGTCTCTAAGAGTAAAGCCACTCATCCACCCGAGCATCATCATCTCTACAATACGTAACTTAATATTATGCTTCTCTTTTAATGTCCAACATTCTGCACCATAAAGCATTGCAGGTATAACCACCATATTATAGAATCTTTCCTTAAGTTTGAGAGGGACTTTCTATCACACAACAACCCGATGAATTCCTCCACTTCAACCATCCAACTTGAATTCTACTAATAATATCCCAATCTATTTTACCATCACTCTGAACAATATACTCAAGATATCTAAAACATGTACTCTTATTAATGACTTGATCACCCAAAGTCACAATCCCCCCACTAGAACTATTATTACTAAAATTACATTCAATATATTTAGTTTTAGATCTACTCAAACGAAAGCCTTTAGAGTCTAAGGTTGACCTCCAAAATTTAAGTTTACCTTCAACTCCCTCTCTAGTCTTATCAATAAGAAGAATATCATCAGCAAAAAGCATACACTAGGGTATAACCTCTTGCAAATGTCTAGTGAGAGCTTCCATGACTAATGCAAAAAAAGATATGGGCTTAAGGTTGATCCTTGATGTAATCCAATTGAAATAGAAAAATACTTGGTCAAACCACCATGTGTCTGGACACAAGTTACAGCACCTGCATACATATCCTTAATGACTTGAATTGTTAACCCCTTTCTTTTCTAGAACTTCCATAACACATCTCTTTGAACTTTAGCATATGCTTTCTCTAAATAAATAAATATCATATGTAGATCCTCCTTATTCTATCTATACTTCTCCATCAAACCTCTTAATAAATATATATCTCCCATAGTAGACCTACCCAGCATGAATCCAAATTGATTTTGAGAAATGTTAGTATCACGCCGCAACCTATGCTCTATAACTCTCTCCCATAGTTTTAAAGTATGACATATTAACTTAATTCCTCTATAATTCGCAGAATCTTGTGCATCACCTTTATTCTTAAAAATAAGAATCAACGCACTCATTCTCCACTCATCTAGTATCTTTTTAGTATTCACTTAGTAAGCCAAGAAATTCCTTCTTCTCCTAAGCATTTCCACACCTCTATCGGGATATCATCAGGTTCAACAGCTTTTCCATACTTCATTTTCTTTAAAGCCTCTCTAACTTCAGTTTTACTAATACGCCGATAGAAACAAAACCTTTTATTTTCATTTAGGGTGCTAAGGTCACTAAAGTCAATCGCATTCTCATAATCTTCATTGAATAGTTTATAAAAATATCCCATCCACCTTTTTTGAATATCTTCTTCTAATAAAAATACTTTTTGATCCTCATCCTTAATACACTTCACTTGAACTAAATCTTTACTACTCCTATATATTTATTTGGCTAACTTATACATATATCTTTCGCCCTCCTTAGTATTCAATCTATTATATAAATCATTAAATGATAAAATCTTTGCATCACTTATTGTTTTCTTAGACGCCTTACGGGCCCCTTTATATCTTTCTCAATTATTAGAATTTTTACATCTAAACTAATTTTTATAATGAATCTTCTTATATTTTATCTTTTTTTGAACATTTTGATTCTGGCACAAACTATTTTTACTAGTATGATCTATTTCCTTTGATAATTCAAGCATATCTTTTGCAACTTCATTAATATCACTATCTACTTTTCTTATATAACATTAGCTTCCTCATGCATAGACAAAATCTTAAGATCTAGTATCTTACACTAAAAAATATTTTTGTTAATATTCTTTAAATGCCCCCATCTAATCATAGAATAATGTTTTACTTTATTTTTTATTTTATGACCCTTCATCTTAAAGTCCAAAACTAATAAGTGATGTTGGGTACATATACTTTCACCTTGAAACAACTTTATAATATTTGCAATCCAAATAATCTATTTTTCTTATAAGAAAATAATCAATATGAGTTTTATAATATCCATTCTTATAAGTGATAAAATACTCATCTCTTTTCTTAAAAAAGGTATTAGCAATTACAATATCATAAGTTAAAAAAAATTTATATGGTCTTACCACCTTCATTAGTCGCTTCAAACTCATAGCCATCATAAATGCTTTTAAAATTATCCACCTCTCTACCAACATGTCCATTTAAATCTCTTTTAATGAAATTTTTTTTTCTTCAAGAGTTATCTTTTGTATTAATTCTTCTAAGTCATTCCAAAATTTTAATTTTGAACCTATATCCAAACCTACTTGAGAAGCATAAAAACTTATAATATTAATAATCTTAGCATCAACAACAATCTTTAAAGTTATAATTATATCTCCAATTCTATTAATTTTTACAATATTATCCTTTAAACTCTTATCGATAATTATACCTACACCATTTCTAGTACGTCTCTTACTAGGATACCAAAGTTTAAATCCTAAATTATCAATCTTCTTAGCCTTCTCTCCAACCCATTTAGTTTTTTGAATGCATAGAATATTTATTTTACTATGAATCATAATATTTATTAATTTCATTAATTTACCTATAAGGGTCCTATATGGACTAGCTTCTTTGCCTACATGCATCCATGATGTGGGAACCCCTGCCTATTTAACACTGCACCCGAGCACCGGTGCAGCGACCCAGATACACTTGTCATTGTATTAAGGCCATACAGCGTGTCGCTTCTAGGTGATGCCCTAGTATTAACACAATATATTAAAGGATTCATGTCATGATTATTTAACAAATTTTATGCTGGTTGTCGACTACCTAATGCAACCCTCTATTTTTCTCATCCAGAACTTGAGACATGACAATGGTAATGTTATAATTATTATATATTAATATCTTTATTAATTATTAATTAATAAATTATCAAGCTAATAAAATATAATTTTTAATTTAAAATTTTTTATTAATTCTATGTAGATTAATTAAATATAAGCAAAGTAAGAAAGTTTATAGATTAATAGTAATATTAATTATTAAGATTAATTTATTTGTATCTAATTTACATGATTTAATATTATTAATTCTCATTTAAAATTTTTATAAGCTTTAATTAAAATTAAATTATATTTATTATATATTAACATTATAATTAATTAAATATTAAATTAATGAAACAGAAAAATTATTTAATATGTAACTTTTAAATAATTAAACCAAAACAACTTATTGGAGTGAAAATGGAGTTTGGATAGTATTCTTCTCTGTTAATGCCTATCTATTTCAATAATTTATCTTCTTTTTGGTCTTTGTATATGTTGTTTGCTTTTCTTCATGGTCATTTTTTTGTTGCTACTTCTGCTTTGCATACTTTGCAAGAAGTAGCATTTTGAAAGAGTTCTAAAGCTTCTTTGCTTCCTTCGAGAAGTCTTGATGGGAGCTCGTCGTGAAGTTAATAATCTTTCTTCCCTTGCATGCTTCTTCTCCTAAATCTCATTGAATTTACTAAATTCGTCGAATTTCTGGATTTTGTAAATTCGGGGTTTATCATGAAAATGGAGAAAATGTGGTGAAGTGCAACTTAGACTCATCATGATATTTCATTTTGCATTTTTCGACTGTTGGCAAGATTTAGTTCAAATCCTATATAAATTAAACTTAAATCCTGGATGGCCGGATCCAAACAAGCTATAAGGATTTACACATGTTACATAATTTTTTTTATATTTATATATCTAATACATAAATTTTAATATTTACTTTTATAATATTTTATTATCTCAATCACATACAAATACACATATTAAAAAAATACATTTCACTTTTAAAATATTAATATAAATAATATTTTTGATGTGATTTAAAGATTTAGATGTTATATAAATAAATATCAAACTAATGTGAATATATATATATATATATATATATATATATATATATATATATATATATATATATATATATATATATATATATATTATCTTTCTCAATTAACAATTTAACCTTTATCTTTCTTGAGTTTCATTATTTAGATCAATTATTAAATATTTTATTACGTATTAATTAATGTTTTAAAAAAAACATAATTAATTTACTATTGGAAAATATTATATAAAGTGAGAATTTAAAAAATAAACATAATTTCAAAAAATATAAAAAATTGTATAATATTTATTTATAGAATACTTAAATAAAATTAATCTTAAAAAACTAACATTTAGACCAACATGAGAGAATAATATATTAGAAATAATCCAAACTAGAATGAGATATGATTGAAGTTTTTTTGTGCATGTGAAAGAACCACCATACTCATTAAAGGAGAATATTGTATCTCCAAGGTTGCAAATTTAAACCACATATGTTTTGATTTATCGCTCATCATTCCTCAAAATATTGTTGTGTCTACCTTTTTACAAAATAAAATTATTTCAATATGTAAATTTAGGATTATAATAAACAAATAAAACTTACTGAAAGCAGATTGTAAATATACGTGTCAAATCTTAAAAAGCCTTAAAGAGAGAAGCTCTGAGAAAACCCTAGCCGTCTTCTCTTAGTTGTCACCGGCCTCTGCCGGTGGCCACCATGGATCCTCTCCACCCTATTCACTTCCCTCCGCTTGCTAATCCCCCTTCCCCTTCCACCTTACTAGCCCCACGAGACCTTGATCGGCTTTTATCTAATATTATCGCTACCCCTGGGCCTTCCACACCTACTCTGCATGTTTCCCTTATAGAAACACCTGAGGAAATTGTTCCTTTTAACAAGGACTTAGCTGATGCTGATGCTTCGGAGTGGAGTCTCTATATTGTTGGATATTCTATAGGTAAGCACCCTTACTATGAAGCCCTGCTCGCTACAGCTAAGAGAATCTGGAAACTGAAAGGTGCATTCCAGCTTATTGCCCTAAGCAATGGTTTTTTTCTATTCAAGTTTTCAAATGCTGAAAATTATGACATGGTTTGGTCTAAGGGAGCTTGGTTCTTCCATGGGAAACCTTTCAATTTTCAGAAATGGTCAAAAAATTTCCATCTTACTAGGGAAAATTTTTCCTCGGTTTCGATTTAGGTTTGGATTCATAATCTGCCCCTAGTCTGTTGGAATTCTGAAGGTATTTCCAAAATTGAATCAAAAATTAGAATCCCCATTACTGTGGATGCCTTGACAGCTGTGAAAACCAGACTTACATATAAAAGGATATGCATCCAAGTATCCACCACTTCCTCATTCCCGAAAATGGTTCCCATCTCGATTGAAGATGAAATCTTTAGGTTATGCATTCAATATGAATGGAAGCCAACACCTTGCTCCTTTTGCAATTCCTTGGCTCACCTCTCTTTGTTATGTCCCTCTAATCCACAAGAACTGCAGTCAAATCAACCCCTTACTAGAGGCCGCAGTGCCTCTCGAATCCTCGCAGAAAGCCTCATTCTCGTCCCCCTAATCTGTTCTCTACTACCGAGAGAACTGCTTCTCAACATATCAAAATTTCTACAACCTCCCACCTCATAGCCCAAGCCACCTTGGTCCTTCAGCCAGTACCTCGCTTAAATTTATGCCACCTCAAGTCTCCCTTCCTCCAATCTCTACCCCTTCTTCCATTCCAATTCTATGCGGCATTGCTCCCCAAACAACTGATAACATCTCACCCATTATAAACTCAGCCAAACCCATACCCACGGTCTGCCAGACCCAACACTTAACACTACCATTCTTAACCTTAACTCCCCTACTGAAGACAGTATGGGAGAGCTGGAGAATCTACCTAGCCTAAATTCCCCAAACATCATAACAAATAATAAATTTACCTCCCTCAATGATATCTGTGATCAACCCTCCAATATAAAATGGTCTCCTGATAGGCTCTTTTTTTAGCCTTCTTTCATATCTTCACAAATGATTGCTGGTATGGTTTATTATGGCATTAGTAAACCATTCTTGTTGACTATCATTTATGCTTCTAATAATCAAGAGGGAAGGAAAAAACTTTGAGATGAGATTAGATATATCACTCCTGTCAGGATCACCCTTTGGATTATTATGGGGGATTTTAACTACTGTCGATATCCTTCAGATAAATTGGGTGGGAATGTTCTACACCAAAATCAACTCAGTGACTTTAACAGTCTTATCATTGATACCAACCTCAAAGAATTGGCTTATGTGGGACCCTCTTACACCTGGTATAATCTAAGAACTGATAATCCTATTCAAATCAAGCTGGATCCTATGTTGGTGAATGATGAGTGGTTGGCTTTCTTCCCCAACTCTCATTATGAGATAAAAAATCCTAATTGCTCGGACCACAGCCCCATTGTGCTTTTACATGGGAATATCAAAAATACCCAACATAGATTCCTATTTAAAAATTACTGGACTAGTTATGAGCAGTTTTGGTTTGCTTTGCTTGCAGTTTTTTCTGTGAAATCTAAAGGTCATCTTTTTGTTGAGCTTTGATCCAAGCTCAAGCAACTAAAGACTGTCATTAGAGGAAAACAGTGGGCCAACTCCAACGTGATGGCTGATTATCTGAAGTCCCTTCAAAGTAAACAGGAAGAATATCTTAAGTGTTTGAATTCCACTTGCAACACTATCAATGAATCCCGGAGCCTTAAAAGGATTAATCTGCAACTAGCGGCTGTCTCTTCTCAATGGTATACTTGGATAAATCAATGAGCTAAAATCAAATGTCTCTCTATATTCCAAAATTCATTTGAAAAGGAACTATAGGAAGACTGCTATTTCTCTTTCCATGTCAAATGCTTCCTCTTCTTTTCCTGATGCTATTAAAGACAACATCTCCTACTTCCAAGGGCTTTTCAATCCAACAGATCGGCATGAGTTTGATATCAATTTGTTTCCTCTTGGTAATGTGATTCCCACTGATCTCCTTCATTTCTTAACTATGCCTTTCACTGATGCAGAAATCAGAAAGGTTGTTTTCTCTGGTGCCTCTAATTCTACTCCGAGTCCGGATGGCTTCAACTTTGAATTTTATAAATTGACCTGGATTGTCATTGGCCCTACTGTTTGTAATGCTGTGAAATATTTTTATAATAATGCTTACATTCCATGTGCTGCTAAGGCCACTGCCATCACTCTCATTCCCAAATCCAGTCATGCTGAGGCTATTACTGACTTCTGTCCAATCACTCTTTGCAACACTTGCTACAAAATTATAGCAAAATTTTTTGCCAATAGAATGAAACCTATAATGCCTCATATCATAAAAGGGAATCAATCTAGATTCATTCATAAACGGATCTCTACGGATAATGTTATTTTAGCTAATGACATTCTTTTTCATTCTAGAAATTCTGCCAAGTTTAAGCTTCTTTGTGCCAAACTTGATATGAAAAAGCTTTTGATAGTATTTCAAGAGATTTTCTTTTAGCAAGGATGGCTCAGAAAGGTTTTCCCAACATATTTATAAAGTGGATCAAAGTGTGTATTGATGATATTTGGTTTTCACTTTGCATTGATGGGGATCCTTAAGGTTTTTTCCTTCTTCTTCTAGGCTGAGGCAGGGTTGTCAGCTAAGTCCTTACATTCTCTGTATAGTTATGGATGCTTTTTCCTGTCTTTTAGATTATCCGCCTAATGATACTATGTTTGATACTCTTAATGTTGGTGGATGTCGGATATCTCACCTTATGTATGCTTATGACCTCATTATTTTTGGGAAAGCTGATGTTCGTAACAGTGAGAACCTATGCCATTTGCTTAAACTTTTCTCCAAGGCCTCGGGTTTGGAAGTGAATTTTGAGAAGAGCTCTATTATTCTGCCCCCAAATTGTCAAAATGCAGAGAACATTTGTTCTCTCTTTAACATTCCCTCCACCTCCACTTTTATCTCTTATCTTGGGATACCTATATCTCCTTATAATCCTAAGATTTTTGGCTTCTCAAAATTAATGGAAATTGTTACTCATAAGCTTTCTGGGTGGAAAGCTAAAGCCCTTTCATTTGCAGGCAGATTTCAGTTCTTAAGATTTACTATTTGGAACACGATTGCTTATTGGATTCATGGGTCCATTATACTGAAAACCATTATTAAGCAAATTGATAGACTCTGTGCTAAATTTCTATATTTTGGTGATTATTCTAGTCGCAAATTGCAGTTAATCTCCTGGAAAAACACTTGCAAGCCAAAAGCTATGGGAGGTCTTGGACTCCCATCATTGCATTCAGTTCAGTTCAGTTTTAACTGCTCCCTTATTGAACGGATTTACAACTACAACGGTCCCATCTCTACTTGGCTTTTCTATAACTATTTATCTCCCTGGAAGCCACCGATGACTACAGCTTCAGCATTCTGGAAAAATTTATGTAAAGCTGCCCGTTTATCTAAAGAGAATTACCGTTTTAAGGTTTCTCCTAATTCTCCTATATCCCTTTATTGGGATCATTGGTTTAATGGAAAATTAATGAATGAGGAAAGTGTTATGCAACCCAGCTTAATTTTTTTTTTCTACCAATGCAAAAATTTCTATCATTTTTTAAAGGATCAAGGTTGGGTGTTGCCCTCTGGTTTTCCTGATACTATTCTTCAAAGCCTCTCTGACATTCTTGTTTATTTGGGTGCTAATGACTGTTTGTATTGGGGAAGTGGGAAAGATTGTTCATACAGCTCTTATCTTTCCTTTTTTATAAGGATTTCACTTTAGTTAACAGGCACCAATTTGTTTGGCACAAGCGTTATGTTTTGAGGTTCTCCTCTTTCTGCTGGATGGCTTTAAATGGTGGACTTAAAACAACCAATGTCCTTCTCTCTAAAGGTATTATAGTGGATGATAACTACCCTCTATGTCATTCTGCTGTTGAAATGGTTACTCACCTATTTTTTTAATGTGATTATTCCTTTGCTGTTATAGCCAAGCTTATTCCTAATCTAAGGGCCCTTCTCCTTAAACCCAATATCTTACAAGCTTTTGAATATTTTGCTGAGAATCTTACAAAGGTTAAGCCCTTTTATTATCTTTTAATATGCTCCTCAGTTTATCACATATGGTGGGAAAGGAATGATAGGAGATTTGGAAACTCCTATTATTGTTCTACTACCTTATGCCATAAGATTAAAACTATGATATTATCAAAAGTTTTGAAATGGAAGCATGGGATCTCTCTTCTGGATATGTTGTAGGCATTTCTCTTTCTCGGATGGACAGCTCCTCTTCTTCTCTGTTGATACTGTGGCAGATTCCTGTGGCGTATTTTTGGCGTTTGGAGGGCAAGGTTGATTGACTTGCTGAATTTTGTCCCTTTGGATGGCAGTTCTTAAATCGTGTTTGGATCATATGCAACCAGGTTGACAGATTGCAGATTCCTGTGTTATTTTTTCTTTTTATTAACACCTTTTTTTGGTAGGTTCTTATTTTTTCATCTTTTTATTTCGTGCTTATGCAATTGCTGCTGTTAGTTTTGTTTTTTTGATATTTCCTTCTTTTTTTATACATGTAATATTTTTACATCAATGAAAACGGGCAATGCCCATAATTCCCCCCCCCCCCCCCCCCCAAAAAAAAAAAAAAACTTATAGAAAGCCATGTAAAGTTCATTAATTATGAGTTAATTTGGGCTAGCCCTGATATTAGGAGTTCATTATAAGGACGCTCATTAAAATTCAATTAGACATATTTCTTAGAAAAATTATTTTTAATACCCGTAAATAAAAAATATGTGCAATTTGCACCCTATTAAGCTTAGTTTGAGGATGGTAATGGCTAATAATATCAAGTTATGGTGTTTAATTAATATGCTGCAACGAAACATGTTATAGAATCTTAACATCATATTGGTATTTTTTAATTGTGTTATTTTGTTAAAGATGTTTGGAGTTTTTGCCAAATAACCGACTTTCCACTACCATACATGTGAATGTATGTTTGTGTTTCAGGATTAAAACACCATGTTTATTTCTTCTGCCAAGATTTTGTATTGTCTTTAAAGCATTCTTGTTCTTTGCTTTGAACTTTGTAAGTATTTGATGATTTATTTTTCCTTCTTGACACTTATATATGTATAATTATTAAGTTTAAATTTATTTTTGTAGTTGAAAGATATTTTTGAGGTTTGAATATTAAATATTTTGATTTAAAATTTTATTTTTTTAATCATAATATGGAGGACATTAATAAATTAATGCATATAGTAGTTTACATAATATAAATTATTAAGATGAGTAGACCCATTTTAAGCTTGATTTTATTTTCTTTTGGAAAATTAAGAATAGTGAATGATTTTATGTCCATCTATGTCGACTAAACAATTATCATATTCAAATTCAAGAGCCAATTTCTATGAATATCTTAAACTTAATATTCTCAACTAGTATTACTCTATGATAACTCATCTTATATAGCGAATCAGGTTTGTCTTCATTCATTTAAGGGTGGTTTGATGATGACACATATTTTAGATAATGAAGTATATAATTTAGTACTGTTGGAGGCTAAACAACACACATTGATCATATTTGTGAAATTGAAAGAGTACAAACATAGAATTATTATGTTATGTTATACCTTAAAGACTAAATCCACAAGTCAGTAACATACACATAAATTATTTTATTGGATCAAAGTTTTAATCAATGGATTTGTGGTGTTAGAAGTCCTTTTACTCCTAAATATATTCATATTTTAGTCATGGATTCTTGGGATCCTCAAAATTTTGAGTAATATTATAACCAATAGTTTTATATCATACTTTATAATCATGTACACCTCAACACTCACATCTATTCTACACAAATGTTAAAGGATAATCAATAGGGTACATTCCATAATCGAATTCACAATTAGATTGTCTTGTGGAAATATATAAAATAGTAGATAATGGTTTCAGTTTAGATCTAAGTGAGAAATAATATGGTGATGACACTTTTAAGGTTGGATCAAATGTTGATGTCAAATTAATAGGTGAGGAGTTAGTATGACAACATGCAACTACAGATGTTAAAGTAGTTTATGTGTTGGCATTGAATAATGATTTTATCCGAGTAATTTACCTAACAAGATAGTGGGATGCAAATAATGTATAACACATGATGAAATAATTCCATACGATAAAGGTGTGGCATAATGTTCCTATCGTGTTAAGTATGGGGTGGATGTGGCATTTTTATCCAAATTGTTATAGCAATTAGTGGTGCAATTAAGGGTGGCCAGGAGGCTTTAACCTCCCTATACATACATAAAATCTTTTGCAATATATATAATATGAATTTTTTATGCATAAATTCTTTTGTACCTATTTATTCAGAGGCTTCATCTTAGAATATTTATTTAAGGTTGAATGAGACAACAAATCGCATATGAATGAACATGATTGTGTGTTTACATATTTTGTTGGTATGATCTTGAGAGCACATACATGTTGGAAGAATTGCTTTGCATGTAGCATTTCTTAGCAAAATCATATGGAAACCATAGGGATACAAGTATTTCTCAATTAAGATATTATGTTGGAGAAGACTAGAGATGGGATGTAGTGTCCTCATGAGAGGAATGTATCTTTATTAGTGTTTCTATTAGATGGAGAGGTTGAGTGTTGGTGGTTGAGCCAATAGAAGGAGAAGTTTTAGGGGAGGCTAAACTCCCTAATCAATTGGGAGAAGTTTACTAATATTTTTAAATCTTGGTTTATACCTTTTTTTACATAGTATTTGATTAAAAAGTTGAGGTTTGAAAATATTTAATTTTTATTGGGAGAATTTATTTTCTGGAATTTCAATTTTGAAATCAAACACGTCATTACGAACAATATATCACCTCGGGAGGCGATCTTATCATTCCTTAATGGGTTTGGATTACAAAATTACAAGTTCATCCTGATTATCGTAGTCAAACTCAGGGAAGAATCACATATGATCCCGAAGGATCAAAATGATGTTTAATCGAGTGTGACTATAATAATTTGGATAAATGATCATTAATTTTATAATCAAAATTATGACAATATGATGACATATCTTCCTAGGAAAAAAATATCATCTATTATCAATCATTTGAATATGTAATAATGATCATTGAATTTGAATTTTCCCAAAGAGAATTAAATGAATTTTGAAAACTTGATTTTAAAAATTGATATGGGTTCTAATTCTCTTACAAGCGTAAGCCCTTGTAATTAATTGCATCGTAGAAAAATTGAAGTCTCCTACGAATACTGTTGATTAAAATAAGGGTAGAAATTTCATTTAAAATTTTCAAAGATTGATATCAAAGGAGTGAAGATTGGAATTTTTAATTGGGATTGGGTCAAAATTGAACTTTTTTTTCTGAAGGTCCAAAGAAGAAAATTAGGAGGTGTTTAAGATTCTAAAATAATTCAGAAAACACCCCAGCCTATCCTATATGTTTGGCTTAAATTTTGGATTGAAAGATATTTAATTTGAGTTGTCAATTTTATTAGATAGTTGGGATTCAATTCTTGGAGGTTAAAGTCTTATAGTCTGAACCCACCTCAGAATCTTAATCTAAATTGGGTACTAAAAATTAATAACCCAGACATTGCTAATGTAGTACAAATCTGGACTTACCTCAGCCTAGATTAGGGAGCCAACTAACCACCTAGTCACTTAAAATACATGAGTATGATCTTTTATGCAAGAGTGGTTGGGACATTATTTAGTTAAGTTTGAGAAAATGGGACTGACATCTAGAGAAGAACATAATTGGACCCTTGACTTATATTGGGTAATATGAAGCTTGAAATAAAAATATAATTAAATTTTAGACTCACTTAAATTTGTATTTAATATAATGCATGCTAGTTGACTCGATAAATGCTTAAATTAGAATGAAGCAGTTTTAAAAAAGGCTTAAAAATAAATTTTATCCTAGAGATTGCACAACTTTCCCTTGACAGAACTACACTCTAATAGGTCAGGTGGCCTACCAAAACCTGCAGGCGGGGAGGTACCTAACAAGGTAGAGAAAATATAATATGTATGCATGAAACCTTTGACAATCTAAGCTTACTTCTTAAAATTGTTGGAGTTTTTTATGTTAACTTAAATATTTTAAATTTAATTAGAGTAGAAAAGAATTTTAACATGCCCTCACGAGCCTCCGATCGTTCCAGGTTAAATCAAAAGTGGCATGCAATAAAAAAAGCTAGAAAAGATAAGCAATTTTTATTGAGCAATCAAATTAAATAAATCAATCAATTAAATTAAATACTCAAATTGAATGTCCATATGACAAGTGCCACATAATATTACAACCCATAAATTGCATAAAGTAAAGTGGTCGGGTACCACTTACAATAAGCTTGGATTTTTAGTCCTAATACATAAGTGACTTTGAGAATGGGATTCTTCTCGGTCTTCATTTCTTCATCCTTTTGTGGGCTCCTTGGATTCGACGGGTTGTGATATGGAAATGAAAAGAAACTTCCCCTCGAAAGGGGTGTTATCTTTTCCCTTTGGATATCATAAATCATTCAAACTTGGATCTCCAAATAGAAAGAAACTCTCCCCTAAGGGATGTTTTGTCCTCTTTGGATTTCAAATTGGATTTACAACATCCTATCTATAAATACTTTACAACTCTTAATTACAACTCGATTACATCAAATTATATTACATGAAAATAAAAAATTAGACTAAAACAGCCTGCAGGGTTATCCTAAATAATCAACATTTAAATCAACATCGCAAGCAGTTTATATTTATTGGAATATTTAAAACTCAATTACAGCCGCACTTGGCCCTGCTCTTTTAATTTAAAAGGGAGACTTAGCATTCTGAAGCACTTGTAGAAAACTTATTAGTTTTAAAGCTTAATTTTATGTCCCTTTTATTTTAATTATATTGTTAGCATTTAAATCATCCCTAACCTAAGGGTAATCTAACACCCATCACATCAATACATAAATTGCAAAAATTAAGTAAACAATCAATTAATTTTTACTAGCAACCAACATGTAGTGAAAACCACGGAAAAAATAGCACACAGTGAAAAAGTAAAAATTGGCCAAGCCTAAGACTAGGGTTGGTTGTCCTAGAAAATCATCTAACATGCATGAGGTATGCTGTGTGGTTTGGATATGTCTTATGAATGGTAATTAATTAAAGGTATTTGATGTTCTAGTTAGTTGAAAAGCTTCAGAAAAAGTTTAGTCAAAGTTTAAGTATTAATGATTTAAAATTAATTTTAAAGTATATTTTAAATGTTAAATAACTTCCACTTTTGTTGCTCACCAGGGCCGTGAAGTTTATTTTGAAAGTTCGTTAGGGATGTTAGGCCCTATGAACTAGTCCCGAGGCTAACCGAGAGGGGGGGGGGGGGTGAATTGGTATTTTAAAAAGTTCTTTAAACACAAGAACAAATATCACAAACTAAAGTCACCACAGAAAAATAAGTGCGAAAAATTAAAGTGCGGAAGTAGTAAAAAGAACATAAGGGTTTATAGTGGTTCGGTCAACTTGACCTACGTCCACTCCTCGGAGGAGCCCTCCGAGTATTGCACTACCAATGTGACTCTCCTTTAGCCTCCAAACCTAGGCAAAGAAGCCCTTACAAAACACATCCTTTTTGCCACCCCCGGCAAGGCAGAGAATCCCACTCCTTTTGCTTCCTCCTAAAGCAGGCAGAGAACCTCGATCGATTGCTGAAGCTTACCTCTCGCAACCCTTCTAAGGGCAAGAGACTCTAGGGAAGAAGAGGTGGAACAATACTTGGAGCAACCCTTGTGAACTCCCTCACAAGCTCCCCCTCACAAGATCCTCTCTCTCTCTCTCCCTCTCTTTCTCTCCTTTAGGTTTTCTCAGGTTAAGACAGCAGCCAAGGATGTTCAAAAATATTGAACAATAGCTCTTAAATAGAAGAACTTCAAAGGAGCTCAATAAATACAAGTTGCCGACTTTATCGTCCAGGACGATAATAACATCGTCCTGTACGATTAGTTCAAAACATAGATGATCGGCCAGAACACCGCTCTAAAAATGAACTGGATGATTAAAAATTGGCTTGATCGTCCCGG
The DNA here is from genome assembly GCA_022539455.1 of Dendrobium nobile. Classification (NCBI taxonomy): domain Eukaryota; kingdom Viridiplantae; phylum Streptophyta; class Magnoliopsida; order Asparagales; family Orchidaceae; genus Dendrobium; species Dendrobium nobile. The sequence goes on along the minus strand of CM039720.1, from coordinate 10,520,760 downwards.
CCGATCTCACGATCGTCCCGGACGATAAGTTCAAATCATAGGAAAATTGTCCAGAGCATCGCCCTGAATTTGAGCTGTCCGATCCTGATCGACAAGAACATCGCCCTGAATTTGTACTGGCCGATATTTATCGTCTAAGAACAACTAAGGATTTTTGAGTATATCATCCCGACCGATCCTGCGTTCGTCCAGGATGATGTGATCGTATCAATCATCTTTGATTGCTTCCTTGATTGCCTGATCAATTTAGGCATAATTGTGTCATATCGTCCAGGCTGATCTCACGATCATCCTGGTTGATCTCATGATCATCCTAGCCGATTTCTAAAAATACAGAATACATAAATTGATCATGGCAGCTATTTCTTTCTGTTTTGATCATATCGTCATGTCTGATAAATGTATCATCCAGGACGATCAGTTAATTATGGCTATCTTAACTAAGAAATCCTGATTAGAACTTCTGTTTTGAACTCGATTATCCAGGACGATATAAATATTGTCTGGGACGATGTGAGTAAAAATAAAAATTCTAAATCTCTCAAGTGTGTGTGTGTAGGGTTACTTAACATCAGTTACTTCAAACATTTACAATTGACTCAAGAAAGGGAAAAAAGAAAATTACAGACTGACTTAACCCTAATCTACCCAGTCTTGAGCTTGTTTCGATTTCCGTTTGATCTTTGAATCCTGAAAATGTCAGTAGTAAAAGGCAGTCGAAAAGAATCAAGATTAATTCATCAAAACATAATCTATGAAATTGAATTTGCAACATATTTCACATTCCTTGCGGCTATGCTAATAACCACACAAGTCTGGGTAACCTAGTGGTAAGCGACATAAATAAGTGAATTAAATTAATTAAGGTTTGAAAGTTGATGAATTTTAATTAGAATTGATTGGTTGCTAGTTTTTAAAGTTGGATTAAGGTTTTTTAGATTTTTAAATTAAATATTGATTTTTTGGAATTAGTTGAATTATTTAAATGCAATAATCAAAGAGGCTAAATTCTGACTTTTATATTAAGATTGATTTCTAAAAAGTTAGTATTTTTATTAAATAATAGACCTTAAGATGAGTAATTAGACTATAAATTTGCTAGATTTGGATTTTTCTATATTTAGTTATGAATTTTTGACTAGATTTTGACTTAAAGTTGACTAAAATGTTGACTTTTTAAATTTAAATAATTATGGTGGTTTGATATTTTTAATAAATATTAGACCCCAAATGGAGTTCAACGCTTTTTAGTTTGCTCAATTTGGAATTTCCTGGAATTAGTTATGATTTTTCAAATTTTAACTATTTATTTGAATTATTAAAATTATTTAATTAGAGGGGTTTTAATGATTTGAATCCAACTGAACTACAAACTTCTTGAAATCAGCTCCAAAGGCCAAAAATGACCTAAGGATGTGTTCTCAAGTGTTTGAGAATTTTTTTTGGAATTTTAATTATTTAAATTAATTAAATATTAATTTTTAATTAAAATTAAATTTAGATTAAAATTAAAGTCCAATCAAGGGGCTTTTATTTATTTTTTATTAAGGGTTGAATTATGGTTAGTTTGAGGTATTAAATATAATTTTTGGATGTAAATTTGATTTATTGTAATTTTCATAATTTAATGATTAATTAATGTGTTAAACTTAAGTTAATTAATTAATGAGCTTGATGATTTTTAAGATTAATGGGAAATTTTCTTAAGACTGAGGATGTCACTAAATTTAAGTATCTAAAGTTTCATCTCTAATGAATATGTTTTTTAATTTCTAAAATTAATCTAAATTTTTTAGATAAATATCCTTAATTACTGTCCTTAAGATGTCACTATATTGAATGTGATTGAAATAGATGTTTCTAACCCTAGGACAAATACATATATGCATCACACTAACATAATCAATTCTTAAATCTAGGACAGCCTAATTAAGCTAAGTGTAATTGTGTGTATCCTACACATGCAAAGAACAAAAATATCATAAATAATGGATAATTAGATTAGTGAACAATCAAGACATAATTGTTCACTAATCACCTCCCCTTCAATTCAATTCATTAAAGCTTAATCTATGTTTAAGATTCATTGAATCACTCAAGGCTTTGAAAATTTAAAATATATAATTTCAAAATTAATTTTATATATGAAAATAGCTCAATTTTAGCTTGAATTTAGAAAAATTAAGATAGTTTCAAAATAATTTTCAAAATAACTTAATAATATGAAAATATTTTAAAATAAAAGTTCCTAATTTTTGAAAATTATTTAGGTCAATATTTAATTAAATATTCAAATATTTAAATAACTAAAACTATTTAAAATATTTAAAAAATCTTAAATTAATTTAAATTTAAATTAAAATATCTTAAAATAATTTTTTGATTATTTAAAATAAAACTTTAATTTTGAAAATATTTAATTTCATATTCAATTAAATATTAATTAAATAGTAAAATAGTTAAATAATTAGAATTATTTTAAATAAATTACATTTTTAATTTGTAAATTAACTTTAAATTAAAATATTTAAATTTATGAAAATTTAAATATATTTTATAAAATATTTTGATTTTATTTGAATTTATTTTGAATTTTTTAATTTTTATGGTAATAAAATACAATTAAAATTATTTAAAATAATTAATATTCAAAGTAATTTTCTAAATCAAATTAAATTAAATCTTAAATGTTCTATGAAATTTTTAAAAATATTAAAATAATTTTCTTAAAATTTTAAAATTATTTTAAATTTTATTTTAGTGAAATGTTAATTAAATTTTTAAATTTGTATCTATTTTAAAATAAAGAATATATCTTAAATTAATTTTAATTTTAAATTAAAATATTTTAAAATATTTTTGTGAAAGTTTAGAAATTTTAAAATATTTTTAGTTTCGAATTAAATTTTTTTTGAAATTATTTAGTTAATTAAATATTAATTAATTACTTAAGTAATTAAATAATTTAAAATTATTAAAAATATACTGAATATTTTTTTAATTTTAAAATGTTTAAAATTTGTTTTATAATTTAGTTAAAATAATTTAAAAGAAATATTTGGATTTTGAAAAAATTTAAGTTAATATTTAATAAGATTATTGTTAAATATCAAATACTTGAAATTTAAAATCATTTAAATTATGTTATTATATTTTGAAATTAATTTTAAATTAAAATATCTAAAATTCTTAAAATCTTGATGTAAGATATTGAATTTTCTATTTAAAATTGAATTTTTAATAATTTATTTTGAAAACAATTCTTGTAATTAAGTATATTTAAAGTAATTAAAAATAATAAATATTTAAAATAATTTTAAAATAATGTTAAAATAATTTTAAAATATCCTCTAAAAATCTGAAAGCACATTTAAAATAAATTTAGAATAGCCTATTTATAGAAGAGACAAGAAAAACCATCTAAAAATGGTAGATTTCAAGTTATCATGCACAAGATCATCCCGTACGATCGAAAATCGTCCCAGACGATTTTACTTAAAAGCCTTGAAACGAACCTGTTTCTATATGTGTACGAAATGATTTCGTACAAGCTAATCGTCCCGTATGAACCAAGTTCGTCCGGTATGAACAGTTATAACCAGATTGGTTCCAAAGACTGCAGAATGAATATAGAAAAACTGTCCTAAGTCGGTTATATCGTTTGGACGAAAATGGGTTTGTCTGGACGAAATTCTTATAGAGAGCAAATCGTCCTGAACGATAATTAATTTTGTATGGACGAAATTCTTACAGAGAGCAAATCGTCCCAGACGATATTTAATTTCGTCCCGGACGAATAGGACTTAAAAATTTTTTTTAGCCAGTTCCTATTCGTTCCAAGTGATTTAATTGGGAGATAACTGTCTAAGCGTCCTGTACGAACTTATATCGTCCCGTACGATCAGTATAAAATTTATATGATCTCCTTATGTGTGTGTGTGTATATTTTTATTCACTTAATTGCAATCACTCCCTCTCAATTAAAATGATATTTTTAAACTTCAAAATTCAAAAGAATTTCTTGTTGAATTTGATTTGAAGTCTTCATGTTTGAGAGTTTGATTCACCTGAAATGTTAGTACACACAAGAGCAAATACAAAACTTCTAAAAAATTGTTAGGAGATAACAACACAAAGAACAATAATATTTGGAATCATCAAAACTATACAAGTTGCAAGAATGTAAAACATGCAAATAACAACTATCATTAACAATCTCCCCCTTTTTGATGATGGCAAAACAATTATTGTTTGTAGGATTTCAAATTTTAATAATCTCCTAAACTCCCCTACCATTTTCTTCTCTTCCACTTTGGCCAATATGAGTTCACCTGGTACTAGCAGCTTTATAGGGGAATTTCCAATCTCAGTAGGAGCTTTCCAAAGAAATAGCTTAGTAGCCACATTAGCAGCGCTTGGGATGATTTTAGGCGCGGCGTATTCCCTTTGGCTATATAATCGTGCGGTTTCTGGGAATTTCAAACCCGATTTCCTCCATAAATTCTCCGATCCAAATGGCAGAGAAGTTTCCATATTTCTACCTTTTCTTGTTGGAGAGGCGACCGTCCTGAATTGATGAATACATAAAAATAAGGAGACATTTTGAACTAAAGATCACAATTTTTGTTTTTCAAAATTTTTATAACAAACAAACAAAACAAACAAAATAAAACACAAATTACAATACTAATAACACAAAAATACAAGAACACAAAACACACAAAACAAAAATACAAACAAATAATTTCTCCCCCTTTTTGATAGCAACAAAAAGTGAAAAAGAAATAGACAAGAAATGTATGTAATCATATGAAATTTATTTGCTAATTTAATCTTGAAACTGATTGATATAAGGTATGCAAATAAAATTAAAAACATTAGGCAAATCATAGAAATTCATAGAATTTAAAGTGTGATATAACATTGTAACTAAGAAGAATTTATCAAAGACATGATTCAATTTAGACATTGAGATAAAGAAAATCATTGCAAGAAAGATGTATTAAAAATTGTATATTTCAAATTTCAATAAAAATATAAATGAACATAAGATTAATTTGAATTAAGAGATTAAAAGAATCTGGAAAGAAGAAAACTACCACATGTGGCGCTTTGCGCATCTTTTTCAAAATTTTGGCACATTTTTGTGCATCTTTTTATATTGGGCTTATTTTGTGCCTCTTTTTCACATTTGCAAACTTTTGTGCATTCCTTTTGATTTTTTGTACATTTGTATAATTTTCAAGAGTAATTGATTTTTTTCCAAAGACAATAATATAAAATTTCAAACTTTTCTAAGTGCATATATATAATTTGAAAAATAAAATACAAAATAAGAAAAAATCTAGATTGCAATACTAATATTAAATATAATGTAGTCTAAATGAAAAACATGAAATTAAAAATTCTAATTAAAACAAGTTATAAACATAATTTAAATTTAGAAAGACTAGATTTTCTAATGAAATTAATCTCAATTTACAATCTAATTTTAGGCACAATTAAGATTAAAAAGACTAATGAAATTCATAAATTTTAAACACATTTCAAAAACAATTCAAATCTAAAGCAAACACAACAAATATTGATATTAATAAAAAGATTACAATATCAATTCATAATATCAATACTAATACAAAAGGAAAATACACTAAACTTTCTAACAAACACAACTAAAACAAAGATTGATACATGAAACATCTAGAAAATCAAAACCCAAATTTCTATTCTTCTGGAGGAGGAGGAGGAGGAACACCACCAAAGAAGTTGAAGTAGGAATTTATCAACATAACATTGGTATTAATTTCATGAACTTCATTCTTTATACTACCAATGTCCTGTTGCTGCTGCTGAAGTTGAGCATCAATTTGATCAAATTATTAATCAAAATGAGTTTCAAGTCTATCAAATCTCTCAATCAAATTCTGATAATTTGGTTGAGGTGCAGATGTTTGTGCTCCTTCTTCTTCGTCAGAATCACTGGCATGTGATTTCTCTTTGTCCTCCTTGAAGATCGCTCTAAAAGAAGCATCATTGTAGTAGAGCGGCTCTTCATACTCTTCATCAGGATGCACTAGATTGTATTTCTTTTCCAAGATAAAGGTAACTAAGTGACCTAATGCAATATTTATTTTTCTTTTCTAATCAGTATGCCTAATTTCGAAAAGCCCATAAAGATAGTCTAAGATAAGTTGGGCTTCATCAATAGGTTTATTTTTCATAATAAAAAATGTCACAATAGAAAGGAGTGGAGTAATGTTGATTCTATCACCAGCTTTTGGAATTATAGAAGATCTAAGAATGTGCTGGATGATTCGAGCATTTTTGGTCAGTCCAGAAACTCTCGCAATATGATCATCTAGGCTATTTCCTCTAATCACCCTATTGATTTCAAATCACTTGAAGGTGTAATTGTTCATAAGGGTGTGGGCTCTAAAACCTTCAATTCTTAAGTTGAGAAAAGCACCTAAGTCATGCTTTGTGATTTTAACCTTTTGTTTAAAAACAAAAGAACTGACAGAAGAGTGGTCGGAGTTAAAACTCATATTTGCTAGGAAGTAAAGGAAGGTCTGTTTGTTGTAGAGGTGGATAAGAGTTAAGATAAATTCAAACTGAGTGGAAGTGAAAAGATGCATTACCTTGAAGTTTATCTCACTTTGGATCAGAATGCGAGATGGAGTGATTTTTACAGAGGCAAATCGAGGAAAGGATTCCTCATTTGCTTTTGAAAGAAAGTTCTCGGAAGGATTCCTATGGGGTTTCTTTGCTAAAATCTTTTGACGCTTGCTAGAGGAGGCCATTGTTGATCTAGAAATCGAAAGAGATTGAAAGAGATGTTTGGAAGTGATTGTTGAGTTAGAAAGCCATCTTATTTAAAGAAAACGATACGTTCGTCTTGGATGAAAAATGTTCATCCCGGATGAAAATTATAGTTCGTCTGGACGAAAAACTTTCGTACAGATGATCAAATTTGTCCAAAATATAACGGCTTTTCGTAATCAACACAACTTACGATACGTCCTTTCGTACAGACTTTTGACTTGACCGATCGTACAGACGATCCATGTTCGTCCACACGATCACACTTGTGATCATTTTAATGGTAGTTTTAAAACCATCCCCTACATTGAACCGCCATGTTTTCGTCCAGATGAACTCCAGGTTTGTACAGACAAAGTTCATTAAAAACTACCTTATCCACTCACCCGTTTTCTCATTTTTCCGCACAGTTACTTAAAAATTTCGCCCGGACGATTTGAGGATCATACAGACGAACTTAAGAACTGAAAAACTGCACGAATCAATTTTAAAATCTGACAGTTTCACGCATTCCAACACATTGTCCTGTACGAAACGTTTTCATCCCGGACGATCTGCTTTCAAAATTTTTGTTTTTGTATTTTTATTAAAGCAAATAAAAATAAACACACAAAATAAAATGAACAATGAAAAAGTACAGACTCTAAATAAAAAATCACTCAAAAACAAACAAAAAACACAAAATCACATAAAAACAAACTATGAAAATAAAACATCAATGTTGCAAAAAACATTTTTATTTAAGCATTTAAATTAATCACACCAAGCCTTGTTCTTAATGCACTGAAAGTATCAAAGGCTAAAGGTTTTGTAAAAATATCTGCAAGTTGATTTTCAGTAGAAACATGTGAAAGTTCAATTTCACCTTTTGAAATATGATCCCTTATAAAATGATGCCTTATGTCTATATGTTTGGTTCTTGAATGTTGAATAGAATTTTTAGAAATGCAAATAGCACTAGTGTTATCACAATAAATTGGAATAGTGCCTATTGTTAATCCTAAGTCAATCAACTATTATTTCAACCAAAGTACTTGTGCCACACAACTTTCTAATGCAATGTATTTAGCTTCTGCATTAGATAGGGCAACTGAGTTTTATTTTCTACTAGACCAAGACACTAAAGAATTTTCTATAAATTGACATGTTACAGAAGTGCTTTTTCTATCCACCCTACAACCTGCAAAGTCAGAATCAGAATAACCAATTATTTCAAAGGAAGTACTAAACTTAGGATACCAAATTCCTAAGTTTTGAGTTCCTAACAGATATTTTAAAATCCTTTTCACTGCTGTCAAATGTGATTCTTTTGGATCTGATTGAAATCCAGCACACAAGCAAACACTAAACATGATATCGGGTCGGCTAGCAGTCAAGTAAAGTAAAAATCCAATTATCACTCTAAATTTCTTTTGATCAACAAATTTTCCCTTAGGGTCCTTATCCAACTGAACTGAGGAACTCATTGGTGTACTAACAGGTTTAGCATTGTCCATTTTATACTTTTTGAGGATGTCCTTAAGATATTTAGATTGACTAAGAAAAGTACCTTCCTCATTTTGCTTAATGCCCCTAGAAAGTAACTTAAATCTCCCATTAAACTCATTTCAAATTCACTACTTATTGTTTTAGAAAATTCATCACAAAGATTTTTATTTGAAGATCCAAATATGATATCATCAACATAAATTTGAACAATGAGTATGTCTTTTCCAAATTTCCTTAAAAAGAGTATTATATCTACACTTCCTTTTTCAAATGATCTTTTAAGTAAGAAAGTGCTCAACCTCTCATACTAAGCCCTAGGTGCCTGTTTCAATCCATATAATGTCTTTTTTAACTTAAAAACATGATTTGGGTATTTAGAATTTTCAAATCCAGACGGTTGTTTTAAATAAACATCTTGTTTTATTACCCCATTTAAAAAGGCACTCTTAATATCCATTTGAAATAATTTAAATCCTTTAAAACAGGCAAAGGCTAACAAAACCCTAATTGCTTCAAGTCTAGCTACAGGGGCAAAAGTCTCTTCAAAATCAATCCCTTCAATTTGATTATACCCCTTAGTAACTAATCTAGCCTTATTCTTAATGACTACTCCTGAGTCATTCATTTTATTTTTGAATACCCACTTAGTTCCAACTACCCTTTGATCCTTTGGCCTTGATGTTAATTCTCAAACTTTATTTCTTACAAATTGATTCAACTCTTCCTGCATGGCCAAAATCCAAAATTCATCCAATAATGCTTGATCAATATTAGTGGGTTCAATTGTTGAAATGAAAGCTGAATGATTGACTTCTTTGCTTAATCCATACCTAGTTCTTACACCCTCACTAGGTTCACCAATTATCAACTCCTTTGGGTGGTTTTTAGAAAATCTCAAATCTCTAGGCAAAGGGTTTTCTATTTTCAAATTTTCTTTCAAATTTTCTTCCAATCCTTCTTCCAAATTTTCTTCCAAATTTATCTTTTCAATCTTTTGGGAGTTATCCTCAATCTCATCTTCTACAATTTTTGGCTTTTCAAAATTTCCAATTTCATCAAAAACAACATGTGTGGTCTCTTCAATTTTCAAAGTTCTTTTATTGAACACTCTAAAAGATTTTTCAGCACTTGAGTATCCAACAAAAATTCCCTCATCTGATTTTGGATCAAATTTTCTTAAGGCAAATTTCCCATTATTATGAATGAACACCTTGCATCTAAAAACATGCAAATGTCTCAAATTTGGTGTTCTACCCTTTAACAATTCATAGGGTGTTTTATTTAATTTTGATCTCACATTCACCCTATTCAGAACATAACATGCAGTGCTAACCGCCTCAGCCCAAAAATATTTTAGAAGTGAATATTCTGCTAATATTGCTTGGGCGGCTTCTATTAATGTTCTATTTTTCCTTTCGACTACCCCATTCTGTTGAGGGGTTCTAAGTGCAGAAAAGTTATGATCTATTCCATTTTCCTTACAAAAGTCCTCAAATTTTTCATTTTCAAATTCTCCTCCATGATCACTTTGTTTATTTATGATTTCACACCCAAGTTTTCTTTGAATTCAAGTTGAAAAGTTTCTAAATTCCTCAAATGATTCACTCTTATGAAATAGAAATCTAACCCAAGTGAATCTAGTGTAATTATCCACAATCACAAATCCATATACCTTTCCTCCTAGACTTACTGTTCCAATTGGTCCAAAAAGATCCATATGCAAAATTTCCAAACGTTTACTTGTTCTAAGATCCTTATTGGTTTGAAAAGAAGACTTCACTTGTTTCCCTAATTGACATGCATCACAAAGGTGGTCCTTAGTAAAGTCTAGTTTTGATATTCCTCTCACTAAGCCTTTTTGGGTAATTCTCCTAAGATTTTTCATGCTAGAGTGACAAAGTCTCCTATGCCAAAGCCATGACTCATCAGATACAGTTTTTAAATAAAAAGCAGTAGGAGTACGAAAGCAATTCAAATCTAGCATATAGACATTATCTACTCTTTTTCCTTTTAAAACATCTTTACTATTAAGGCTTAATATGCAGCTAGTAGGAAAAAATTTGACACAATACCCTTTATTACATAGCTGACTAATACTTAACAAGTTATGCTTTAAGCCTTCTACCAATAACACATTTTCAATGAAAAAATTCTTAATATTACCAATTATACCTGACCCAATCACCTTCCTTGTGGTGTTATCTCCAAGTGTAACCTTGCCTCCACTCCTGGCTTCTAGCGAAATGAATTATGTAGAATCTCCAGTCATATGCTTTGAACATCCGCTATCCAGGTACCATATGCTCTCACGAGGCCTTGTGTGAGAGCCATCCTCTTCTTGATCTGAATGATTAAGTATGTCAGCCATTAAGCACAAATTAGTGACTTCCTCTTCTTTTTCTGTCTCCGATGAATCTGAAACTGAGTCCGCCCAAAAAGCTCTTTGGAACTTCTTTTTTCCCTTTTTCACAAATGGTTTCTCCTCTACTTTCTCCTTGCTAGGATTTGCTTTGAGTAATGGGCATTCAGTCTTTATATGTCCAGGTTTCCTGCATTTATAGCAAATAACTTCATTAGAAAATTTTGCATTTCTATTGAACTTACCTCTATTCCATTGTTGGCGTCTCTTTTGCTTCCTCTTCAAAAAGCTTCTGAATTGTCTAGTCATTAAAGCATTGTCATCTTCATCCTCAGGTTGTGAATTTTCATTTTCAGACTCTTCCACATTCAATGCTATATTCTTCTCCCTTCGTTGTTCACCTGCATTAATCTTTCTTTGGCTAACTCCTTGCTCGTAAGTAATTAACGATCCAAGAAGATTATCAATGGAATATATGTTTAGATCTTTAGACTCTGTAATTGCAGTAATTTTAGCATCATAAGCAGTATGCAAGCATCGCAAAATTTTATTAACCATTTCAGCATTAGTTAACTCTCTACCTAAAGCATGCAAAGAGGTGACAATTTGTGTGAATCTTGTGTACATTTCAAAAATTGATTCATTTGGTTTCATGCGAAACAGTTCATAATCATGCAACAAGATATTAAGTCTGGATTGCTTAACCTCATTAGTCCCCTCATATGTTATACAAAGTCTATCCCATATGTCCTTTCCACTTTTGCAAGTAGAAATCCGCATGTAATCTTCTGATTTTAAAGCACAAAAGAAACTATTCAAGCATTTAGCATTAAGTTGTGCTAAGTCACGTTCTTCTACAGTCCATTCAGTAATAGGTGTTTCAACTCTTACTCCATCAACTAATCTAGTTGGTTTTGTATACCCTTCTTGAACTAAAATCTACATGCGATAATCAATTGACTGTAAAAATGTAGACATGTGTGTTTTCCAAAAATCAAAAGGAATGTTTTCAAACAGTGGAGGTCTAGTAATAGAATAACTCTCAGATGTATTTCTGTTTCCAAATATAGCCATCTACGTAAATAAAAAAGTAGTCTAAACTTATGATTTTGAAACAAAGCTTTGATACCACTTGTTGGAACTCGTTCAATAAGAATTAGGATGTTAAGCCTAATTAAATATCCCAAGGCTAACCAAGAGGGGGGGTGAATTGGTAATTAAAAAAATATTAACCCTTTTTAAAAATTTAATGGAAACAAAACTTTAGTTTGTGAATTTTTCTAGAAAACATTTTCAACCACAAAGTTTTAAACACAAAAAGTAAATAAGCAGTGAAAAATAAATGACACCAGATTTATAGTGATTCGGTCAAAACCAGACCTACATCCACTCCCCATTGGCACCATCTGAGTATTGCACTAATACCAATAGTGACTCTCCTTTAGCACCCACAGCAAGGCGGAGAAGCCTTTACAAACTCTTTTCACCACTACCCGGTGCGACAGAGAACCGTTCGTCCTTTCACACTCCCCCGATGTCGGCAGAGAATCGTTCATCCTTTCACACTATTCCTAGTGTTGGCAAAGTACCGTCATCCTTTCACACCCTTCAAGTGTAGGCAGAGAACACTTCGTCCTTTCACACTCTCCTAGTATGGGCAGAGAACCCTCGGCTGTTCACACTTTTTAAGTGTCGACAGAGAACCGGATCTTCTTTCAAGATCTTCTTCACAAGTCCAATCTAAAAGAAAAGAGAGAAGAGTGAAGTAATCTCAAACTTGAAAGTGGAAACACTTACCCTTAAGTACCAAGTGAAACCTTCACGCTCCAATGGCAAGAAATCTCCTTCAATTTCTCTCTCACACTCTCTCCTTGACTCTCTTCTCAATAGGCACGAAGATCAATGACCAAGAAGAATAAGTTGCAGTTTAGAATTGCCTATTTATAGAAGAGACAAGAAAAACCATCTAAAAATGGTAGATTTTAAGTTATTATGTACAAGATTGTCTCGTACGATCGAAAATCGTCCCGGACGATTTTACTTAAAAGCCTTGAAATGAACCTATTTGTATATGTGTACGAAATGATTTCGTACAAGCTGATCGTCCCATACGAACCAAGTTCGTCCGGTACGAACGGTTATAACCAGATTGGTTCCAAAGACTGCATAACGAATATAGAAAAACTGTCCTAAGTCTGTTATATCGTCTGGACGAAAATGGGTTCGTCTGGACGAAATTCTTACAGAGAGCAAATCGTCTTGAACGATAATTAATTTTGTCTGGACGAAATTCTTACAGAGAGCAAATTGTCCCGGACGATATTTAATTTCCTCCCAGACGAATAGGACTTAGAAAATTTTTCTAGCCTGCTCCTATTCATTCCAAGTGATTTTAATAGGAGATAACTGTTTGATCGTCCTGTACGAACTTATATCGTCCCGTACGATCAGTATAAAATTTATATGATCTCCTTATGTGTGTGTGTATGTTTTTATTCACTTAATTACAATCACTCCCTCTCAATTAAAATGACATTTTTAAACTTCAAAATTCAAAAGAATTTCTTGCTGAATTTGATTTAAAGTCTTCATGTTTAAGAGTTTGATTCACCTGAAATGTAGTACACACAAGAGCAAATACAAAACTTCTAAAAAATTGTTAGGAGATAACTACACAAAGAACAATAATATTTCGAATCATCAAAACTATACAAGTTGCAAGAATGTAAAACATGCAAATAGCAACTATCATTAATATGATAGATCTAAACGGTGATCGAAAATGGTGAACACATATATGCAGATGGAGCAGAGCGCAGTATAATAAAATCTCAGCCATTGATCAGAAAATCAATGGTTGATATTTCGTACACCTGAGCCAGACTGCGAAAATTCCCTAGACTTAGAAAAATGCCTCGTTCTCTCGATCGGATTGGTCAATCTCCATAAAAATTTAAACATAGATATAGCTAATGAACATAATAAATGGGGTCATGCTTTGATAGCTTGAAACGCACTTATTAGAAAGCTGTTTTGATCTAAGTGTTCCAATATAGGGTTTGAGATTATACCTAATCTAATTGTTGGATTTTCTCAGTCTTGGACTCTCTAAACTTATAGTTTGTCCATGCTACTTTTCCTAGTTAAAGCCGTGGTCTAAAATGCGTTTGATCAATGATAAATTTCCTTGGACAGAAGTTGGTCTCATTTCACTGGAAATCTTGCCGCCAGCGAGCTTTGACCGGATGACTTGGGTTAGGGAAGTGGAAGAGATGGTCTGGGGAGCTCGAATGAAATCTTAGAGGGGCTTGAGGCGGCTAGAGTCGTGAGAGAGTGTAACTTTAAGAGTGCCTTTTATTTTGGGGATTTTACCTTATTCAAATGTCTCATGGCTAAATGAATGGGAAGGATAGACTGGATGGAGTCTCTGATGCCCTCCACATATGCTGGGGTTATTGGGATGGCCGAGAATCAAATGACATCATGGACAATGAGGTGGAAAGGCTCTTTTTTCCCATAGTCCACATGGGTTTGATTAGGTGCTAGTTTAGATCTAAACCAAGGATTATATGGTGTTTAGAAGGTTCTAGAGTTGGTTTGAGTTGCTGGAATTAAAGGAGTGAGTTTAGGGTTAATCCATTTGGGCATTTAAGCCCTTTAGAGAAGTTTGTTGACCATGTTGACTAGTGAATTAGTTAATAATAGGTGAGGTGGTGCCTAGGTGGTCTTAATAAGTTGGTTGGTTGAGTCCAAATGGGTTTGAAGGGGATAGGTTTAATGCTTGAGCAAATTAATGAAGTTTGACCAAGTTGTAGTGGATTGACTTGGTCAACTTGACTTAGGTTTGACCCTTGGTGATTTTAGAAGCATTTACATTATTGATTGGAAAATATTTGAGGGTTTGATAGTGTTTTAACACACCTAAAATTTGATTTAAAGCAAAAAAGGCTTAAAGGTTGATTGGGTCAACCTTGGTTGACTTGGTCAACCAGGTTGACTCAGGTTTGGGTCTAATAAATTGGGTTTAATCAATGGAGTCTATTAGGAGCTGTCTTGAAGGGTTGTAAAGGAATTTTAGGTCAATTTGACCATTTAAACCCTTAAAGGACCATTAGGTCAACCTAGGATGACTTAATCAATTAGGTTGACCTGGAACTGGGTTTGGGCTCAACAGGTTCGATTTGATGAATGGGATATGGTAGAGGTGGATTCAAGGATTAGGATGGTTTAAATGATCAAAGTAACCATTTAGACCCTTAAACGGATATTGGGTTAACCAGGTTGACCCAGGGGCTGGGTCTTGGCTCAACAGGTTTGAAAATGATATTTTTGAGTCTATTGAAGATGGTCGTAAGGTCTTGGGAGGTCATTTCAATCAAAATGACCTATTGACTCTTAAGGGGCCTTTGGGTTAACCCTAGTTGACTTTGTTAACCAGGTTGACTCAGGATCTAGGATTGAGTTCAACAAGTTTGGTTTGATGTTTTATGTTGAGTGGAAGTGATTCCATACAAAGAGGAGACCATTTGGTTTAAAATGAGTATTCAAATCCCCAAGGGATATTTCGGTCAAAAATGGTTGATCCGGTCAACCAGGTTTGACCAGGGTTAGGGATAAGTCCAATGTACTCCTTATGGTAATTAGAATGCATTGGAAGAGATTTTGAGGCTTGATTTTAATAGCTCATATTAAAATTTATAGAAAACTCTAAAATTGCCCTAAAGGGGCATTTTGGTCATTTTGACCCCTAGGCAACTAGGGGTCAAAGTGGGTCCAACAAAATGCAGTTTACTGCTCAACATATCATAATCAAGTGTTTATATGTGTTTAGAGACATTGGATAAAGCTCTAAGGTCAAGATCCACTGGGTAATAGGTCTAGTAACATAGGCTGTAAATATTTGAAGGTTTTATAGCCTTTGGATTTTAATTTAGTTTCTAAGGTTAGAGGCCTCTGATTGAGCTCCAATTTGGAGGGTAGACCCTAGGGACATGCCTAATAAAAATTTAATTAATATATCATGAATTGGGGGTCATTTAACTAGGGTTTGAGGTGTTTAAAAAATCATTGGAAAAGGTTTTAGGACCTAGGCCTTTGGACTTGGATTTTGGTATGAATTTCTGGATTTGATCTGGATTTTTAATTTAGATGCTTGAATTTGAATTATCCAAATCATTGACAATCATTTAAATTATTGTTAGTGATTAGAATAGGATTGAAGTCTGATAGCAAGCTGGATTAACTATAGTTTTGGTCGATTGAGGTTTGAATGGAGTTGAAATTTAGATAGGTTTGAAGTCTGGACTTGATTTGAATCTAGATTGATCTAAGTTCTGGATTGATCCAAGGGTATGAATTGATCTAGGGTCTGGATAGATACTAGGGTCTAGATTGATCTGGGGTTTGGATAGATCCTAAGGTCTTGATAGATCTTAGGGTCTAGATTAATCTAGGGTCTAGATTGATCCTAGTGAACTCATATAAAAATGAGGTCAATAAATAGACCCCCAATATTTTTTTTCTACTACACATATTGGCATTGACCAAATTGAAGGGCCAAGTTTGGATTTTTGATTGTAAGGAAGGGTAGAAATCTAACCCTAAGGAATCGAGTTTGAATTAATACTAGGGTAGTACCGGGAAATGCGTACTCTACCAATAGTAGATTTAATCCTAAGGGAAGGGAATACCTAAACTCTAAGGAAAAGAAAGCTTGATTTTAGAATTTGAAATTGAAATTAGGATGGTGCCATAGAGGGCGTTCTCCACCACTAGTAGATCTAATCCTAAGGAAGGAAAGGACCTAACCTTAAGGAAAAGAAAATTGAATGATGGTATAGGAAGAAAGAACTCCAAACTATAGATGATCAAGTTTAGATTTGAAATTAGGATAGTGCCATAGAGGGCATGCTCTATCACTAGAGCATTTAATACTAAGGCAAGAAAGCACGATGACTCACGCCTAACCTTAAGGAGAAGAAAACTGAAAGATCATGTGGGAAGGAAGTAGTGCTTCCTACAGAGGATCAAATCTAGATTTTAAAATTAGGATGGTGCCATAGAGGGCATGATCCATCACTTAGATGTCTAAACATAAGGTAAGAAAGCATGATGACTCACGTCTGACCTTACAGAGAAGAAAATTGGAAGATTATATGAGAAGGAAGCATTGCTTCCCATAGAGAATTGGATTTGAATTTTGAAATTAGGATGGTGCCATAGAGGGTGTGATCCATCACTAAGATGTCTAATCCTAAGGAAAGGAAGTATCTAACCTTAAGGAAGAGAATACTAGATGATTGTGTGGGAAGGAAGCGTTGCTTCTCACAGAGGATAGAGTTTGAGGTTTGAAATTAGGATAGTGCCATAAAGGGCGTACTCCATCACTAATTAATTTGAACTTAAATGAGAAATCTATTCCCAGATAAGGAAACTAGGACGGTGCCATGGAGGTAGTACTCCATCACTAGTAGATCTAATCCTAAGGAAAGAAGGCACGATGACTCAGATCTGTCCATAAGGAAAAGAGAACTAGAGGATCTTGTGGGAAGGAAGCGTTGCTTCCCACAAAAGATCGGATCTAGAATTTGAAACTAGGATGGTTCCAGAAAGGGCATACTCCATCACTAGTAGATATAATCCTAAGGAAAGAAAGTATGATGACTCACATCTAACCTTAAGGAAAAGAGAATTGGATGATTGTATGGGAAGGAAGCATTGCTCCCCATAAAGGATCGGATTTAAAATTTAAAATTTGAAACTAGGATGATGTTACAGAGGGCATGCTCCACCACGAGTGAATGATCATGTGAGGAGGAAGCTTGCTCTATATAAGATCGAGACTGGGATTTGAAAGTTAGGATGACGCCCTAGAGGGCTGAAAGTTCACAAAAGTTATTAAACCTCTGTAAACTAGCCTGAGGCTAACCAAGAGGGAGGTGAATTGGTTATTTTAAAAAATTCTTTAAATAATGAAAAATTAAAACCCCTTGATGTTGAAGCAGATCACTTTCACGATGATAAAAATCAGAGATTTCAAACACAGAACAAATTTAAAAAAAAAATGTGGAAATTAAATGTGAAAAAGTAAATAGAAAGAACACACCAGAATTATAGTTGTTCGGTCAACTTGACCTACATCCACTCTCCAGAAACCTCCTTTTCAGGTATTGCACTAAAAGTAGTGTCTCTCCTTTTGTCCCCACAGTAAGGCGGAGAAGACTTTGCAAAATCTTTCTACCGACCTGGTGAGGCAGAATACTCTAAATCCTTTTACTCCCTCCTAGAGTAGGTAGAGAACCTTGAAGTCCTTTTACTCCCTCATGGAGTAGGCAGAGAACCTTGAAATTCTTTTTCACCTTCATGGTGAAGGTAGAGAACCTTAGAATCCTTTTTCATCCTCCTGGTAAAGAGTAGAGAACCTTGGAATCCTTTTTCACCCTCCTGGGGAAGGTAGAGAACCTAGATCTGATGCTGATGAAAGTCTTCCCAGAGCCACCAAGGAACCAGAAAAGCAGCTTGAAGAAGATGGTGGAAACCTTGCTTGGAGCAACCTTTATGAATCCCTCATAACTCCCCCTCACAAGGATCTCTCTCTCTCCTATGCCTGTTGCAAATCTGGGTTCAAGGATTATAATTTTGATGATAACAAACATGTATGTGTTCTGTTTTGATTGACTAACCTTTCAGGTATAAAAGATCAAATGCAATTCGAGCCAACTCAAGATCGAGTCTGTATGTGTCTAAATGTATTTTTTCTTTCTTGAGTCAAATGTAATTGGTCCCCAAGCTAAGTGACCTTACACACACACACACACACACACACTCATGTGAAGTTTTTCTATGAATTGGAGTTTCTGCTCTGTTTTGATCATATCGTCCTGGACGATATTCATATCATCCTAGATGATCAATTAAAGACAGAAGCTCTAATTAGGGCTATCACGTTAAATTGATCTGATTAAGCAGATCGTCCTGGACGATCCTCCCATCATACAGGATGATATGCTCAAATATAAAACTCTCAGCCGCTAGAATGATTTAGGCAAGTTTTTATTTTTGGATATTTGATCTGATTGTCCCGGACGATACGTGTATCGTCCTGGAAGATCCATTATAATCATGCCTAAATTAGTCAGGTGATTAAGGAAATTAATTAAGGTTTGATTGATTCGATCATATCGTCTTGGACGATCACAAGATTGTCCGGGCCTACCTATTAGAAATCCTGATCGTCCAGTGCCTTTCACCTGGATGACCGGAACTTTGTTCTGGATGATTTTCCAGTTTTTAAACTAATCATACGGGTCGATAGCCATATCGTCCCATATGATCGAGTCATTTTGAAATTGTCCAGCATGTTTGACCTATACGTCCAGAACTATGTCCCGGATGATTTTGGGAAATTTTGAACTAGTCGTACAAGATGACATATTTATTGTCCTAGATGATAAAGTCATCTTCCTCTGATCGTCCAGGATTTTCTCCTGGACATCTCGAACTATCTTCTGGATGATAGTCCTATTTTGAACTAATCGTCCCGGACAATCGCAGAATCGTTCCGGACGATTGCAGAATCGTCCCGGACGATTGCAGAATCGTCCCGGACAATTGCAGAATCGTCCCGGACGATTAGAATAAAACATGTCTTCTAATCGTCCAGAAGAGCCAGATCATCCAGACCAATTGTGATGTTTTACTCTAATCGTACATGAAGATCCTTCAATCATCCTGAATGATCTTTGATGGCAACTTGAATTTTAGGGCAGTTTTTGCGCCCTTCTATTTAAGCTTTTTTGTTTCTTAGCATTAAAGGTTTTTTCCTTAGTCCTTTCATGAGAGAGCTTTGAGAGGGAGAGGGAGAGCTTGGGAAAGAGAGAGAGAATCTTATGAGGGGGAGTTTGTGAGGTGTTCATAATGGTTGCTCCAAGTAAGGATTCAAGTCATCTTCTCCGGTCGTCGTCCCTTGTCCCGTGGTGTCTCTGTGGGAAGGATCTTCTGCAGAAGTCAAGGTTCGCTGCCTGCTTTAGGAGGAAGCAAAAGGAGGTAAGGTTCTCTACCTACTTCAAGAGGAAGCAAAAGGAGTCTGGGTTCTCTGCCTTCTTCAGGAGGAAGCAAAAGAAGGTCGGGTTCTCTGCCTCACCAAGGTTTGGTGAAAAGGAGTTTTGAAAGGCTTCTCTGCCTTGCTGTGGGGGAAAAAGGAGTGTCACTGATTTGTTTAGTGCAATACTTGGAGGGGAGGCTCCGGGGAGTGGACGTAGGTCAGGTTGACCAAACCACTATAAAATCTGGTGTGCTCTTTATGATTATTTTTCGCACTTTATTTTATTACAATTATCTGTTTGGGTGAAATCTGTGATTGATCTTTTTATTCATTTCCGGTGTAAATTATAAAAAGATTTTTCTTGTGGTTGAGAATTTTTTAAAAACTACCAATTCACCCGCCCCCCTCTTAGTTAGCCTCGGGCTAGTTCACAAGGGCTTAACATCCCTGTCGAACTTTCAAAGCCCTCTCTCTTCCTTCTCAAAGATCTCTCTCAGATCACCTCAACAGCAAAAGATCTATCTCAAGACCATATGAGAGCTTAAATAGAGAACTTCCAAAAGAAGCCATCATTTTAATTTATCGTTAAGGATCGTTTAGTAAGATCGTGAGATCATCCTGTATAATTAGTATAAAATATCACATTCAACCAGTACAAACTATATTGGTCTGGATGATTAGTTCAAGTATTTGTATGGATCATCTAGTTTGATCTTGCGATCGTCCAGGATGAATAGTTTACGAGTCTATATTGATCATCCAATACTATATCCGACGATTAAATATTGTCCCATGCAACAATCGGTTTGTACAGTACGAAGGAGGGGTATCATACAAGATTATTAGTTAAAATATTATGGGTAACAATTAAATATCATACCATGTAGAGATCTAGTTTTATAGTACAATCATCTCCAATTATCCTGTACGATGTGATTGATCAATTTAACCATAATTAATCCCCTAATCACATGATCAATTTAGGCATGTTTATCCAAGATCATCCTATACGATATATATCATCCTGTACGATTAGGATAAATTTGATCATTTAAAATATTGCCTAAATTATGATTGGAAACTACTTTGCTGATTATATCTGATCATCTTGTATGATCTACATCATCTAGTATGATTAGCTTAATCAAACTTGATTAGCTAAGGTGCCATAATTAGGGTTTCCTATTTTAATAGATCGTCTAGTATGATCTAAATCATATTGTACAATTAGTTCAAAAAATGAAAATTTTCTAGCTCACCAACTCATTCCCTTGAGTGTATGTGTGCAAGGTTACTTGGCTTAGTATCCCCAATATACATGATTTGACTCAAGAAAGGTAAAATGTATATTAAACTTAAAATTACAAACTGATTCAACCCTAGTCTACCTAATCTTGAGCTGATTGAGATTTCAAGTGGATTGTAGACGTAAAATATTAGTGAGTAGGGTAAGAAAATAGATGTATAATGAATAGTAGTAAGAGGAAAATAATATTTGTTATCATTAAAATCATAGTGCTTTGGCCCAGATTTGTAACAATCTCCCACTTTTTGATGATGGCAAACATTATTGTTAAAGATATTCTAAGTCTTATAAGATTTTAAAGATTTTTTAAAGACATGCAGAATAGTAAATATCAAACTGGAAACAAACTCCATTAAAATTAAGATATGCAAATAATTAATAACAAACAATAAACTACTACTCTGCCTTTTGACATCACAAAAAGGAGGAAATAACTAACTAAAAATAATGCAAGACATAAAGAAGAAACATCACAAAGTACAGAAGTAAAGAAAGACAAAAATAGAAACACAGAAAAAAACAGAGCAAACTAGAAAAATGAAGGATCCTGATTAGGTGGTGGTGGCTAAAAGAAGCATTGAATGGAAACAAACTGCTCCCCAAACTAGGCCATATCCTAGTCATGCTATTACTACTGTTGTTCTACATAGCTATCAAATTTAGCTTCCCATTGAACAAATCTTTGAACCAGTGCATCATACTGAGTTTGTGGGTTTATAGGTGTGGGTAATGGACCTCTCTCTTGTTCTTCTGGCTCACAGTCATGATAGAAATCATGGCAACGAGTGGCACTTTGAACAACATGAAAAGAGCTATTGGAAAACAAAATTGGAAGATGATATGGTGGTATAAGGTATTAAAAATTGTACTTGAATTTTAAGACAAAGGTAATGAGATGTCCAAAGGCTAGATTTAACTATCTCTTATGGTGGGGATCACTAATGACAGTCAAATTTTCAAGATAGTGAATAATAAAGTCAGCAGCATAGACTTCAATTTGAGCCATAATGAAGTAGGTTACAAGAGAAAGAGCAAGAGTAATGTTTATTTTATCACTAGCTTTAGGAATGATGCAGTTTCTAAGTATGTGCTGGATGATTCGGGAATCCAGAACTAAGGTGTTGACATGGGGTATGTGGTAGTTAACTTTAAATTCCCTATGGATAGTATTTTCTTGTGTCTAATTATACTCAGTATAAGAAGCTACATGGTGAACTTTTTCACTAGTTCTGGAGAGGTGGAGGAACTCGTGGAAGTCCTGATAAGTGATTTCAACATGCCTTATATTAATGTAAGATTGGAGGGTAGTACCCTCACTATTAATGCGAAGGCTGGCAAAAAATTCAAAAAGGAGTTCTGAATTATAGGGATAGGCAAGTATGAGGATGAAGCTAAGAGTGGTGTGGGCAAACATAGTGAGTATCTTGATGTTCAAAACTTCCTGGTTGATAATTTTGGATGGTGCAATCCTAGCAGTTTTATACCACTGATAGGCTTCTTCATCAGCAGCCTCAGTAAAGCAAGGGTTGATAGTTCATCGAGAGGAACTACCCACCAGTACCCGAGACCGTTTACCACTAGCCATTTAAAGAAGGAAAAGTTCAA
This sequence comes from Dendrobium nobile, assembly GCA_022539455.1. Lineage (NCBI taxonomy): Eukaryota > Viridiplantae > Streptophyta > Magnoliopsida > Asparagales > Orchidaceae > Dendrobium > Dendrobium nobile. Next base: position 10,498,140 of record CM039720.1, on the reverse strand, counting down.
GAGAGAAGTAGAGGATTAGAGATTTGGAATGGTGTAAAGAAATTCAAGGATTTTGGTTATTTAAATAGAATCAGCCATATCATACTAAACGATTGTGAGATCATACAGGATGATGTGGTCCAATTAATTTGGCCAGATGATCAGTCAAAAAAGTTCATCTGATCATCTAATATGATCAAATATCATACGAGAAGATTAGACACAGAACGATCATCCTGAGGAGTCAGCATGTATGATCGTTGACTAAGTGGATCATACAGGACAAACACATGGATCATCCTGGATGCTTTATCTTAATGGATTGGCCTGATTACATTTAAATCGTCGAACAACTTTTGCCATGTTGATTGTCCAAAATGAGGTATGAATCGTATGGGATGATCACCAATAATTGATTGATATCAGCCGTTGGATGTGCTTTGATCATAGAGGTGTATTTTTGTTAATATTGTCTAGTAAGATGTGAATAGTCTTAGATGATGTGACTAAAAATTAAAGAATTTAGAGAATGGAATATGATGATCAGGAAAAAAATAAAAAAATTAAGGAGAAAATAAATCAAAAAACACTTTAAAAACAATGATAAGATAAAAACCAAGTTTTTTTCGGAATTGATTTGGTCCCAGTAAATGATAAAATAACCTCATTATTAAATTTAGAAAACCAATAAGAACTTAATTGATAACATTGAAATTCAAAAATACTAGAAAATTGATCTTGTTAATTCTAGCTCAGGCTCCTTATAGGTCAAAATATCTTTTTAAACAAAAATCTAAATTAAAAAAGAAATTAGATAGGAAACGTGATCTTTTCATCCTCCGTTTTAGAAAAAATTTAATAGAATAATATTGCAAAGTATTTAATCAGAAATCATGATTTTCAAATTCAAGTGTATGAGATATCAATTGACACAAGGAGTCTTCTAATATTTTAAGGATTTGAAGGAAAGGCAAGCTAACTCTTAGTGGACTCATTTTGTGCCTCTTTATCAGCTTTTGATGCACATTGTGCATCTTTTAATTTTTGATGCACTTCATGCATCTTGTAATTATTTGGCGGTCATTATGCATCTTTTCAAATTTTGGGCTCATTTTTTGCATCTTTTCTTTTTTGCATGCTTCCTTCCTTTCTAAATCCTTAAAAATTTCTCAGTTATGAGATTAACTTCCAAATATGAAAGAGGATAACCTCACTTGCTTATATAAGGAAGGGTAGACCATAAAACAGATTCCTATCCGTATGATAAAAGCAAACAACTTGATTGAGAAAATTTGAAAGAGATTTATTGACTTTGAACATCATTCATATGAGATAGATTACTGTAGAAAGGGTAAAATAAATCTCTATTTCAAATTCTAATTTTTAATTTGAAATATATTTTGATTCAAAAAGAAAATACATCAATAAAGGAGTTAGAGGAAGAGAAACAATCATCAATAATTCTTCCTTTAACTATTTTTAGAGGAGTCAATCACTACTTACATACTTCTAAATAAAAACAAGGCAAAAATGTCATTTGAAAAACAAATTCAAAGCAGAAGTGAGCAGTGATATGATTCTTTAAAACACTAAAAGAAAATAACATAAAATCAAAAAGCATAAAGTAAAAACTCATAAGTAGAAATAAACTTACACATAAAGTAGGAAAAATTAGAAACAGAAAGCATGAATATCTTTCACATTTAATCTGGTTCTTAAGGTGCTGAAGGTTTCAAAAGCCAATGGTTTAGTAAAGATATCAGCAAGTTAATTTTCAATGGCTACATGATATAGCTTTGTGTCTCCTTTTGTAACATGGTCTCTAATAAAATGGTGCCTTATGTCTATATGTTTGGTCCTAGAGTGTTGGATTGAATTCTTTGAAATGCAGATAACACTAGTGTTATCACATAAGATTAAAATGGTGCCTACATGTAATCCTAAATCTAAAATTTATTGCTTTAACCAGAGGATTGGGCCACATAACTCCCTAAGGCTATGTATTCAGCTTCAGCAGTAGACAGGGAAACTAAGTTCTATTTTCTACTGGACCAGGAGACTAAGGACTGTCCTATGAATTGACATGTTCAAGAAGTGCTTTTTTTTATGAACTCTGCATCCTGTAAAATTTGAATAAGAATATCCTATGATCTCAAAGGTGCTATGCCTAGGATACCAGATTCCTGAGTCTTGGGTTCCTAAGAGATATTTAAGAATTCTCTTACTAGTAGTCTAGTGGGATTCTTTTGGATCAACCTGAAATCTAGCACATAGATAAACACTAAATATAATATTAGATCTGCTAGCAGTCAGTAAAGTAGTGATCCAATTATTCCTCTATATTACTTCTGATCAGTAGATTTTCCATTTGAATCCTTATCTAACTGAACAGTGGAACTCACAGAAGTGTTGATTGGCTTAGCTTTATCCATTTCATTTTTCTTAAGGATGTCCTTAATGTATTTTGATTGACTAAGGAAAGTTTCATCATCCTTCTTCCTTATACTAAATACAAGAAAGTAGGTTAGTTCTCCCATCATACTCATCTCAAACTCTTTACTCATTATTTTTGAAAACTCATCACAAAGATTTTTATCAGAAGATCCAAATAGAATATCATCAACGTAGGTTTGGATAATCAGTAGTTTAGCTCCTACCTTTTTCATAAATAGGGTGGTGTCTACGCTCCCCTTAATAAAGGTTCTTTCTAGTAGGAATGTGCTTAGTCTTTCATACCATGCCATGGGTACTTATTTTAGTCCATATAATGCCTTTTTTTAATTTGAACACATTATTAGAAAGGCACCCTAATGACTTCTAATCTAACTAGTAGCACCCTAATCTAGCTATAGGAGCAAAGGTCTCTTAAAAATCAATCCCTTCTATCTAGTTATAACCCTTAATTACTAATCTTGCTTTATTTCTCTCCACTATACTAGAATCATTCATTTTGTTTTTGAAAACCCATTTAGTCCCAATAATACTCTGGTCCTTAGGTCTTTCAACTAGTTCCCAAATATTATTTCTCACAAATTAATTTAACTCTTCTTGGATGATTAGGATCTAGAATTCATCAGATAGGGATTGATTTATGTTAGTGGGTTTAGTCATTGAGATGAAGGCAGAGTGGTTTACTTGTTTTCTAAGTCCATGCCTAGTTCTAACACCTTTAGATGGTTCTCCTAAGATCAATTATTTAGGATGACTTGAAGAATATCTCCATGCTCTAGGCAGAGTGTTTTCAGATTCTACCCTTTCCTCCAAATTTTTAGATTCTACTGCTTGGCTGACTTCTACTACTTCTTCGTCTTCCATGCTAGACCCTATAGAATTATCAAATTCATTAAATATAATATGTGTACTCTCCTCTACTACCAGTGTCCTTTTATTGAAGACTCTATAGGATTTTCTAACATTTTAGTAACCTAGGAACACTCATTCATCAGATTTTGGGTCCAACTTTTCTAGTTGAGAGTTCTCATTTTTCAGAATGAATACTTTACATCCAAAGACATGAAGGTAATAGAGGTTAGGTGTCCTACCCTTAAGGATTTCATAGAGTGTCTTATTTAGCTTGGATTTAATATTAACCTTATTCAGAACAAAACAGGCTATATTCCCCACTTCTACCCAGAAGTATTTAGGAAGTGAGCATTCCGCTATCATGGCTCTAGTAGCTTCTACGAGGGTCTTATTCTTTTTTTTAGCTACCTCATTCTACTGATGGGTTCAAGGAGCTAAAAAATTATTATCCATCCCTTCCTCTTTACAGTAAGATTCAAAATTTTCACTCTCAAATTCTTGACCATGGTCACTATGAATGGTTTGAATTTCACAACCTAGTTTCTTCCAAATCCAAGTCAAAAAAGACCTAAACTCCTCGAATGATTCACTTTTATGAGATTGGAATCTAACCCAAGTAAATCTTGAATAATCATCAATAATTACATACCCAAAGACTTTTCCTCCTAGGCTTGTAGTGTTGACAGGTCCAAAGAGATCCATGTGAAGGACTTCTAAGGGTTTGCTAGTGTTAATGTCTTTGATTGAGTGGAAGGAGGATTTGACTTATTTGCCTAATTGACAGGCATCACAAAGGTGGTCCTTAGTGAACACTAGTTTGGGAATTCCTCTCACTAAATCTTTTTGGGTGATTTTTTTAAGGCTTTTGATACTTGTATGACACAATCTTCTATGCCATAACCATGATTCATCAGCAATTATTTTTAAGCAAAGTGCAGTATCAGATTTAATGCAATTTAGATCAAGCATGTAGATATTGTTGATTCTCCTTCCCTGTAAAATAGTTTTATCATTTAAGCTTATTATGTAGTTGTTAGTAGAAATTTTATGCTGAAACCTTTATCACAGAGCTGGCTGATGTTGAGCAGATTATATTTCAATCCATCTACTAGTAAAACATTTTTAATGATGAAAATTTTCTAGTTATCAAATATACCTGAGTGCACCACTCTCCTGGTGGTGTTATCTCCAAGTGACAGCCCTAGTCTCTAGCGAAATTAATTTATTTGTATCTCCAGTCATGTGCCTTGAACATCCGTTGTCCTAGTACCACATGCTCTCATGAGGCCTTTTGTGAGAGCACTCCTACAAAATTATCAGATGTTAGATTTGGGAACCCTAACAAGTTTGGGTCCCATCTTTTGGAAAAAAGAATGAAATGCATGCATGCTAAGCTGTGAATTTTGAAATTTTAGTCTCCACACCAAATGTGTTCTACGGTGAATGGTGCTAGTGTGGGAGATATGTCCTAGCATGCCACAAGAAAAATATCTAACACTAGGAAAATGATTTACTAATCTATTTGGGTTATGATGCCTTTTCCTATGTTTGAATGATGCATGCTTTGATTAATGTTTTTGAAACTCTTCAAGTGAAGGTAGTTTTTTATTTTCCTTAAATGCAGTTAATTCAACTTGTAAAAACTCATTTTCACTTTCAATAATTAAATTTTCTACTTTCAATGCATGCTCCTCATTATGTAATTGAGATACAAGAGTTTCTAATTCCTTGAATGCATTTTTTAATTCAATATGTGATATTTTCAAAGAAATCATGTTCAACAGTTAATTCATAATGCTTCTTGTTTAAAATATCAAATTCATCTAACAAAGCCATCTGATTACTATCCAGAGTGGAATGATCTTTTCTTAGGCATTCATGCTCTTTCTACAGAATTGAAAAGTTAGATTTAAGGCAGGCATGTGATTTTTTAAGCTTCTTATATACAATATGAACTTTTTTTAGAAACTTCAAATAATTGATCATAGGTAAGCTGACATACCTCCTCTTAATTAGAATGATCAAGATGATCATCTGCCATTAAGCATAGGTTGGTCACCTCCTCTTCTACTTTAGTTTTAGAAGAGTCTGATGTTGAGTCTGCCTAGAATTCTTTTTGAGTCCTTTGCTTTCCCTTCTTAAATTTAGGTTTTTGTTCACCCTTCTCCTTGCTTGAGTGAGCTTTAAGAGTTGGGCAATCAGACTTCAGGTGCCCTAGCTTCCTACATTCAAAGCATATAATATCAAAAGAAATTTTAGAATTTTTACTATTTTTACCTTTATTCCATTTCTGATGACATTTTTGCTTTTTCTTTAAAAAGCTCTTAAATTGCCTAGTCATTAGTATAATGTCATCATCATCTTATTTAGAAGAGTCACTATCAAAATCATTAGCCTTTAAGGCTACATTAAGCTCTTTTCTCTTTTCACCTGTGTCAAGTTGCCTTTGTCTCACTCCTTGCTCGTAGGCAATGACTGACCCAACTAAGTTATCAATGGAATATACATTTAGATCTTTAGATTCAATAATGGCGGTAATTTTTGCTTCATAAATAGAAGGTAAATAACATAAAATTTTGTTAACTTTTTCATTATTTGTAAGCCCTCTTCCTAAGGCATGCAGTGAAGTAACAATCTGAGTAAACCTAGTATACATTTTAAAAATTGATTCACTATGTTTCATACAGAATAGTTCATAATCGTGAAGCAGAATGTTCAGCCTAGATTATTTTATTTCATTAGTTCCCTCATATGTTATGCATAGTTTGTCCCAATTTTTTTCGGTTGAAACAGTAGAGACACTCATGTAATCTTCATATTTTAAAGCATAGAAAAAATAGTTCAAACATTTAGCATTTAGTTAGGCTAAATCTCTATCTTTTATGCTCCATTCAAAAAAGTGAAGTTCAGTTTTAATGCCATTCAATAATCTAAAGAGTGCAAAATATCCTTCTTGAACTAACATCCACATGCAATTATCAATTGATTGTAAGAAAGTGGACATGCAAATTTTCTAAAAATCAAAAGGTAAATTATCAAATAAAGGTAGTCATGTGATGGAATATCCTTCCGCGGTGTTACAATTTTGCAAGTTAGTCATTGATCATTTTTTAAAAGTTTCCTAAAACTTAATTTATGAATCTCGCTCTGATAGCACTTGAAAGTTTTTAAAGGTTGTTAAACCTCTGAGAATTATCTCGAGGCTAACCAAGAGGGGGGGGGGGTGAATTGGTTATTTTAAAAAATTCTTTAATAGATGAAAAATTAAAACCCCTTGATGTGGAAGTAGATCACTTTCACAATGATAAAAATCAGAGATTTCAAACACAGAACAAATCACAAAAAAACTTGAAAAATCAAATGTAGAAACGTAAATAGAAAGAACACTCTAGAATTATAGTGGTTTGGTCAACTTGACCTACATTTACTCCCGTGAAACCTCCTTTCCAAGTATTGCATTAAAAGTAGTGTCTCTCCTTTTTCCCCCACAACAAGGTAGAGAAGCCTTTACAAAATCTTTCCACCGACCTGATGAGGCAGAGTACCTTGAATCCTTTTACTTCCTCCTAGAGTAGGCAGAGAACCTTGGAATCCTTTTACTCCCTCCTGGTCTAGGTAGAGAACCTTGGAATCCTTTTTCACCCTCCTGATGAAGGCAGATGACCTTGAAATCCTTTTTCACCCTCCTGGTGAAAGTAGAGAACCTAGATCTGATGTTGATAAAAGTCTCCCCCCAGAGCCACCAAGGAACTAGAAAAGCAGCTTGAAGAAGATGGTGTAAACTGTGCTTTGAGCAACCTTTGTGAATCCCTCACAACTCCCCCTCACAAGGATCTCTCTCTCTCTCTCCTAATCCCTCTCTATTCCTTCTCAATGCTCTCTCTCATATCATCTCAACAGCAAAAGATCTCTCTCAAGGCCATATGAGAGCTTAAATAGAGAACATTTAAAGGAAGCCCTAATTTTCAATTCACCATAAAAAATCATCTAGTATATTCACGAGATTATCCTGTACGATTAATATAAAATAACACATTCAGCTAGTACAAATTGCATTGGTTTAGATGATTGTTCAATTATTTATGTGGATCGTCTAGTACGATCTTGTGATCGTCTGGGATGATTAGTTTACGAGTATGGATTGATCATCCAGTGCTATAGCCAACGATTAAATATTATCCCATACAAAAATTAGTTCATACAATACGAAGGAGGGGTATTGTCCAAGATGATTAGTTGAAATATTATGGTTTTTGTCCTGTATGATGGGTGATGATTAAATATTGTACCATGTAGGGGTCTGGTCATACAGTAAGATCATGTCCGATCATCCTGTACAATATGATTGATCAATTTAACCATAATTAGTCCCCAAATCATAGGATCAATTTAGACAAGATTGTCCAAGATCATCCCATATGATGTATATCGTCATGTACAATCAGGCTAAATTTGATCATTTAAAATATTACATAAATTGTGATTGACAACTGCTTTGCTGATTATGTATGACCATCCGGTATGATCTACATAATCTAGTATAATTAGCTTAATCAAATTTGATTAGCTCAGGTGACCTAGTTAGGGTTTCCTATTTTAATAGATCATCCAATATGATCTAATTCATGTTGTACGATTAGTTTAAAAAATAGAAAATTTTCTAACACAGCACTCACTCCCTTAAGTATATGTGTGCAAGATTACTTGGCTTAGTATCTACAGTATACATGATTTGACTTAAAAAAGGTAAAAAGTACATTAAACTTGAAATTACAAACTGACTCAACACTAGTCTACTTGATCTTGAGCTGATTGAGGTTTCAAGTGGAATGTGGACCTGAAATGTTAGTGAGTAGGATAAGAAAATAGATGTACAATAAATAGTAATAAGAGTATAATAATGTTTATTATCATCAAAATCACAGTGCTCGGGCCCAAATTTGAAACAAGGGCATGCTCAATCACTAAAATATTTAATCCTAAGGGAAGAAAGCACGATGACTCACATCTAACCTTAAGAAATGAAAAAAATAGGATTCTGGAATTTAGAAATGTGAACAAAACTGAGTCAACTTGATTCAAAACATAAAAAATTTATTGATTCAAAGATTGAGCTACATCAAGCATCGTATCTCTTAAGGAACCGCCCATTAACTGGCAACATTTGGTGATTTCCCTTACAATCCACGAGTTGATACAAGCCACCTTCATAGACTGTCTATACAATGAAGGGTCCTTCCTAGGTTGGTTCAAACTTCCCACTGATCTTTCAGTAAGCTAAGATAAGCCTCTGAAGAACCAAGATAAAGTCTCCTACTCAAAGGTTTCTAGGTTGCACTAACTTATCATGAGCCTAAACCATTCGAGCTTTATACAACTCTAAGTTTTGTTGAGCTTGGAGATAGCGTTCTTCAAGGCCTTCGAGCTCTTCTAATCGGAGTTGTGTATTTTGCTCTATTGTGAGCTGGTTCTGGATTACAATTCTGAGTGAAGGAATTTGGACTTCTAGAGAGAGTACGGCCTCAGAACCATACGCTAGTGCCAACGGTGTGGATTAGGTTGGAGTTTTGTAATGGTTGGCCCATGAAGCTTCCACCAACCTCTCATCCCACTTATGTTTATTATCATCCAGGGTCTTTTGATGATTTGAACCAATGTTTTCTTCAAGGCCTCAGCCAATCCATTAGCTCGTAGATAATAGATTGTTGAGTATCTTCAATCAATACCACAACGACTTACAAAATTGTTGATCTTTGTAGACTTAAAGCAAACCCATTATCGGATATGATTCTATGGGGCACGACAAATCGATGTACGATATAGTCATGAAAGAATTTCATAACATGGTGTGATGTTACATTGTGTAGGGGAACTACTTCTGCCCACTTAAAAAGTAATCAGTAGCTGCTAAAATGAAGCGATGACCCCGCGTAGAGGAAGGGTCAATTCGCCCGATGATATCTGTGCCCCAACTTTTGAAGGGCTACAAAGGTATCATGGGATGCAACATGTTAGGTGGTTGATGTTAAACCACATCATGTTCCTAGCACTGATTACAATAATTTTCAATTTTCATGGAATCGTCAATCATCGTAGGCCAGTAGTAACCAAGTCTTTTAATTTTCTTTTACATCTTTGGACCCAATTAATGAGCACCACATAGTCCAACATGTACTTTAGTAATGATCTTTAGGGCCTCTCATTTGTCTAGACAATAGAGTCACATCAGATTAAATGATCGACGATACAACATATTATTGACTAGTGCATATGATAGGACACATTTCTTGATTTGATTGGTAAGTGATCTGTCGTGGGGGAGCTTACCTTCTTGAAGGTATTCTATTAGTGGTTATCTCCAATAGCCTTCTTCATCTACTGCTGAAGAGGCCGAAAGGACCTAGGGAGATTATTTATTGATGTACTCCAAATCTATAGGAGAAGGTTCTTGATGACCATGAACCTCTATAGTTATGGAATCTTCTCCTAAACATACAAATTCCTTTGCAAGCTTTGCTAGGGAACCCGCCGAGAAATTACTTCCACTAAATCCTATACATAGTTATAATAGAAATTTGCTTGAGTAAGTGACTAGTGTACTTATGGCACTTCAGGAGATTAGGATTCAAAACTTTGTAGGTCTCTAATATATGGTTGATCACTAGTTGAGAGTCACCAAAGATTTTTTCTCACTAAAGATTTTAATCTCTTTAATCTCCATTAGGATTATAAGTTCAAGGCCAATTTTTAGAGCTTCGTACTCAGCCTTGTTGTTCATGTTAGGCTCTGATAAGTTGTAAGAAAAGTGTATTATTTCCTTATATGGTATTATGAAAACCAGGCCAATTCTGACTTTTTTGAAATAGTAGATTTATGTGCATTGCCTCGCTGGGAGAACGCTGCACCATCAAAATATATTTCCCAAAATCATTTACTAGATTACTTGATACTCATGATTAGCTCGTCAGGTAAATCATCGTTTAGAGGAGAGTCAACCAGCAATGGGTGTCCCATAAGGAAGTAATGACCCATCCTTTCACAGCACACAGGGGAACGAAAGTGATTTCAAATTGAAGAAATATCATAGACCACCATGCAAACATCCTAACAACATAGGCCAGGGCATAGGATATTACAGGGGATTAACACTCAAAATTAAATTGACATGGTGAGAAGGCATGTAATGCCTTAGTTTTTATGTTATAAAGACTAAGACAAGATAGTGCTTCTCAGTTGAAGTATATCCGATTTTCATTGGAAGAAGTCTTCGACTTTGGTAGTAGAGCATTCTCTTTCCCCTCATCATTGACCTGGGCTAGGAGGGCCCCGAGAGACTCGTCAAGGGCTGCAGTGTAAAGAATTAAAGATTTCCCTATAATAGGGGCTGCAAAGACTAGCGAATTTATAAGGTATTATTTAATAGTTTCGAAAGCGGATTGAAATTTCTCATTCCATATGAATTTGGCATTCTTTTAGCTAGGATAGAAAATGGTTGACATCTTCTAGAGAGGTTAGAAATGAATCTTCTTATATATGTTGTAATCTAGGATCCATAGTATCTGATTTTGATGATGATAAATAATATTGTATGGATTAATATGTTCTTCTTTAAAAAATATAAATAATTATTTTTTCCTGTGAGCACTAACATTTTAGGTAAGATACATTCTGCTCATGACTGCTGGAGACTCAAGACTAGGTAAAATAGGATATAAAAGAAATTGTATTTCATATTTTCTTTATTTTTCACTTTTGAGTCTGCCACAAAAGAGTGTATGCAAATGGGGGGACCATGCACACACACATAGGGAGAGTTTCTTTTTTGAAGATAAAAATTTTTTATAAAAGAAAATCAACATGTATGATTTTTAATCGTACTGTACGATCTGTAATTAAAACTCAGGCTTAACGGCTAATTCTAAATGATTCGTTTGTGAACTAATCGTACTGTATGATTATGATCGTACTGTACAATTTGTTTCCATCTAAAAACCCTAGATGCCAGCATTATTTAGATAAGATTTTGAATTTGATTTATTAACTAATCGTATTGTAAGATATCAATCATACTGTACGATTATTTGAAATCTTGCCAAAATTAATCCCCATAATCAGACAATTAAATCGTGGTTTATTAATTAACGGCATTCATACTGTACGATATTAATTGTACTGTATAAACTATAGAGATGAATTTTGTCATCCCATAGGTCGTACTAGACGAAACCACATTTTTTGAACTATTCATCCCGTATGATATTTGTATAGTACAGGACGATGAATTGAATTGAATTATTTATATTATAACAAGTGTACAACGCAGGATAATTTTTAGAGATGTTTTTTGGTTGTCCCATAAGTCGTCCTGTAGGAATAGTAGAAAATAAAATGATTGTCCAGTATGATCCCTTAATCGTATTGTACGATGTACTTAAATGTGCGAACTATTTATCTACCTTTGTACTAGACGAAACTGATTTTGAACTGATCATACTATACGATATTGGATCATATTATACGAATAGTGTTCATCTGAATTAAATCATTAGGGTTTTTTGAAGCCTAATTTAAAAACAAGTTTTTTTATTATTCTTAAGAAGAGAGTGTGAAGAAGAGGAATGTGATAACTGAAGGAACTCTTGAGAGGGAGCTTTTGAAGAAATCTAGGGTTTATGAGAGGAAGGAGAAGGTGAGCTTGAGCATGAGGGAGAAGGAATGTGAGGGGATCACACGTTTGCTCCGAGCAAGCTGCACGCTTGCTCCTCCTGTGGCCTTGGTGAGTTTTGTGGAAGCTCTCTTGGAAGAGAGGCTTCAAGGTCAACATCCTCGAGGTTCTCTGCCTTCTCCAAGAGGGAGAAAAAAAGAAGGTCCATTGCCATCACTAGGAGGGTGACATAGCGTCTGGCACTTCACCACACCGGTGAAGGTGAAAGTGAGTTTTGTAAAGGCTTCTCCGCCTTGCTGTGGGAGCAGAAGAAGAGTCAACTTTTAATAGTTCAACTCTCAGAGTGGAGGACTCTGGGGAGTGGACGTAGGTCAAGTGACCGAACCTTATAAAAGTTTCTGGTGTGCTTTTTTTGTTTTTTGCATTTTACTTTTCTTGCATTTATTTTCTATATTAACTGCTTGGTAAAAATCTGATTTTAGCATTTCATTGTGAGATTTAGAATTTTATCATCATTGTTGTAATAGTGAATGAATTGTTAGCTTTCGCATTTGACTCGTTAAGTTTTTATTTTAAAAATAAAAAAAATATTTTAAAAAAATTAGAACTCGTATTTAGGATTAACTTTTAAAATACCAATTCACCCGCCCCCTCTTGGCGCTTCTCATACTTTCAATATACATCAGCCTGCCCTGAAGAGACCTTAGTTGAGTGAGGCTCTTAGGAGGTGGCATATTAAGATATCTTCAATTTTGATAGGATCAATTTCAATTCCACGGTGCTTGACTACGAATCATAGAAATTTCCCTGACTTGACGCCAAAAGTGCACTTCAAGGGGTTCATTTTAAGGTTGTAGTGGCGCAACCGCTCGAAGATGATTCTTAAGTCATAAAGATGAGCCTCTTTCACTTTGCTCTTGACAACCAAATTGTTAATGTAGCACTTGACTTGATTATGGATTTGGTCGTTAAAGATTCGAGTCATGGCCTGCTAGTAGTTTGCACCGGTATTTTTAAGGCCAAATTATTACAACTTGGGCTCCCAAGTTTATGATTTTGATAAAAACAAATATTATTGATTACCTCTTTATTTCTCCTAGTAGTTGTAGTGCATATCTATTTATGTGTTGAAAAACATTTCAGGTACAACATAAATGGTTCTTTGAAGATTCATGACTCAAGATTAGATAGAATAGATTATGTTAAAAGAGTATGTAATTTTTATTTATTTATTTTTATTTTCTTGAGTCAAGTCCTATAAGGATGTATGCTAGCTTAGTGACCATACACACACACACAAGGGGAGCAAAAATAATGTTAAATATTTTAATTTTTTTATACATCATACTGTACGATATGGATCATAATATATGATTTGGTGTTACATAAATTAATCAAAATATTTTATTTTCCTGGAAAAAAATAGTTATAAAATAAAACTAATTGTACAGTACAAACACCACATCGTACTGGATGATCTGTTATAATTAGAAACCTTGTCGTTCTTTAAATTAAGCAAAAATTTAAATTTAAAAAAATTGTTCTATTTGTACTATAAGAACCAAATCATACTGTACAATTTTTAAAATATTTCATAATTTAATTCTGTGATTAATCAATCAAATCTGCTTAATTTTGATATTTTGATCATACTGTAAGAACTGGATTGTACTATACAATCAACAGAGATGATTTTGGTCATCCCATGATTCATCCTAGATGAACTACATTTTGGTTGAATTAATTGTACTGTATGATTGGTCATTCAAACTGATGATCATACAGCACTAACAGGCAAATTGAAATGTTCGTACTAAATCATACAGTTCTAATAGGTCAAATTCTACACATCATAGTGTACGATACTGCGATCGTTCTGTACGATCTTTGACGGCTGAATTAAATTTTTAGGATTTTTTGAAGACCTCTATTTAAGCTTTCTCTAAAGAATTTGCATGAGTCTTTGACATGCATTGAGTGTTCATTCTTCTAGAGAAAACTTGATGAGAGAGCCTTGAAAGGGAGAGAGGAAAGGGTAGTGTTTGAGAAGGAGAAGATCCTTGTGGGGTTCAAGGGAGTGTGGAGGAGATTTCCACACGGTTGCTTCAAAAGCTTGCATCTTAATACCATCAGATTTAAGGTTTATCTTGAGGGAAATTTTGGGAAGAAGAAGATTTTTTTGGTGTCAAAGGACCCAAGTACTCCGCCGCACAAGGGAAGGTAAAAGTGATTCTAGGTTTTCTGCCTCACCAGGAGGGTGAAAAGGAGTCAAGGTTGTTGCAAACCTTATTCAAGCACTGAGATTTATATGATAACAAATATTATTGTGCATGTTATTTCTTTCTCCTATTTCTATAATATTTTGCTTTATGTTGTGTGTAGTAATATTTCTGGAATTCAAGTCCCCCGTTTACTTGCAATTCTGATGAGCTCAAGACTGAGTAGACTAGGGTTACAGTCTTTTTTTAAATTTGTTATGTATTTTTTCCTTTCTTGAGTCGTATTGTATAACTGGGTGGATATCATTGCTGAGTAACCTTGCACACACATAGAGGGAGTGAGAAAAATGGTTTTGGGAGAGTTTATTTTTTTTAGTAATTTATACCGTCGATTGTCGTCATCGTCCTATATGATTTATCTCGTACAATATGATCTTAACTCGTACTGTACAATCTGTTTAGCTCTATCATAACCCTAGCCACTAGAGGTTAAGGAAGATACTAATTATATGTTGACTGTATAGTATGATTAGGTTCGTACTATATGTTTTAATTAAATCTTTCTTAATTAATCCCGGATATCAGACAATCAAATCTTTGATAATAATTATTGCTGATCGTACCGTACGATATGGCTCATACTGTACGATTGATAGAGTACGACTTTGGTCCTCTCAATTATCATACCGAATGAACATAATGATTTTTGTGCTGATCGTACAGTACGATATGCCAAGTATTGTATGATAGTCATAGTACAAAATTGGTCATCCCATGCATCATCCCAAACGAATAGAAGAAATTTCCACTAATCATCTCGTACAGTATTTTATCATACTATACGATATGCCTAAAGATTGAACAGTTCGTCTGCATGAACTTACTGGATGATGCTAAATTGTACTGATCGTATAGTACAAAACGTATGAACAAAAGATGGATTTTTTGAAATTTTGGGGTTTTTAAGCCCACTATTTAAGCAATTGTATTATCCCTTGATAAAATCTTTTGCTATTTAGTCTTCTTGAGAAAGAGCTAGAGTAGGAAAAGAGAGAGAGAGTTTGGGAGGGAGGGAAATCATCTGAGGGGGAGTTGTGGGAGATTCACAAAGGTTGCTCCAAGCAAGGTTTCCACCATCTTCATCAAGCTGCTTGTCTGGTTCCTTAGTGCCTATGGGGTAGATCTTCATCAGCATCATATCCAGGTTCTCTACTTACTCTAGATGAGAGTGAAAGGATTCAAGGAGGGAGTAAAAGGATCTTCAAGTTCTCTGCCTCTCTGCCTCATCAGGTCGGTGGAAAGATTTTGTAAGGGCTTCTCCGCCTTGCTATGGGGGTAAAAGGAGAGACACTACTTTTAGTGAAATACCTAGAAAGGAGGTTTCTGGGGAGTGGATGTAGGTCATGTTGACCAAACCACAATAAATTTGGTGTATTATTTCTATTTTAAATTTTTACATTTAATTTCCGCATCTTTCTGTGTTTTGTTCTATGGTTAAAATCTCTACTTTTTATTATTGTGAAATTAGTTTTTGCTTCTGTATTGTGGGATAAAATTGTTTGTTTTAAAATATTCAAAAAAAATTTAAAAAGATTTTCTTTTTGCCTTAAGAATTTTTAAAATCACCAATTCACCCCTCTCTTGGTTAACCTCGGACTGGTTCTTTAGGGTTTACTAACCCTCAGGAACTTTGAAGTGGCATCAGAGAGGGATTCATAAATTAAATTTTGGAAAACTTTTAATTTTTGATCAATGGCTAACTTTGGTAATCATAATACTGCATAAGGATATTCAATCACACGACCACCTTTATTTGATAATATACCTTTTAATTTTTGAAAAATTTGCATGTCCACTTTCTTACAATCAATTGATTATCGAATGTGGATGTTAATTCAAGAAGGATATTTTGCACCCTTTAGATTAGTAAATGGTGTTAAAATTAAACTTCCTTTTTCTGAATGGAGCATAGAAGATAGAGATTTAGCCCAATTGAATGCTAAATATTTTAGTATTTTTTCTGTGCTTTAAAATTTGAAGATTATATGTGTGTTTCTACTTGTTCAACTGAAAAAGAGATTTGGGACAAACTCTGCATTACTTATGAAGGAACAAACGAAGTGAAATAATCTAGACTGGACTTTCTGCATCACGATTATGAACTTTTTTGCATGAAACATAGTGAATCTATTTATAAAATGTATACTAGGTTTACTCAGATTGTTACTTCCCTACTTGCCTTAGGAATATAACTTACAAACTATAAAAAAGTTAACAAAATTTTGCAATGTTTACCTTCTTCCTATGATGTAAAATTTGTTGCCATGACTGAATCTAAAGACCTGAATGTTTATTCCATTGATAACTTATTTGGGTCACTTATTTCCTACAAGCAAGGAGTGATTCAAAGGTAGCTAGATGCAGGTGAAAAGAAGAAAAAGAAAACTATAGCCTAAAAGGCTAATGATTATGACAGTGACTCCTCAAGATAAGATGACGATGATATCGCTTTAATGACTAGGTAGTTCAAAAGCTTTCTAAAGAGAAAGAAAAAGCATCATCAGAAATGGAACAAAGGTAAGACTGGTAAGAACACTAAAGTTTCTTTTGATGTTATATGTTTTGAATACAGGAAGCCAGGGCACCTGAAGTCCGATTTTCCAACTCTTAAGGCTCGCCCAAGCAAGGAGAAGAGTGAAGAAAAAGCAAAATTCAAGAAGGGAAAGCAAAGGACTTAGAAAGCTTTCTAGTAACCAACCTATGCTTAATGACAGATGATCATCTTGATCATTCTGATCAAGAGGAGGTATGTGACCTAAATTATGATCAATTATTTGAAGTTTCTAAAAAAATTCACTCTGCATATAGGAAGCTATAAAAATCACATGCCTGCTTTAAATCTGACTTTTTAATTTTGTAGAAAGAGCATGAATGCATAAGGAAAAATCATCCCATACTAAATAGCAATCATATAACTTTGTTAGATGAATTTGATATCTTAAATAAGAAGCATTCAGAATAAACTGCTAAACATGATTCCTTAAAAAATCTCATGTTGAATTAAAAAATGCATTCAAGGAATTAGAAACTCTTGCATCGCAATTAGATAATAATGAGCATGCATTAAAAGTAGAAATTTTAATTCTTGAAAGTGCAAATGATGAATGTTGAATTAAATGCCTTTAAGGAAAATAAAAAATTACCTTCACTTGAAGAATTTCAAAAACATTCATCAAATCATGTATCATTCAAACCTAAGAAGAGGCACCATCACCCACATAGATTAGTAAACCCTTTTTCTAGAGTTAGATGTTTTTCTTGTGGCATGCTAGGACATATCTCCCACACTTATACCATTCACTATAGAACACATTTGGGGTGGAGACCAAAATTACACAATTCATAGCATAACATGTATGCATTTCATTCTTCTTTCCATAAGATGGGACCCAAACTTGTTTGGGTTCCAAAATCTGACATTTGATGATTTTATTGGAGTGCTCTCACAAAAGGCATCATAAGAGCATGTGGTACCTGGATAGTGGATGTTCAAGACACATGATTGGAGATGCAAATCAACTCATTTTGCTGGAGGCCAGGGCAGGAGGCAAGGTGACATTTGGAGATAACACCACTAAGAGAGTGGTGGGCTCAGGTATAATTTACAATTCAAAAAATTTCATCATTGAAAATGTTTTACTTGTAGATGGCAAAAAACATAATCTGCTCAGCATCAGCCAGCTCTGTGATAAAAGCTTCAGCATAAAATTTTATCAACCAGCTGCATAATAATCTTAAATAACAAAACTATTTTAAGGGAAGTAGAAAGAATAATGTCTACATGCTTGATCTTAATTGCATTAAAATTGATACTACTTTTTGCTTAAAAATAATTGCTGATGAATCTTGCTTATGACATAGAAGATTTTATCATGCAAGCATGAAAAGCCTTAGAAAAATCACCCAAAAAGAGTAAGTAAGAGGAATTCCCAAACTTTCACTAAGGACCACCTGTGCGATGCTTGTCAGTTAGGGAAATAAATTAAATCCTCTATCAACTCAATTAAAGACATTACCACTAGCAAACCCTTAGAAGTCCTTCTCATGGATCTCTTTGGACTTGTTAGCACTTCAAGTCTAGGAGGGAAAGTCTCTGGGTTTGTGATTGTTGATGATTATTTGAGGTTTACTTGCATTAGATTCTTTTCTCATTAAAGTGAATCATTCAAGGATTTTAAATAGTTTTCCACTTGCATTAAGAGGAAACTAGGTTATGAAATCTTAACCATTCATAGTGACCATGGTAGAGAATTTGAGAATGAAAAGTTTGAATCTTACTGTAAGGAGTAAGGGATATATCACAACTTTTTAGCTCCTAGGACCCCTCAATAGAACGGGGTAGCTAAAAGGAAGAAAAAGACCCTGGTAGAAGCTGCTAGAGCCATGTTAGCTGAATACTCACTTCCTAAATATTTTTGGGCAGAAGCGGTGAATACAGCCTGTTATGTTCTAAAAAGGGTTAATGTTAGATCCAAGCTTAACAAGACACCCTATGAAATCCTTAAGGGTAGGACACCCAACCTCTCTCACCTTCATGTCTTTGGATGTAAAGTGTTCATTCTAAATAATGGGAAGTCTCAACTAGGAAAGTTTGACCCAAAATATGAGGAAAGAGTGTTCCTAGGTTACTCAAATGTTGGAAAATCCTATAGAGTCTTCAATAAAAGGACACTGGTAGTATATGAGACCACTCATATTATTTTTTATGAATCTGATATTTTTAGAGGGTCTAGGGTAGAAGAAGAAGAAGTAGGAAAAATTACCCAATGAGTAGAATCTATAAATCTGGAGGAAAGGGTAGAACCTAAAAACACATTGCCTAAAGAATGGAGATATTCTTCAAGTTCTCCTAATGAACTGATCTTAAGAGACCCATCTGAAGTGTTAGAACTAGGCTTGGACTTAAAAAAGAAGTAAACCACTCTACTTTTATCTCAATGACTGAACCCGCTAACTAAATCATGCCATATCTGATGAATTCTGGATCCTAGCCATGCAAGAAGAGTTGAATCAGTTTGTAGGGAGAAATATTTGGGAGCTAGTTGAAAAACCTAAGGACTAGAGTGTTATTGGAACTAAATGGATTTTCAAAAATAAAATGAATGATTCTGGTGTAGTGGTGATAAATAAAGGAAGATTAGTGGCTAAGGGGTATAATCAGATAGAAGGGATTGACTTTGAAGAGACCTTTGCCCCTATAGCTAGATTAGAAGCCATTAGGGTGCTACTAGCCTTTGCCTGCTTTAATAAATTCAAACTATACCAAATGGA
The DNA here is from genome assembly GCA_022539455.1 of Dendrobium nobile. Classification (NCBI taxonomy): domain Eukaryota; kingdom Viridiplantae; phylum Streptophyta; class Magnoliopsida; order Asparagales; family Orchidaceae; genus Dendrobium; species Dendrobium nobile. Next base: position 10,478,643 of record CM039720.1, on the reverse strand, counting down.
TATTAAAAGTTGCTTTCTGAATAAAGTTATAAAAGAAGATATGTATGTTCAATAACCCCCAAGCTTTAAAAATTCATAATTTCTTAATCATGTGTTCAAATTAAAAAGGCATTATATGGACTAAAACAAGCATCAAGGGTATGGTATGAAAGACTAAGCACATTTCTAGTAGAAAAATCCCAAGCTAATTCAATATTCCCATGAGTTCTACTGTTCAGTTAAATAAGGATTTAAATGAAAAATCTATTGATAAAAAAAAAAATAGAGGAATAATTGGATCACTTCTTTACTTGACTACTAGCAGACTTGATATTATATTTAGTGTTTGTCTTTATGCTAAATTTTAGGCTGATCCAAAAGAGTCCCACTAGACTGCTATTAAGAGAATTCATATATATCTCTTAGGAACCCAAGACTTAGGAATCTGGTATACTAGGCATAACACCTCTTTTGAAATCATAAGATATTTTGATTCAGAATTTGCAGGATATTGAGTTGATAAAAAAGTACTTCTGGAACATGTTAATTTATAGGACATTCCTTAGTCTCTTGGTCTAGTGGAAAACATAACTCAATTACACTGTCCATTGCTGAAGCTGAATACATAGCCTTAGAAAGCTGTGTGGCCTAAGTCCTTTGGTTAAAGCAATAAGTCTGGATTTAGGATTACCTTTAGGCACAATTCCAATCTTATATGATAATACTAGTTTCATCTGCATTTCAAAGAATCCAATCCAACACTCCAGGACCAAGCATATAGACATAAGAAACCATTTCATTAGGGACCATGTAACCACAGCAGACATAGGGCTGCACTATATAGCCATTGAAAATCAACTTGCTGATATCTTTACATAACCACTGGCTTTTGAAACCTTTAGCACCTTAAGAATTAGATTAGGTGTGTTCGATATTCATGCTTGAAATTGACATTTTTTGTCTCTGTTTTTTTTTTTTGTATTTTTGTTTGCGTGTTTTATGCTGTCTATTTTTGTTGTCATGTATTTTTTGTGATTTTATTTTATTGTTTGATTTTTATTTTTGTTATTTTTTATTTTTATTGTTGGATTTGTTTTCTATTATCATGTTTTATGATTATGTCCTAATTATTTCACATACCACTTCACTAAACCTCACTATCTTTTCCTGCAAGAAAAATTTTCATCTTACATCGTACTGTATGAATTACATTTGTGCTGTATGATCTGCACAATACGGCCTTCTTCATAACCATTGGCTTAATGGATGATCTAGAATGCCTCAATGATTAACAATCATATTGTACGAACACCTGTTCATACTGTATGATACACGTGGCAATCCAGACGATTCATTTTAGTCGGTATAACATTTATTATTAATCATACTGTACGAACACCAGTTCGTATTATACGAACCTTTTGGTTAAAAGTCGTTTGGCCTGACTCATCGGGATGATCTCCTATCTTTAATTATCCCATATGAAGTCTGATCATTCGGTACGATCAGACAAACTTTTTGACTGACTGTCTGGCTGAATTAATTTCTCTCGATTGTCCCGTATGATCTCATAATTATACAGTGTGATCCACTCAAGTTCTATTTAAGCTAATTCAAATCATTCAAAATTCACACACAAACTTCTAATCCTTCCTTCTTGTAATCTCAATCTTTGCAATGGCTGACGGTGGAAAACGCAGCCGACAAACCCAGGGTGCTTCCTCTTCTTGAAACCCTACAGATGAGCATTTTTTGACAGCTTCTAATGAAGCTTCCTACAGAAAATACAAAGAAGCCAAGATCACACCTTCCAGGCTTCTTAATCAGTATGCCCTTAGCTTCCCAATAATGAACCTCTTCAATTCTACTGCACTTCAATTTCTTTTGACCTTGGCCTATCCCTTCCATTTTGAAATCCTTTTTGAATTTCTTGCAAACCTTAGGATTAGTGGGGATGTTATGGTAATGTCTTCCTGAGTGTGCTACCAAAATGTAGAAATCACCAAAGAGGATATAGGAGTTCACCATCAGCTAAACACCCTAGGAAATTGACCCATTGCGATGGCCTCTAGATTTGATTTTAACTGGAGTACTGTGAACCTTCTACTTAGCAATGCTGCCCTTAACTATCACCAACCCTTAGTTTCCACCTTAAATCAAGATGTTAGGGTTATTTAGCATGTTCTATGAAACATCTATTATCCCTAAAGCTGGAGACCAGATAAATATGACTCCCCTACTATCAATTATCACCTACTTCATAATGTCAAACACCCAAGTGGATGAAGCTCAAATGCTAATTGACTACATCCAAAATCTCTCTTCCATTTGGCTTCCAGCTACTAGGAGAAAGCAAAACATCGCTCTAGGACATGTGATTGGATATATCTTGGACAAAAAATACAACATCACATATCCTACTCCTTTTGATAACACTCCAATCTACTTTTTAGATGCCTCCTTGCGAATGCTCTTTCATAGGGATCAGGAGCCTAAAGATCCTCTCTTTGATGAAGAAGGAGAAGCTGCCCCTATAGCTAAACTTGCACCCGCACCTACCCCTCACCACTACCCTTATGAGGAGTTGATTCAACGATTTGATAGATTGGAGACTTGCCTGGATCAACAACAAATCTAATATGATAATGATATGGGTTAGTTCAGGGAGCAATTTGGGAACATTCAACAGCAGTTCAGCACCATACAACAGCAGTATGATAAATTTAGCTAGTTCTACCAACCACCTCTACCTCACGATTAGGATCCACCATTGTACTAGTTTTATTTTAAATTTTGTTGTGATTGCACTGTTTCTTTTTAGATATATGCTTTCTTGTTTTGTATTTTGCTTTGCAATGGAATTTTCTTTCAGCCATTTTTGTGTGTTTTTTCTTTCTTTTATAAAATAAAAAATAAAAAATGTTGCTTTTTTAAATGGTATTTCTTTTTCTGTCCAACTGGCTCTGTTCTCTTAGATCTCTTATATGTGCTCCTTACTTGAGAATTTTTAAGACTTCGAAATTGATGTTTTTGTTGATCGTACTGTACGACTTAGATCGTATTATATGAATGAACTCGTACTGTACGACTTGGATCATACTGTATGAATGAAATTGTACTATACGAATGGACTTGGAATGAACTGCGCTCTTTTTTATTTATGTAAACATACTTCTATTCTTACTTAAAAAGGTTAAATAAGAAATTCTTGACATTTTTAGACTAATAGGACATAATTTATGAATTTAAATATCCTTTCTTATGTTCTTTGCATAATAATTAATTGTATATTCTTAAAAATCTAAATTGAATTGGAATTAAGATGTTTTAAATGAAAACTTATTCACTCTATTACATATTTTTATATCATAGATGTATTCTGCAATTTGATGAATGAATTTCATTTTTTTTCTAACTAAAAAATTACAATTTGATGAATGAACACTCAAGTTTGCCTTGTAGATTATTCCTCCAAATATAAGAGAGTGAGTTATTATTATGTTCTATTTGGAAGATAATCTTACAACTGAGATTCTTAAAAATTTAGAAAGGAAGCAATTTGTAAAAATTCAAAAGAGGCCAAAAATTAGTCCAAAATCAAAAGATGCGCAACAACGCAAAAGTAAAAGATTTGGGGATCTAAAATTAATATTTGGGGATCTAAACACATATCTTTAGCAGGTAAAATTTCCTTGATCAAAGCTTCTATTCTTTCTCTTCCTACTTATCTTTCTAGTCATTCTTTGATCCCTCTGGGGATTCTTTATGAAGTAGAAAGAATGTGTAGAGACTTTCTTTGGAACAAAAGAGATGGTAATAAGGGTATGCATTATGTTTCTTGGAATGCATTATGTAAACCAAAGAAGATAGGAGGTTTTTGGTATTCTATCTTTGGTAGAAAGGCTGGGACCTTTGAGATCCAGACATGCTTTGAACTTTATTAACAATCGTGATTCTATTCTTAATAAAACGTTAAGTGCCAAATATGGAAAAGTGCTATGGAAAGAAGCTAACAGTTTTAGTCAATCTTCAACGTGGAAAATAATTTTAAATGGTGCAGAATTTTTGTTATCTGTTATGAGATGGACAATATCAAATGGAGATTACATTGACACCTTCAAAGACTGCTGGATTCTAGATAAGACTTTGGATAAGTGGCCGACTTTCGTTACATTTATTGGTCCTGATTTCAGCGAAATTTCAGACTTCATTACAGACGGTAAATGGGATATGCTGAAATTAAAAGTTTGCTTTGGAGAAAGTCTAATAGAATTACTCAATTCTATTCCTATCCAACAAGAACAAACTGAAGATAAACTGGAATGTATTAAAAATCTATCAGGTAAATCGATCGCTACATCAATTTATGAAAAATTTTTTGAAAACTTTGATATAGATGCAGATTATAAATGGAGAAAGGATCTAAAACTGAAACCAAAAATAGATTTATTTTGGTGGAGATTAAGCTAGAATGGTATTCCAACCTTTGCTTACCTTTTATATAGAAGACTTGCAGATCATGGAGGATGTCCTAGAGGTTGCCTTGAAATGGAGGATACAGAGCATATATCTTCTAAATGTGTTTTTATCAAAAAGGTGTTCAATTTGTTGGCTAGATGGCATTTTAATATACCAGATTTCGATTCCTTAGAGAGCTGCTATTTAATTTTGAATAATTTGGCTTCTTTTAATCAGTTCTTGGGTAATCTTTTATATTCTGTAATTTTCTACTGCTGGAATAGCAGAAACAAACTTGTTCATGGAGGTAAAGATGAAAGCTGTGCTACTATTGCTTCTAGATCAATTATTCAAACGGTGTCTTCATTTGACTCCTTATTAATTCGGGAAAACTGGGATGCTAATCAGCTGTTCAAGCTATCCAAATCTTCTTGGCATCCTCCTCCCCCGGGTTGGATCAAGATAAATGTAGATGCCTCAGTTCTTAAAAATAATAGTACAGGTATTGGAGGAATTTTCAGAGATTACAAAGGCCGAGGAATTGCTGTTTTTGGGATTCATTATCAACATTGGGATAGTGCACAAATGGAGCTATTAGCTATCCTTGCTATCAGGAATTATATTCAGGATTGGATGCTTGAAGTTGAAGGATTAATCATTTGGGGTGACAACTCTAATGTCATTAAGGTATTTCAAAATGCCTTAAAAAATCCTTTGATTGATGAAGAATTTCTAAAGCCTAAGGATTTAGATTTTCTTATGAATTTTAAACATTTCATTTTTTCTTTTGCTAATAGAAATTATAATAAGTTAGCTCATCTTTGTGCTAACTATGCCCATTGTTCATCCTTCTTTTGGGATGATTTCTCTACGAATAATGTTCCTCCTTCGATTTTAGATTTATTGAAGGAGGAATCTTATTGTAAGTAATTGGTAATAAAAATTTATTGCAATAAAAAAAAATGCAAAAAGTAAAAGAGGCATAAAATGAGCCCAAAAATAAAAGATGTGTAATGTATGCCAAAAGTTGAAAAAAGAGGCACAAAATGAGCCCAATTAAAATTAGTTTTTCTTTCTAGTAAATCTTTAAATCTTAGAAAAATCCTTATGTTTTATAATATGGTTAGTACTTGATTTTGGAAAATCCTGGTTCTTCACTCATCACTTTTACAACAATATTCTATTTGATATATTTCATGCTAGCAGTCTTAAAAGTTTAAGTTTCTCTATCTAATTGTAATTTTTGAGTTAGATTTTTGTTTAAACTACGGACTTTAGCCTATGAAGATTCTAAGTTGGGTGTGCAAACTCTAGAATCAAAATTCTTTAGTTGCAATAAAGTCAACACTTGTCTTATTTTAAGCTTTTTTATGTTTGTAGAGTAAGTTTATTACTTTCTAAAAATGCCTTGAGTTGTTAAGTTCTTTTGAATCTGTTTACTTTCTGGTTCTGTTTCTATGTCTATTTCTATTCATGTTCTCTATTTTTTTTCTTTCTTCCTACTATTTTCCCTCTTTTTTGTGATGTCAAAAGGGGGAGTAGTATTATTTTTGTTGTTTGTTGTTGTTTGTTGTTGTTTGTTATTGTTGATTGTTTCTTTTTATACTCTTTTTACTTAAAATTGCTTTTCATTGAAGGGGGAGTTTAGAGGAAAGAAAAGAAAGCAATTTTTAAAAAAAATCCTAAACAATAATGTTTGCCATCATAAAAAAGGGGGAGATTATTGCAAATCTGATTCAAGCACTGAGATTTTGATGATAATAAATATTATTGTGTCTATTATTTCATTCTTCTGTTTTTGTAATATTTTATTTTATGTTGTGTGTACTAACATTTCAAGAATTCAAGTCCACCAGTCACTTGCAATTCTGATGAGCTCAAGACTAAGTAGACTAAGGTTACAGTCTATTTTTAAATTTGGTATGTATTTCTTCCTTTCTTGAGTCGTATAATGTAACTTGGTGGATATCATTGCTGAGTAAGCTTGCACAAACCCAGAGGGAGAGAGAAAAATGGTTTTGAGTAATTTGTACCATACGATTATTATCATCATCCTGTACGATTTATCTCATACGGTACAATCTTAACTCATACCATACAATCTGTTGAGCTCTATCAAAACCCTAGCCGCTAGAGGTTAAGGAAGATACTAATTATATACTTTTCGTACAATATGATTAGGTTCATAGTGCATATTTTAATTCATTTTTTCTTAATTAATCCTGCGATGTCAAGCAATCAAATCTTTGGCAATAATTGTTGTTGTTCGAACCGTATGATGTGGCTTATATTATACGATTGATTGAGTATGACTTTGGTTGTCTCAACTATTGTATTGAATGAAACCAATAATTTTTGTACTGATTATATGGTATGATATGCTAAGTGCTGTATGATAGTCAGAGTATGAAATTGGTCATCCCAAGCATCGTCCTAAACAAATAGAAGAAATTTCCACTGATTATCCCGCATGATATTTTATCGTACTGTATGATATGCTTAAAAATTGAACAGTTCGTTTGCACGAACTTGCTAGACGATTCTAAATTATACTGATCATACATTATGATACGTGTATCGTACTGTATTAACAAAAGATTAATTTTTTGAAATTTAGGGTAGCCACTATTTAAGCAATTGTATTATCTCTTGAGAAAATCTTTTGTTGTTTTGTCTTCTTGAGAAAGAGCTAGAGAAGAAAGAGAAAGAGCTTGAGAGAGAGAGAGAGAAATCCTTGTGAGGGATTCACAAAGGTTGCTCCAAGAAAGGTTTCCACCATCTTCATCAAGCTGCTTGTCTGGTTCCTTGGTGGCTCTGGGGAAGATCTTCATCAGCATCAGCTCTAGGTTTTATGCCTACTCCAGAAGGAAGTAAAAGGATTCCAAGGTTCTCTACCTCCTTTAGGATAGAGTAAAAGTATTTTCAGGTTCTCTTCCTACTCCAAGAGGGAGTAAAAGGATTCAAGGTACTCTGCCTCATCGGGTCAGTGGAAAGATTTTGTAAGGGCTTCTCCACCTTGCTGTGGGGGCAAAAGGAGAGACACTACTTTTAGTGTAATACCTGAAAAGGAGGTTTTTGGGGAGTGGACATAGGTCAAGTTAGCCGAACCATTATAAATATGGCGTGTTATTTCTATTTTACTTTTCTACATTTAATTTTCACATCTTTATGTGATTTGTTCTATGGTTGAAATCTCTAATTTTTGTTATTGTGAAATTAGTTTTTGCTTCCGTGTTGTGAGATAAAATTGTTTATTTTAAAATATTTAAAAAAAATTTAAAAAGATTTTCATTTGCCTTAAGAATTTTTAAAATCAGCAATTCACCACCTCTTTTGGTTAGCCTCGAGCGGGTTCTTTAGGGTTTAACAACCCTCATGAACTTCAAAGGTTCTCTGCCTCACTAGGAGGGTGAAAAGGAGTCAAGGTTCTATTCTTATGAAGGGAGTATGGTCCTCCGCCGTGCCGGGTTTGTGGAAGAGAGTTTGTATAGGCTTTTCCACCTAGCCGTAGGGGCTAAAGGAGAGACACTATTGTGATAGTGCAATACCCGGACAGGGTGACTCTGAGGAGTGGATATAGGTGATGATTTGACTGAACCACTATAAAATCTGGTGTGTTCTTTCTCATTTTATTATCTATAATTTATTTTTGTGCATTTTATTTTCTATCATAATAGCTTAGTTGAAAATTTATGATTGATATCTGTGGACCTCTGAATGGAACACCACCGTGCGAGGAAAATAGAATGTAAAGGGGATATGCCCGCACCATCCCTTAGGACAAAATGGTCGCTGGCCTTTACGCTCTTCGTAAGTGGGCTAATGGGAGGGTAGATTAGATCATACATTCGATTAACCATTAAGGATAATGACTCTCACCTATGTACCTCAATGGGTAATAATATGCATGACTTGATTAGAGTCACAGGGTTTCCCCCACCTGATACATCAGCTCGAGTGAGTTTTATTTGATGTGGAATTCAATTTCTCATGGGTTCAAGCCCCCGTGGTTAATTACATCTTAAGTTGGGGCCTAAGAAAACTCTCAATTAAGGATCCTACATTATTCTCTCAGATGGGATTGGCACATAGGGAGGAGACTAGGAAATTCCTACATAAAGGGGAAGGAAGGGTTCAACTTGGCTTAGTCAATATACATTGCTCACATCAGCATTCAGAGGGACTATGGTAATGAAAGAAACTGGAGGAAAAGAAAATTATGCACTCAAAGCATACAGAAGAGAAGGATGGAGATGGCATCAACCATGTGATGCGGATATGTGGGATTTACAGCCTCTTAAGGATAGAAGACTTACCCACCGATGAAGCATACTACGAGACACTGATAGTAGTAGTCTTGAACCCTAAATCTAGAGTGGGTTTAGTGTTCTACACACAACACTAACACCCGTGTCCTAACTAATGCAATGCAAAACCTAGACTAACCCCAGCCCGGATTGGGGAGCCAGCTAACCATCTAGTCGATTTAAAACCATAAGTCCAGTCATTTATATGAAAGAGTGGTAGGGAGGTTTAAAGTTTTTGAGAAGTGGGATCGACATCTAGAGATTGTCCTAAGTGGTCTCTTAACTTATATTGGGTGAAAATGCTAGAGCGAATGCAATTAAAATTTTAGACACACTTTTAAATTGATTTTTAATGCAATGTATGTAGATTGACTAGATTGAATGCTTGAAATGTATATGAAGTAGTTTTAAAAAGGCTTAAAAATAAGTTTTATCCTAGGGTGCATAGACTCCCCTTGATAGATCTACACCCTCATAGGTCATGTGGTCTGCCAAAACTCGCAAACAGGGAGTGGCCTAGCAAATGGAAAGAATAATGCAAGAAATATGCTATGCAAACTCCCGACGATCCCAAGCTTACTTCTTAAGAGCGTTAGAGTTTCTATGTTATCTTAAAATTTTTTATTTTTAATTTAAGTAGAAGAATGTTTTGGTGTACCCTCATGAGCTTCCAATTGGATCAAGGATAAAACAAAAGCGGCACACAAAATGCCAAGAAACTAAGAAAAAGCAAGCAAAAACTAATCACAAATAATTCAAATTAAGAATAATAAGTAACCAATTAATCAAATAAATGTCCATAGGCCAACTGCCCTTTATTACAACCCAGGCTCGGTAGAAAAGTAAAGTGGCCGGGCACCACTAACAATAACTCGGATTCTAATCCTACTGAATGACGCAAGTCTTAAAAATAAGGCATTTCATCTTCAATGTCTTTATATGGATCGTCTTCCTTGGGACTTGCTCCCTTCGATATTCATAAGGTTTGCCCTCTAGAAGGGTACCCAAATGAATAAGAAATTTTCTATAAAGGGCCTTTTTTTTTCTCCTTGGGTACCTAGTATTTGAAATGTCCCACTTTTGAAGACTTTCACAACTCAATACTTTTACAAATTACATCAAATTACATCATTAAAAAAAATCTAGACTCTCTTGCATGGTTATCCTAAGCAGTTAATATAAAATAACCCAAGCAGTTATATATGAAAATAAAATACTCATGCTAGCCATACTTGCCATGCTATGTTAATATAAAACAACCCAAGCAGTTATTTCAATCGATCCTATAAAGGGCCTTTTTTTCATATTGAAGTCCAATTAAGGGGGGTTTTAGTTTTCTAAGATTAAGTACTGAATTCTAAAGAGTTTGATATATTATAGTTAATTTTCAAATTTAATTTGGATTTATTAAAATTTTTTGAAGTTACCGGGTCTAAATTAAAGGGATTATTAGAGTTTGTTAATTAAGGGGTTTAAAGGGTGCTAAAAATTCCTAGAAAATTCTAGAGGATTTAAGATGTCACTAAGTTAAAGTGTTTCAAGTTTCAAGTCATTCGGTGGTGTATCTTAGCTCCAAGAATTTCTCTAAGTCTGCTAGATGGGTCCTTAATTATTATCCTTAAGATGCCACTATTGCAATTTAGGATCCCAAGCACTTGATCTTGATGATGACAAATAATATTATTGAATTAATATGTTCTTCCTTGAAAATCTTAAATGTTTATAGTTGTTTGTGAGCACTAACATTTCAGGTCAGATACATACCGCTCAAGACTGCTGGAGACTCAAGCATGGGTAGAATAGGATATTCATGAACTTGTTTTTTTATTTTCTTTATTTTATTTTATTGAGTCTGCCACAAAAGCATGTATGTAAAAGGAGTGACCATTCACACACATTGGGGAGATTTTTTTAAGAGAAGAATTTTTTTTAAAACTGATCGTACTGTACGATTTTAAACCGTACTATACGATAGGTCATTAATACTCAGGCTAACAGCTAATTATGAATGATTAGTTCTGTGAACTAATTATACTGCACGATGCAAATTATACTGTATGATTTGTTTCAATTCAAAAAACCTTGTCGCTAGAATAACTTTGGTAAGTTTCTAATTTTGATCTTCTGAATTATTCGTATTATACGATACATATAGTACTGTATGTTTGTTTGAAATATTGCCAAAATTATCTCCCGTAATTAGGAAATAAAATCTTGGTTTCTTAATTAATTGCATTCGTACTGTAGGATATGAATTGTATTATATTATGGACATAGACGATTTCAATTGTCCCATTGATCATACCAGATCAAACTAAGGTTTTAATTCTATTCATCCCGGATGATATTTATATCATATTAGATGATGTCTTGAAAATGAACTATTCATACTATATGAATAGTACAGTGCTGGATGATAAATAGAGGCTAATTAGTTCATCCTAGAGTTCATCCCATCGTACTAGACGATGAAAATAACATGATCGTCCTGTGCGATCTCCAGATCGTACAGTACGATATTCGTAAACTTTATGAATTGTTCATCTGCGCTCGTACTAGACGAAGCTGATTTTGAATTAATCATACTATATGATGTTTGATCATACTATATGAACAGAGTCATAAGAATTGAATTTTTAGGGTTTTTAGAAGCCTAATTTAAAAGTAATTTTTTCTAAGAGAGAGAGTTGTTGTTGGTCTGTCTTACTGCTGTGAAGAGCATTGAGAGAGGAAGGTACTCTTGAGAGAGAAGCTTTCTTTGAAGAGATCCAGGGCTTGTGAGAGGAAGGTGAAGGTGAGCTTGAGTGTGAGGGAGAAGGAGTGTGAGGGGATCACACGGTTGCTCCAAGCTAGCTGCATACTTTGCTCCTCTTATGGCTTTGGGGAGTCTTGTAAAAGTTCTCTAGGGAAGAGAGGCTTCAAGGTCAACATCATTAAGGTACTCTACCATCTCCAGGAGGGAGAAAAAGGAGAAGGTCCGCTGTCATCACCGGGAGGTTGACATAGCGTCTGGTATTCTGCCACACCAGGGAGGTGAAAGGGAGTCTTGTAAAGGCTTCTCTGCCTTGCTGTAAAAGCAAAAGGAGAGTCAACTTTTAGTAGTGCAATTCTCGTAGTAGAGGACTCCTAGGAGTGGATGTAGGTCAAGTGACCAAACCACTATATAAATTTTTGGTGTGCTTTTTTCATTTTTACCGCACTTTATTTTTCACATATTTACTGAGTGTTATATCTGTGTGCTAACAAATTTGGTTGTGTTTTTGTACTATGAGATCTGTAATTGTGTTACCAATATCGTAGTTGTGATCGTATAATTAGCTTCCGCATTGTACTTGTTGTGTTGTTATTTTAAAAATAATAAAAAAATTAGAACTCCTATGTGTTGCAAATCTATTTTTCTTGGCTTATGTTTTGATGATTGACAAACACTATTTCTCTTGGACTGCTTGTTGAAATTACTAAACGACAAGAGGGGGGGTGAATTGTAAAAGTCTTTCTCTTAATAAAATTAACCCTAAACAAGAGTTCTAATTTTTTTGTTATTTTTGAAATATTAAAACAAAGATTTATGCAATTTTACTTTCACAAAAATCCACGTGCAATAGATATGACAAAATGAAAGTGCAAGCAAAAAGTAACCAATGATAAAGAAAGAACACACCAAGAATTTTATAGTGGTTCGGTCAAAATATGACCTACGTCCACTCCCCGGAGTCCTCCACTCCGGGATTTTCACTATAAAAATAGTTCTCCTTTTGCCCCCCTCGGCAAGGCGGAGAAGCCTGTACAAACCTCCCTTTCACCAACCCGGCGTGGCGGAATACCAAACTCTGTTTTCGCCCTCCTGGCGACGGCAGAGAACCTTCTCGTTTTTCTCCCTCCTGGAGAAGGCAGAGAACCTCGAGGTAACGGATGCAGACGAGCCTTTCCCTTGGAGATCCTCCCTCAAATCCTTCTCGGGCCACAGGAGAAGCAAGATGCAGCAAGCTTGGAGCAACCGTGTGATCTCCCTCACACCTCTTCTCCCTCACAAAGCTCACCTTCTCCTTCCTCTCTCAACCCTCAAGAATTTCTCTAGAGTTTTCTCCCTTGGAAACCCTCTCTAATCACGTTCACCCCCTCTGTCAATCTTACCCAAAAAAAACTTGATTGGTATCTCAAAAAGGCTCCAAAAACCTCTGAATACAAAAGTAGCCGTTACTGTTCGTACAGTACGATCTGGTATCGTACAGTACGATCTTCATAAACAGTCGTCGTCCTGGTACGAAGATGTACGAACAGTACAAAAACAATTCGTACTGTTTTAATCGGTCAGAATATTAATTGGATATCAAAATCTCAAACTCGGGGTCACGGGTTGCAACAATCTCCCCCTTTTTGATGATGTCAAATAATTTGTTGCAAGTAAGAAAGGGAAACATTTCTTTTGTTTTTTTTTTTTTTTTTTAAAATTAAACACAAGAAGGAAACAAAAGATATTGCATTTAGATAAATAGGCATTACAACATTACAACAAACTTCTCCCCCTTTTGACAGCACAAAAAGGAGGAGCAACTAAAAGCACAAAAAGCGGAAAAACAGAAAAACCTACAATGCAAACATAGACAATCTAGTCAGACGGGTCCTGATCAGGTGGTGGTGGAGGTGGATTTGGCTGAAAGTATTGAAATAGAGCGTCGAAGCGGTGATCAATTGCTGTAAAATGCTCTCCAAACCATTGCATATCAGCCTCGTGTTGCTGATGTTGTTCTTGAATATGTATGTCGAGGCGAGTCTGCAGCTGGTCGAAGCGGGCGACTAAATCATCATTTGGGTGTGGTGGAGCTGGTGCTGGTGCAGTTGCTCGGGGTGCAGCATGGCGTCGTGGTCGAGCTGGAGCTGCGGCTGGTGCATCTTCTCCTTCTTCTTCATCAAAGATGGGTTCTTCAGGCTCATGTCCCCGATGAAAGAGGATACGGAAGGAAGCATCCGTATAGAAAATGGGAAGCATGTCGGGTTCACCAGGATAGGATAATTGATATTTATGGAAGAGGATATATCCTATGAGGTGACCAAGAGCCAGATTTTGTTTTCGACGAGTGGTGGGAAGACGAACAAAAGTCATGTGCCGAATATAGTTGCTAATCAAGTCGACTTCATCAAACTTAATGTTGGACATAATCAGGTAGGTAGCGACTGACAGAGTAGGGGTCAGATTGATGCGGTCGCCACCTTTGGGTATGATAGAGGTTCGAAGAACATGTTGAATTATACGGGCATTGCGGGTTAAGGATTGGACTAGAGGCTGGTGTTGATGAAAAACAGTATTCCTAAGGACTCTATTTACATCGCTCCAATCAAAATCATCAGTGAGAAACGAGCGAACCATAGGTCCTTCAGTGGACAGCCCAATATGTTGGGCGATGTCGGCTCTAGTTATTTCAACGGGGCGGCCACAAACAAGGGAGTGAAAAGTGGTGTTATCGACTGTGTAGGTGAGGTTGGCAAGAAATTCAAAAAGGAGTTCAGAGTTGTATGGAAACGCTAGGGTCAGTAGAAATTGAAAGGTAGTGGAGGCAAAGAGGCCCATTACCTCGAAATTTAGAGCGGCCTGATTAAGCATTTTTGAGGGAGAAATTTTGCAAGCCTTGTAGCGGTAGTAGGCTTCCTCATTCTCACTATTCAGGAAGCGATCGGGTTGACGACTAGATGAGGACGAGCTTCCGGCAGTCATCCGACCTCGCTTAGACATTGCAGGAGGGCACGAAAACGAATGGAAGGCTGAGGGAGGAGAGGGTTGAGTGAGTTGAGCAGCCTATGCAAGGGTATTTATAGGATTTTCCGTAAATCGTACAGTACGATCATGGATCGTACAGTACGATATCCAATTAATATTCTGACCGATCGTTTCGGGAAAAGGCAGTCAAATCGTACCGTACGATCAAAATCGTACAGTACGATCAGGCGAATATCGATCGTCCCGAGGCCCTCAGTACGACTTTTGACCAAAAGTTTCGTACTGTACGAATACGTGGATCGTACAGTACGATACGTAATAAATATCGTACCAAACCGCTTTAACTCGAATTCGTCCGTTGTGCTGATGTGGATCGTATTGTACGAAGAGGAGGAATCGTACAGTACGATACTCAATAATGTCGTACCAAACTGTTTTAATTCGTCCCAATCCGTTGCTAACGTGGATCGTATTGTACGAAGAGGAGGAATCGTACAGTACGGTAGGCAATTATGCGGGACGATTATCGTACCATACGATGTGTATCGTATAGTACGATCAACAGAGCTGAAATCTGCCTATTGTCAGATTGTTGATTGTGATATTCGTACAGTACGATAAAGATCGTACAGTACGAAGAACAGTCAATGTGAGTGTTAGTGTGGTGAGTGTGTGGTGATCAGGAGCAGCCCTAAAGATTTTTTTTTTTTTTATTATTATTTTTTTATTATTTATTTATTTATTTATTTATTTTTTTATGCATTTATATCTATGACACCTAATCTAGTCCTCAAGGTGCTAAAGGTGTCAAAAGCTAATGGTTTTGTGAATATGTCTGCTAATTGATCTTCTGTAGCGATGTGATGTAATTCAATATCTCCCTTAGCGACGTGATCTCTAATGAAATGATGTCTAATGTCTATGTGTTTCGTTCGAGAGTGCTGAATTGGATTCTTAGAGATACAAATTGCACTTGTGTTGTCACACATGATCGAGATGGTTCCAACAGGTAGTCCAAGATCAAGAATTTGTTGTTTTAACCATAGTACCTGTGCAACACAACTTCCTACTGCAATATATTCTGCCTCGGCTGTGGAAAGTGCTACTGAGTTTTGCTTCCTACTGGACCACGAAACTAATGATTGTCCGATGAATTGGCATGTACCAGAGGTGCTCTTTCTATCTATCCTACATCCTGCAAAGTCAGAATCTGAGTACCCTAGGATTTTAAAGGAAGTGCTGTGTCTGGGATACCAAATTCCTAAGTTTGGGGTGCCTAGTAGATATCTAAGAATTCTTTTGACAGCAGTTAAGTGAGACTCTTTAGGATCGGCTTGGAAACGGGCACAAAGGCACACACTAAACATTATGTCCGGTCTACTGGCAGTCAGGTAAAGAAGTGATCCAATCATTCCTCTATATTTTTTCTGATCTACTGATTTTCCACTAGGATCCTTATCTAATTGGATTGTCAAACTCATTGGGGTGTTCATGGGCTTTGCACTATCCATTTCATATTTCTTTAAAATATCCTTAATGTACTTTGATTGGCTAAGAAAGGTTCCATTATCCATTTGTCTTACACTAAAGCCAAGAAAGTAGTTAAGCTCTCCCATCATGCTCATTTCAAACTCATTACTCATTGTTTTTGAAAATTCATCGCATAAGTTTTTATCCGAGGATCCGAACAAGATGTCATCTACATATATTTGAACAATGAGAATTTCTTCTTTGACTTTTTGTAAAAAGAGTGTAGTATCTACACTACCCTTTTGAAATCCTCTATCCAAAAGAAATGAGCTAAGTCTTTCATACCATGCTCTAGGTGCCTGCTTTAATCCATATAGTGCCTTTTTTAATTTGAATACATGGTTTGGAAATTGTGAGCTTTCAAATCCGGGGGGTTGCTCAACGTAGACATCTTCCTTAATTACCCCGTTCAAAAATGCACTCTTTACATCCATTTGATATAACTTAAAGTTCTTGAAGCAAGCAAAAGCTAAGAGCACTCTTATGGCTTCTAGTCTAGCAACCGGGGCAAAGGTTTCTTCAAAGTCTATTCCCTCAATCTGGTTGTAACCCTTAGCTACTAGCCTTGCTTTATTCCTTATTATTGTTCCTGAATCATTCACCTTATTCTTGAAGACCCATTTCGTTCCAACAATACTCTGCTCTTTAGGTCTCTTAACTAACTCCCAAACATCATTCCTGGTGAATTGGTTCAGCTCTTCTTGCATTGCTAGAATCCAAAATTCATCTCCTAAGGCTTGATCTATACTTGTAGGTTCTATCATAGAGATGAAAGCTGAGTGACTAACCTCCTTCCTAAGTCCATGCCTAGTTCTTACACCTTCTGAAGGGTCTCCTAAAATTAACTCTTTAGGATGACTAGAAGAATATCTCCATTCTCTAGGCAAGTCTTCCTGAGATTCGACCCTTTCTCCTAAGGTCATAGTCTCTACTCCTTGAATTGCCTCTATTTCATCATCTTCAATTTTAGTTTCTGAGGGCATATCTGATTCATCAAATACCACATGGGTGGATTCTTCTACTACAAGGGTTCTCTTATTAAAAGTTCTATAGGCCTTACCTACAGAAGAATAGCCTAAGAAGACACCCTCATCAGACTTGGGATCGAATTTTCCTAAGGGATGTTTACCATTACTTAAGATGAAGCACTTACACCCAAAGACATGTAAATGTGAAAGGTTTGGTGTCCTACCCTTAAGGAGTTCATATGGAGTTTTATTCAGCTTCGATCTAATGTTTACTCTGTTCAAAACATAACAGGCTGTGTTGACTGCTTCTGCCCAAAAATATCTAGGAAGGGTATACTCCGCTAACATTGCCCTAGCAGCTTCTACCAAGGTTCTATTTTTCCTTTCTGCTATGCCATTCTGTTGGGGTGTTCTAGGAGCTGAGAAATTGTGCTCTATTCCTATCTCTTGACAGAATGACTCAAATCTATCATTTTGGAACTCTCCACCATGATCGCTATGGATTGTTGATATTTCACAACCTAATTTTCGTTGAATCCATGTGGAGAAAATCTTAAATTCCTCAAAAGACTCATTCTTGTGTGCTAAGAATCTTACCCAAGTAAATCTAGTGAAGTCATCTACAATCACAAATCCATAATTCTTTCCACCTAGACTGGCTGTACTAACGGGTCCAAATAAGTCCATGTGTAGAATTTCTAGTGGCCTAGAGGTGATCACGTCTCTAATTGAGTGAAAGGATGATTTGACTTGTTTTCCTTGTTGACAAGCATCACATAAGTGATCCTTGGTGAATTCTAACTTAGGTACACCTCTAACTAGGTTTTTCTGAGTGATGTTTCTAAGAGTTTTCATGCTAGCATGGCATAGTCTCCTATGCCATAGCCACGAGCATCAACTATTGTTTTCAAGCAAAATGATTTTGAGTTATCTACACGATCAAGGTCTAACATGTAAACATTGTTCATTCGTTTTCCTTCTAGAATTACTTCATCAAATAAACTAATCAGGCATCTATCAGTAAAAAATTTAACATCAAAACCTTTGTCACACAGTTGACTAATGCTAAGCAAATTATGTTTCAACCCATCAACTAGTAAAACATTTTCAATTAAAAAGTTCTTAGCATTACCAACGATACCTGAGCCTATCACCTTCCTGGTAGTGTTGTCTCCCAACGTTACTTTGCCTCCAGTTTTGGTCTCCAATAGGATGAACTTCTTCATATCTCCAGTCATGTGTCGCGAGCAGCCACTATCCAGGTACCACATGCTCTCACTAGGTCTTTTGTGAGAGCAGCCCTACATTTTCATTCAAAGATTAGATTTGGGAACCCAAGTGAGTTTGGGTTCCTCCTTATGCTTGCATGAATGAGATGTATGCATGTTATGCTGTGATGGATGCAGTTTAGGTCTCCATACTAAGTGAGTCCTACGGTGAATTGTGCATGTGCGGGCTATGTGACCTAATATGCCACAAGAGAAGCACCTAATACCAGGAAATGGGTTTACTAATCTATGAGTGTGGTGGTGCCTCTTCCTAAGGTTTTGTGATGCATGCTGTGTTGGGGGTTTTCTAGGATGGCCTACTGTGAGTGATGCAATTTCATTATCTAGTTCTTTTATCTTTTCACTATAAGTTTTATTTTGAGCTGTCAATCCATCAACTTCTATCAATAGCAAGTGCTCACTATGATCTACTTCTAATGCAAGTGCAGTTAGTTTTTCAAACTCTACATCTAGTTCAATATGTGATGTTTTCAAGGATTCATGCGCTTCAATTAGTTCAATATGCTTCTTATTTAATGCATCATACTCATCAAGAAGTAACATGTGATCTTTATCTAAATCAGAATTTTCTTTAACTAAGTTAGCATGCTCAATTTGTAAGGAACTAAATTCAATATTAAGTTTAGCATGCATTTTCTTCAGTTTCCTATACGAGTCATGAATATTCTCAGAAATAAGCAATAATTCATCATAAGAAAGTTGACATACCTCATCTTGATCCAATTGATCAAGGTTATCATTAGCCATAAGACACAAATTTGTTACCTCCTCCTCTGCTTCTCCTTCTGATGATTCTGAGGCAGAGTCGGCCCAAAAAGCTTTCTGTGTCTTTGTCTTTCCTCTCTTGTATTTAACTTTGTCATCTCCTTTCTCCTTTGCTGGTTGACTCTTCAGATTAGGGCAATCGGCTCGAAGGTGACCTGGCTTCCTGCACTCAAAGCAAATTGTATCAGATGAAACCTTATTGGACCTTGAGCTCTTACCTTTATTCCAGCTGTTCTGATGACGCTTCTGTTTTCTCTTCAGGAAATTTTTGAACTGTCGGGTCATCAGTGCTATTTCATCTTCTTCCTCCCCTGCAGAGCTTTCACTTTCTGAGTTGCTAGCTTTTAATGCCACCGTCCGCTCCTTTTTCTTTTCACCTGCATCACTTTGCCTTTGGCTCACTCCTTGCTCGTATGCAATGAGTGACCCGAGGAGGTTATCAATGGAATAAACATTAAGATCTTTGGACTCAGTGATAGCAGTTATCTTAGCATCATAGGAACTAGGCAGGCATCTAAGAATTTTATTCACTTTCTCAGAATTTGAAATTTCTCTACCTAATACATGCAAGGATGTCACGATTTGGGTGAACCTAGTGTACATGTCAGAAATTGTTTCGCTAGGTTTCATACGGAATAATTCTTAATCATGCAGTAGAATGTTAAGCCTAGACTGTTTTACTTCGTTTGTTCCTTCGTATGTAATGCACAGTCTATCCCAAATCTCCTTACCAGAGGCACAAGTAGATACTTACATATAGTCCTCAGATTTCAATGCACAAAAAAAGCAGTTTAAGCACTTAGCATTTAGTTGGGCTAATTCCCTATCCTCATTGCTCCATTCAATAAACGGTACAGGAGTTTTCAAACCATTAACAGTTTTAAACGGTGCAACATACCCATCATTTACTAACATCCACATGCGGTAATCTATAGATTGCAAAAATGTAGACATTCTAATTTTCCAAAAATCAAACGGTATGTTATCAAAAAGTGGTGGACGAGTTATTGAATAACCCTCCGCAGTGTTACGATTACCAAAGTTCGACATGATCGTTTTTTCAAGGTTTTTTTAAACACTATTTTTGAAAAACCAGCTCTGATACCAATTGAAATTACTAAACGACAAGAGGGGGGGTGAATTGTAAAAGTCTTTCTCTTAATAAAATTAACCCTAAACAAGAGTTCTAATTTTTTTGTTATTTTTGAAATATTAAAACAAAGATTTATGCAATTTTACTTTCACAAAAATCCACGTGCAATAGATATGACAAAATGAAAGTGCAAGCAAAAAGTAACCAATGATAAAGAAAGAACACACCAAGAATTTTATAGTGGTTCGGTCAAAATATGACTTACGTCCACTCCCCGGAGTCCTCCACTCCGGGATTTTCACTATAAAAATAGTTCTCCTTTTGCCCCCCTCGGCAAGGCGGAGAAGCCTGTACAAACCTCCCTTTCACCAACCCGGCGTGGCGGAATACCAAACTCTGTTTTCGCCCTCCTGGCGACGGCAGAGAACCTTCTCGTTTTTCTCCCTCCTGGAGAAGGCAGAGAACCTCGAGGTAACGGATGCAGACGAGCCTTTCCCTTGGAGATCCTCCCTCAAATCCTTCTCGGGCCACAGGAGGAGCAAGATGCAGCAAGCTTGGAGCAACCGTGTGATCTCCCTTACACCTCTTCTCCCTCACAAAGCTCACCTTCTCCTTCCTCTCTCAACCCTCAAGAATTTCTCTAGAGTTTTCTCCCTTGGAAACCCTCTCTAATCACGTTCACCCCCTCTGTCAATCTTACCCAAAAAAAACTTGATTGGTATCTCAAAAAGGCTCCAAAAACCTCTGAATACAAAAGTAGCCGTTACTGTTCGTACAGTACGATCTGGTATCGTACAGTACGATCTTCATAAACAGTCGTCGTCCTGGTACGAAGATGTACGAACAGTACAAAAACAATTCGTACTGTACGATATAATATCGTATGGTACGATTTAACAAGATACTATTCGTACAGGACGATGGTCTGGACGATCGGATGTCGTCTCTGTTCATCGTATGGTACGATCACTATCGTACAGTACGATGTGACAAAAACCAAGAGATCGTCCAGGACGATATCCGGGACGATCATACTTCGTCTCTGTTCATCGTATGGTACGATTGACATCGTACAGTACGATGTTCAATTTTGAATTAGGCCTGGATTACATGCACTAATCACGGGTTAATTTAAGTAAGTAATTAAAACGGATCGTACAGTACGAACATGTTCGTACAGTACGAACGGCGCAAAATCACTTGCTTAAGTTAAATCACGGCTAGGGTTTTGGATCTGAACATATCGTACAGTACGAGATACGTTCGTACAGTACGATCTATTCACAGATATGCCCACATAGCTTGGATCGTACGGTACGAAATACAATCGTACAGTACGATCTACAGAGAAGAATTTTAGTAATATTTTGCAGTTAAAAAGGAACTCTCCCCCTGTGTGTGCATGGTTGCTCTTACTCTTACGCATTTTGTGGCCAGACTCAATAAAGTAAAAAATACAATAAATGAAAAATACAATGTTTGACTCATACTCTTAATCTACCCGGTCTTGAGTCTTCCTTTCTTCCTGAGTCACTTATGATCTTCCTGAAATGTTAGTGCTCAAGGAAAATAACAAATAGAATAATAATCAATGACAAGCAGTTCCAAAACACTCATTATTTGGCATCATCAAAATCTCAAACTCGGGGTCACGGGTTGCAACACTTGTTGCTTCTAACTTTTTCAGGAATCGAAGATCGGACGAACAAGACAAAGCCAATTCAGGATTGCATAGGTATAGGGTTGAGCCAGTATGTAATCTATTTTTTCTCTTCTTGAGTCAGTTTGTAATATTCAAAAGACTGATACTAAGTAACCCTACACACACACTTGAGAGATTTAGAATCTCTATTTTTGCTCACATCAGCCAGGCCGATCCATTGGATCGTCCTGGACGATCGAGTTAAAACCAGAGACACTGATCAGGATTCTTAAATTAAGGCAGCCAACATTAACATATCGGCCTGGACGATACGTGTATCGGCCAGGACGATAAGCTCAAAACAGAAAGAAGTTGCCGCCATAGACAGATAAGGTATACTGTATTTTTAAATTATCGGCCAGGATGATACGTGTATCGGCCTGGACGATATGCACAATTATGCCTTAAATGAACAAACAAATCAGGGAAGTAATTAAGGATGATTGATACGATCACATCGTCCTGGACGATCGCAGGATTGGTCAGGACGATATATTCCATATCCTTATTAACTCCTGGACGATCAGGATCGGCCTGCATGAAAATGGGGCGATGCTCAGGACGATTTTCTTCTGAAATGAACTAATTGGCCTGGACGATCAAGTCAAATTTCAATCGTCCGGCACCCAAAACAGGGCGATGCCCAGGCCAATCTTCTGAGATTTGTACTGATCGGCCAGGCCGATGTCCATATCGGCCTGGACAATATTGTCGGCAACTTACAATTAATGAGCTCCTTTGAAGCTCTTCTATTTAAAGAGCTCTTGTTCAACGTTTTTAAAAAACCTTTGGCTGCTGCCTTGACCTAAGAAGACCTTAAGGAGAGAAAGAGAGAGAGGGAGAGAGAGAGGATCTTGTGAGGGGGAGCTTGTGAGGGGATTCACAAGGGTTGGTTCAAGGATCGCTCTGCTTGTTCTTCGTCTAGATTTTCTTATCCGTGGAAGGTTCGGTAGAGGTAAGGAGTTAGCTTTTGGTTGTGGTTCTCTGCTAGCTTCAGGAGGAAGCAAAAGGAGATAGGTTCTCTGCCTTGCCGGGGTGGCAAAAAGGAGGTTCTTGTGAGGGCTTCTCCGCCTAGCCGTGGGGGCTAAAGGAGAGTCACGTTTTGTAGTGCAATACTTAGAGGGTGCCTCCAAGGAGTGGATGTAGGTCGTGTTGACCGAACCACTATAAATAGCTGTGTTATTGCTTTATTCCTTCCACACTTTTATTTCCGCATTTACTCTATTATGGTGAGTTTTGGTTTTCCATTATTGTCTTGATTGAAAAGATTTTTTAAAAATACCAATTCACCCCCCTCTTGGTTAGCTTGGGACTAAGTTCATAGGGCTTAACATCCCAAACGAACTTTCATTATGTAGGATTAATTTTACAATGCTAATTCACTCCCCTTCTTGGCACATCTCTTACTTTCAAGTGGTATCATAGCGGGGTTTCAAAATTGTGTTTTAGAAAACCTAGAAATATAAGATCCATGACACATTTTGGTAATCGTAACACTGCGGAGGGTTATTCTATAACCCATCCACCTTTGTTTGACAAAATACTGTTTGATTTCTTGAAAATTTGCATGTCTACATTTTTACAGTCTATAGACTATCGCATGTGGATGTTGGTTCAAGAAGGTTACTCTGCACTGTTTCATATTTTGAATGGCATTAAAACTGAATTATCTTTTAATGAATGGAGTAATGAGGATATTGAATTCACACAATTAAATGCTTAGTGCTTGAATTGTTTCTTTTGTGCATTGAAATCAGAAGATTATATGCGAGTATCTACTTATAATACTGGTAAGGAGATCTGGGATAGATTGTGTATCACGTACGAAAGAACCGATGAGGTTAAACAGTCTAGGCTAAACATAATTCTACATGATTATGAACTTTTTCGCATGAAACCTAACGAGACTGTATCTGAAATGTACACTAGGTTTACCCAGATAGTGACATCTTTGCATGCTTTAGGAAGAGAGTTATCAAAATTTGAAAAAGTTAACAAAATATTGAGATTCTTACCTAGCTCCTATGATGCAAAAATTACTGCAATAACTGAGTCCAAAGATTTAAATGTTTATTCAATTGACAATTTGCTTGGGTCACTCATTGCCTACGAGCAAGGAGTGAGTCAAAGGAAAAGTGATGAAGGTGAAAAGAAGAAGGAGCGAACTGTGGCTCTAAAAGTGAATAATTTTGAAAGTGACAATTCAGTAGCTGAGGAAGAAGACGACATAACCTTGATGACTCATCAGTTCAAGAATTTTCTTAAAAGAAAGCAATGACATCATCAAAGCAATTGAACTAAAGGTAAAAACTCAAAGAATAATAAAGTTGCATCTGACACAATTTGCTTTGAGTACATGAAGTCAGGTCATCTCCAAGCTGATTGCCCCAACGTTAAGACTCATCAAACCAAGGAGAAGGGTGAGAAGAGGTCAAAATTCAAGAAGGGTAAATTTAAGACACAAAAAGCTTTTTGGTCCGACTCTGCTTCAGAATCATCAGAAGAAGAGGCAGAGGAGGAGGTAACAAACTTATGTCTTATGACTAATGATAACCTTGATCAATCAGATCAAGACAAGGTATGTCAACTTTCTTATGATGAACTATTAATTATTTCTGAAAAGATTTATGACTCGTATAGGAAGTTAAAGAAAATGCATGCTAGCCTTAACACTGATTTTAGTACTTTACAAAAAGAGCATGCTAGTATAGTTAAAGAAATTTCTGACTTGGATAGAGATTACATGTCCATGCTTGACTAATTTGATGCATTAAACAAGAAGCATGTTGAATTAACTACTGCACACGATTCCTTGAAATCATCATATGTTGAACTAGAAAATGCATTTAAGGAATTAGAAGAACTTGCATGTTAACTAGATTGCAATGAGCATGCATTAAAGTTTTAAATTGTATGTCTTGAAAAAGAAAACAAATATCTATGGGAAAAAGTCAATGCATTTGAGAATAATAAAACACCTCCTATATTTGCTCAATTTTATAAACCACCATTACTTGAAAATTCTCATTCTAAATCATCACATCATGCATCATCCAGACCTAGGAAGAGGCACCATCACCCACATAGATTAGTAAACCCATTTCCCGGTGTTAGGTGTTACACTTATGGCATGCTAGGTCACATAGCCCGCACTTGCACAATTCACCATATGACACATCTAGTGTGGAGACCTAAGCTGCATTCATCATAGCATAACTTGCATACATCTCATTCATACAAGCATAAGGTGGAACCCAAACTCACTTGAGTTCCCAAAACTAATCTTTGATTGACATTATAGGGGTTATTTCATAAAAGACCTCGTGAGAGCATGTGGTACCTGAACAGTGGCTGCTCGAGACATATGAGTTGAGACATGAAGCAGTTCGTGACACTGGAGGCTAGGTCGGGAGGCAAAGTGACTTTGGGAGACAACACCACTAGCAAAGTGGCGGGCTCAGGTATTATTGGTAATTCTAAAAATTTGGTAATTGAAAATGTTCTTTTAGTTGATGGTTTAAAGCATAACTTGTTAAGTATCAGTTAACTACGTGATAAGGGTTTTAACATAAAGTTTCTTTCTAACAAATGCATGATTAGCCTAAATGATAAACTTGTGTTAGAAGGAAAGCGTATAAATAATGTTTACATATTAGATTTAAATTGCATTGAAAACTCAAACCCTTTATGTTTGAAAGTAATAGCTGAAGACTCTTGGCTATGGCATAAGAGACATTGCCATGCTAGCATGAAAACACTTAGGAATATCACTCAGAAAGTCCTAGTTAGAGGCATACCTAAGTTAGACTTTACTAAGGACTATCTATGCGATGCATGCCAATTAGGAAAATAAGTGAAATCATCATTTCATTCAATCAAGATATCAATACCTCTAGGCCACTAGAAATTCTACACATGGACCTATTTGAACCTGTTAGTACTGCTAGCCTAGGAGGAAAATCTTATGGATTTCTAATAGTGGATGACTACTCTAGGTTTGCTTGGGTAAAATTCTTAGCACACAAGAGTGAGTCATTTGAAGAGTTTAGAATATTCTCCACTTGGATTCAAAGGAAATTAGGATGTAAAATTTCAACAATCCTTAGTGATCATGGTGGAGAATTTGAAAATGATAAGTTTGAATCATTTTGTCAATAGATAGGAATAGAACATAATTTCTCTGCCCCTAGGACTACTCAGCAAATTGGAATAGCTGAAATAAAGAATAAAACTTTAGTTGAAGCTGTTAGGGCAATGTTAGCTGAATCCACTCTTCCTAGATATTTTTGGACAGAAGTAGTGAATACTGCTTGCTATGTTCTAAATAAGGTAAATGTTAGATCCAAACTTAATAAGACACCCTATGAATTGCTTAAGGGTATGACACCAAATCTTTCTCACTTACATATTTTTGGATGCAAATGCCTTATCTTAATTAATGGTAAGTCACCCTTAGGAAAATTTGACCCTAAATCTGATGAAGGCATCTTCTTAGGCTATTCATCTATAGGTAAAGCCTATAGAATCTTTAATAAGAGGACCCTTGTAGTAGAAAAGTCTACCCATATTGTATTTGATGAATCAGATAAGATCTCTGAACCTAATCATGAAGAATTAGAAGTTGAGATCCTTAAGGGGGTAGAAACCATTGCCATAGAGAATAGAGCAGAACCTCAGGAGCAGCTCCCTAGAGATTGGAAATATTCTTCTAGTCATCCTAAAGAATTGATCTTAGGAGACCCAGCAAAAGGTGTAAAAACTAGGCATGGACTTAGGAAAGAAGTTAGTCATTCTGCATTTATCTCCATGATTGAACCCACCAACATAGATCAAGCCTTAGGAGTTGAATTCTGGATCCTAGAAATGCAAGAAGAGCTAAACCAATTTGTTAGGAATGATATGTGGGAATTAGTCAAGAGACCTAAAGAACAAAGTGTGGTTGGAACTAAGTGGGTCTTTAAAAATAAGATGAATGACTATGAAATAGTAGTGAGAAATAAGGCTAAATTAGTAGTAAAGGGGTATAACAAAATTGAGGGAATAGATTTTGAGAAAACCTTTGTACCTGTTGCTAGACTAGAAGCTATAAGAGTACTCTTAGCTTTTACTTGCTTCAAGGGTTTCAAATTATATCAAATGGATGTTAAGAGTACTTTCCTAAATGGGGTAATCAAAGAGGATGTCTATGCTGAACAACCCCTAGGATTTGAAAACTCACAATTTCTAAATCATGTGTTTAAGTTGAAAAAGGCACTATATGGATTAAAGCAAGCACCAAGAGCCTGGTATGGAAGACTTAGTATATTCCTACTAGATAGAGGCTTTGTTAAGGGTAGTGTGGACACCACCCTCTTCTTGAAAAAGGTAGGAGATGAGATACTAATTATTCAGATTTATATAGATGACATCTTGTTTAGATCTTCAGAAAAAACCTTATGTGATGAATTTTCAAAAACATTGAGTAAGGAGTTCGAAATGAGTATAATGGGAGAACTTAATTACTTTCTTGGATTTAGTGTAAAATAGATGGAAGGTGGAACATTCCTTAGCCAATCTAAGTACATCAAGGATATTCTAAAAAGTATTAAATAGAAAATGCTAAAGCCATGAATACTCCCATGAATTCTAACATTCAATTAGATAAAGATTCAAAAGGAAAGTCAGTAGATCAGAAGAAGTATAGGGGAATAATTGGATCACTTCTCTGCTTAACTGCCAGCAGACCAAATATAATGTTTAGTGTATGTCTCTGTGCTTGATTTCAAGCTGACCCAAAAGAATCTCACATGATTGTTGTCAAAAGAATTCTTAGATAACTACTAGGCACCCCAAACTTAAGAAATTGGTATCCTAGACACATCACTACTTTTGAAATCTTAGGGTACTCAGATTCAGACTTTGCAGGATGTAGGGTAGATAGAGAAAGCACATCTGGTACCTGTCAATTCATTGGACAATCCTTAGTTTCATGGTCCAATAGAAAATAAAATTCGGTAGCCCACTCAACAGTTGAAACAAAATATATAGTGGTAGGAAGCTGTGTTGCTCAAGTTCTATGGTTAAAATAACAGCTTTTAGATCTTGGACTACTTGTAGGGACCATCCCAATAATATGCGACAACACTAGTGCAATTTGCATATCTAAAAATCTAATTCAGCACTCACGAACAAAGCATATAGACATTAGAAATCACTTCATAAGAGATCATGTAGCCAAAGGAGATATTGAACAGCACCACATTGCTACTGGAGATCAACTAGCTGACATTTTCACAAAACCACTACCTTATGACACCTTTAGTACCTTGAGAACAAAATTAGGTGTCATAGATATTCAAGCTTAATTAGAAAAAAAAAAATTGTGTGTTTGTTATTGTATTTTTTTATATTTGTTGTCGTGTTTGTAACAAAAAAAATAAAAAATAATATATATATATATATATATATATATATATATATATATATATATATATATATATATATATATATATATATATATATATATATATATATATTAAAAAAAGGGTTTCTTGATCTTCTCACATTCACCTTGCTGATGCCCAAACCTTGAATTTTTGTGCACATTTTACTGTACGATTCGCTATCGTACTGTACGGTTCTCACAAATGCACAAATCACAGCCTTCCATTCCATCAATGGTTCAGAACTGTCTTATGTTGTCTATATCGTATTAAACAAATCACCACTCGTACTGTACAATGCATATTATTTATCATCGTACTGTACGAACCACTGATCGTACTGTACGATCCACGTGTCAATTTGGATTGGGACGAATTTAAACTCGGCCGGTACAAAAATTATTGCACTTCATACTATTCGAACACCTGTTCGTACTGTACGATATCATTTTTCAACGGTCATACTAACGACCCCTCGGGACGAATGCCACTCTCTCACGATCGTCCAGTATGATTCTGATCGTACTGTATGATTTGACTACTTTTCTAACAAGTTGTCTAGACTAAATTAATGACCCTATCGTACTGTACGATATTATATTTTACTGTACGATTACTCTGAAACTCTATAAATTGAGGGGATTTTATGCTCATTTCACTCACTTCTCTTACCAATCTTCAATATCTTCAAACATTTTCTGATCTATGGCTAGAGGAAGCAAGCGAGGCCGATTGATCGAGGGGAGCTCTTCCTCCTCTCGGCAGTTCGACGATCGCTTTCTCTTTGCTGCTGACGAGAAAGTATATAACAAATTCAAAGAGGCCAAAATCGCCCCCTCCCGTATGTTAAATCACGTGGCTCTCAATTTTGAGGTGATGAATTTTTTTTCCTTCACAACTCTACAATTCCTCCTTACACTTGCTTTTCCCTTCCACTCCGAACTACGTTTTGAATTTCTGGCCAACATTAAGATCGACTAAGAGTGCACCAGCCTGACCTCCTATGTCTGCAAGCGTAATGTCATCATCACAAAAGAAAACATTGATGAACACATTGGCCTATCTACTAAAGGCCATCATCCCCAATCTCTCCTTACAATTGATTGTGACTGGACCTCGGTCAACACACTCCTTAGGAATATACCCTTCAATCAACACCTCCCACTTGGACAAAGTCTAAATCAAAATGCCCGCGTTATCCAGCATGTCCTTCGCACATCCATTATACCCAAAGCTAGAGATCGCATTCACATTACCCCTTGCTGTCTATCGTTACCTAACTAATCATGTTCGCCACTAAATTTGATGAAGCTCAAATGATTTAAGATTACATTCATAACTTATCCGCACTCCGATATCCAGTGCCCGCAAAAAGCAAAACATCACCTTAGGACATATCATAGGATATATCCTAGATACAAAATATCAACTCCACTATCCTCTCCCTGTAGATAATCTACCTATTTTCTACACGGACGCTTCCTTCCGCATTCTTTTCCATCAGGGGCACGCACCAGCTGATCCCGACTTTGATGAAGAAGAGGAAGCTGCTGCAGCGGGAGGACCTCCACCACCTCCCATTCCACCTCCTGGACCTGCTTACCCTCAAGACGACGTGCTTCAACGTCATGATCGACTAGAAACTCAGCTGGGTCAACACATTGACGAACAACACCGCCAGTGTGCCGAGGATATGCAATGGTTTGGTGTACGATTTGCTGCAATTGATTAAAATTTTGCATCCCTTCATCTACACTTTCAGCCACCTCCACCACCACCTGATTAGGATCCCGACTTTTAGTTATTTGTATTTGTGTTTGTGTTTGCTTCTGTAGTTCTTCCTTTTGTCTTGTATTTTTTTGTTGTCTACGTTATACTTGTTTGTACTTATTGTTCTTCTCTTTTTGCTGCTGTCAAAAGAGAGAGAAGTTTATGTGTTGTTATGTTCTTAAAATTAATGTTCGTTCTTGTTCTTGTTATGTTAATTCTGTTATATTTATAATTTATAATTTTTTTTCCTTTCCTCTTATATTTAAAATCAATCATCCTTTTGAGGGGGAGTTAAAGAAGAAATAACAATTGTGGCTATCAGAAAATATTATTTGACACCATCAAAAAGGAGTAGATTGTTGCAATCCAGAATCTCGAGCACTTGATTTTGATGATGACAAATAATATTTACCGAATTAATATGTTCTTCCTTGAAAATCTTAAATGTTTATTGTTGTTTGTGAGCACTAACATTTCAGGTCAGATACACACTGCTCAAGACTGCTAGAGACTCAAGCCTGGGTAGAATAGGATATTCAGAAACTTATTTTTTTATTTTCTTTATTTTATTTTATTAAATCCGCCACAAAAGCATGTATGTAAAAGGAGTGACCATTCACACACACATAGGGGGAGATTTGTTTAAGAGAAGAAATTTTTTTAAAAATTGATCGTACTGTACAATTTTAAATCGTACTGTACGATAGGTCATTAATACTCAGGCTAACGACTAATTCTGAATGATTAGTTCTGTGAACTAATCGTACTGTACGATGTAAATTATCATATATGATTATTTCAATTCAAAAAACCCTATCAGCCAGAATAACATTGGCAAGTTTCTAATTTTGATCTTCTGGGCTATTTGTACTATACGATACATATCGTACTATATGATTATTTGAAATCTTGCCAAAATTATCTCCCATACTCAGGAAATAAAATCTTGGTTTCTTAATTAATTACATTCATACTGTACGATATGAATCATACTATACAATGGATAGAGATGATTTCAATCGTCCCATTGATCGTACCAGACGAAACCAAGGTTTTTGTTCTATTCATCCTGGATGATATTTATATCATACTATGTCCTGAAAATGAACTATTCGTATTGTACGAATAGTACAGTGCTGGACGATAGACAAAGGCAAATTTGTTCGTCCCAGAGATCGTCCCAGAGTTCATCCCGTACGAATAGTTGAAAATAACATGATCGTTCTATACGATCTCCAGATCGTACAGTACGATATTTGTAAACTTTGTGAAATGTTCGTCAGCGCTCGTACTGGACGAAGCTAATTTTGAACTGATCGTAATGTACGATGTTCGATCGTAATGTACGAACAGAGTCATGAGAAGTAAATTTTTAGGGTTTTTAGAAGCCTGATTTAAAAGAAAATTTGTCTAAGAGAGAGAGTTATTGTTGGTCTGTCTTGCTGCAGTGAAGAGCATTAAGAGAGGAAGGCACTCTTGAGAGAGAAGCTTTCTTTGAAGAGATCCAGGGCTTGTGAGAGAAAGGTGAAGGTGAGCTTGACCGTGAGGGAGAAGGAGTGTGAGGGGATCACACGGTTGCTCCAAGCTAGCTACATGCTTTGCTCCTTTTGTGGCTTTGGGGAGTCTTGTGAAAGTTCTCTAGGGAAGAAAGGCTTTAAGGTCAACATCATCAAGGTACTCTACCGTCTCTAGGATGGAGAAAAAAGGAGAAGGTCTGATGTAGTCACTGGGAGGGTGACATAGCGTCTGGTATTCCGCCACACCGGGGAGGTGTAAGGGAGTCTTGTAAAGGCTTCTTCGCCTTGCTGTGGGAGCAAAAGGAGAATCAACTTTTAGTAGTATAATTCTCAGAGTAGAGGACTCCGGGGAGTGGACGTAGGTCAAGTGACCGAACCACTATAAAAATTTCTGGTGTTCTTTTTTTGTATTTACCGCACTTTATTTTTCAAGTATTTACTTACTGTTATATCTGTGTGGTGAAAAATCTGGTTGTGTTTTTGTACTGTGAGATCTGCAATTGTGTTACCAATATCGTAGTTGTGATCGTATTATTAGCTTCTGACTTGTACTCGTTGTGTTGTTATTTAAAAAAAAAAAATTAGAACTCATGTTTAGGATTAATTTTAAAATACCAATTCACCCCCTCCCCCCCCCCCCCCCCTCTTGGCGCATCTTGTACTTTCAGCCACTAGGTTTAATAGGTTTCAATTAAATGTTGTTATGTAACCCTTGGGGTAACATAAAGGGAAATGCATAAGAACTTAACACACCATATCCATAGAACTAGGAGAGCCTAAGTGTTTGTGCATCTTACACATGCAAGAAAGACTACTAAACACTCGTCAAACGAGCTTAATGATGTGATTAGTAAATTATTGAAGTCCAATCATCCACTAATCCTACCCCCAAGAATGATATTCACATGCATAGCCTATGTTTAGAATTTCATTAGTAGATCTCTCAAAATCACGGATTTAAATATTTATATAATTTTAAAATACTTAAAATACATATATTTAAAAGATATAAATACATAGGTTTAAAAAATAATATAATTAAAATATAGTTCAATGTATATATGCATGAGAGATCCACTAACCACATAAGGGGAGGGTTTAAAAATAATTTTTAATTTCAAAATAATTAATTAATTATTTCAATAAATAATAATTAAATATGGAAGATAATTGAGTAATAAATAAATAAATAAATAAGTTTTAATATATGAAAATAATTTTAAATTTAAATACATAATTTTTTAAAAAATTTAAGGTATTATACACATTTTTTAGATTTAAAATGAATTAGCTATGGATTTTTAAAGTTTAATATAAATACAAGGTATTTTAAAATAATTTTAAAAAAATATTTATTTAAATTATATTAAATTAAATATTAAAGGCTTTTGACATTTAAAATAATTTAAAGAAAAATAAATTTATTTATAAAATTTAAAAAATATTTGAGTTTAAATTAATTAATATTTAATTAAGTATTTAAGTAATTGATTAATTAAGGAAAATACTCAAAATAGAAAAATATTTATTAATTTAAAATTAAATAACTTAAAAATAATAATAATTCTCTGATTTTAATTAAAAATAAAATATTTTATTTTATTTTATTTAAAATGATAATTAATAATGAAAAACAATTTAAATATTAATTGCGTATTAAAATATAATAATTATTTAAAATAATTAAATATTAAAGTAAATTTTAAATTAAAATATATTAAGTATTATTCTTAAATAATAAATATTTAAAAAATATATTATAAATTTTTATAAAATATTTTTTATAATTTATAATTAATTATTAATTAAAAAGAGTAAATGTTTAATAATTAATAGAATTTAAAATTTAATTAATATTTTAAACTAATATTATTTTAAAATTAAAGAAAACAGTTTTCTAAAGATTTTGACATATTATTTGTATTTTTTGGATTTGGAAATAATTTTTAATAATTATTTAAAGAAAACATAATTTAAAAAGGATTAAAAACTAATTAAATTCAATTAAATCAAAATCGGCGGCAGCCAGACATGCGTCAGCTCCCGGTTCGCCATCCCAAACCACAGACGCTTTTTCCAATCATTGGCAATGATTACACGACAGCACAATCATTGCCAATGATTAGCAGACGGCGCAGTGGCTGACTTATCTGAGTTAGCAACGTGTTAAGCCGTTGAATCTTCCTCAGTTTGGATTGACGGATCAAATCACGCCAGGCAGAAGGATTGACGACGGGATAAAGATCTGCTATTGGAATGAACCACGAAACATAGAGATCATAGCCATTGATCATAAGATCAACGGCGCAGATCGTACATAACGCGAACGTTACGATACCAAACCCTAAAATGATAATTCGTTTCATTTTCTCAATCCACATAATAAAAATTGATGTAATTTTAAACATAGCATCTAAACATGAAGGGCATTCATGTGGGATATATCTCGTGGCTTAAAATGCAGTTTTCACAAAGCTATTTAACTCTAAGTGTTGTAGCATAGGGTTAGAGTTTTTGAGAGATCTAACAGTTGGAATTTGGTATTTTTAGACTCTCTGAACTAGCAGATTTCCCATGAATGTTTCTCTAGTTGAAATTGAGCCTTAATATGCCTTGGATAAATGGGAATCCTGCTTAGGATATTTCAAGCCTTGGGTCACCAAAAACTCGCCAACAACAACTTTGACCGGTGGTCTTTGGCTTTGGGGGAAGTAGAGGGAGGTCGTGGGACCTCTCTCACAAAATCTCAGGGTCTGAGGATGTTTGGAGAGAGAGAGAGAGAGATTGCAAAAGTCCACTCTAAAGAAGCCCTAAGTTCTTATTTATATTATAATGCATTGAATGGATGGCCTAGATCACATCTAGGGTTAATTAGGATGGAAATAGGTTGGGTTGGCCATGGTTTGAGTCTAGGGATTAATAGGAAAGGATTAAATGCACTAAATGTCATTAATTTGACCTAAATAGGTCAAATTTGACCAAGGAGTACTTGGGTTGATTAAGGCAAGGGTTGACTTGGTCAACCTGGTCAAAATGGCCCAAGGGGGTGAGGGGGTTGAGTCCAAGAAGCTTTGAAACAAGTTAGTTTTTGAATTAGACTCATTAGGGCTTAATGGGTCAACCTGTCAACCCAGGTTGACCTAGGGCATGGGTCTGAAATCAAGAGACTTGGTCTGACCCATGAAACCCAGGGGAGGTAAGAGATTGAGCCAAGAAGGTTTTAAATAGATTTAAAATTAAGTGGGAGGGAGCTTGGGTCAATCTGGGTACACTTGGGTTGACCTGGTCAACCTAGTTGACCCAGGGCTTGGGTCTGGGCTCAGCAGACTAGGTTTGATCCACTGGTTTGATGAAATTAAGGTCAACAAACAGGCCCCCAATAGGAGTGACAAAAAAACTAGTGAACCGCTCGTGTTGACATTGATCGAATGTGACAAGTAAAGTAGGATAAGGAACACATGGAAGATCATCAAAGGAGGAGGGTGGAGTAGCTCATCTATTTGCCTTACCTTTTGTAAGAGAAGAATAGAGTAGAGAGCAAAGGTAAAGGGGACCAACTACCTACCTGACCGTATCAAAATAGCAGGATAGAAGGTGTAAGGATTCCACATCCTTCTCATCCTATCAGAATAGTAAATAGGGGTGACTCAATACTTCCCTGATCATAGCAAATAAAGAAGTCACGAAATCTGATGCCTGCTTAGTCTCAATAGGATAATCAGGATAAAGGGATGGTGAGGAATGCCTCCTAGGGACTCTGTCGGGCTCTCTTAATCGGGTAAGTAAACCAACTACCTGCCTGACCATATTGAAACAGTGGATAGAAGGTGAAAGGATCCCGCATCCCCCTGATCCTATTGGAATAATGGATGGGGGTGACTCAATACTTTCCTGACCACAAAAAATGAAAAAGCCATGAAATCTGATACCTGCCTGGTCTCAATAGGATAATCAGGGTAAAGGGGTGGTGAGGAATGCCTCCTAGGGACTCTATCGGGCTCTCTCGGCCGGGTAAGTAAGTAAACCAACTACCTTCTTGACCATATCGGGATAACATAATAGAAGGTGAAAGTATCCCGCATCCTCCTGATTCTATTAGAATAGTGGATGGGGGTGACTCAATACCTGACCACAACAAATAAAGAAGTCATGAAATCTGATGCCTGCCTGGTCTCAACAGGACATTCAAGGTAATGGGATAGTGAGGAATGCCTCCCAGGGACTCTATCGGGTTCTCTCCATCAGGTAAGTTAACTACATGCTTGACCATATCAAAATAATAGGATAAAAGATGAAAGGATTCTACTTCCTCTTGATCATATCATAATAGTGGATGGGGGTGACATAATATTTGCCTGACCAAATCAAATAAAGAAGTCACAAAATCTGATACCTGCCTGATCACAACAGGACAATCAGGGTAAAGGGATAGTGAGGAATGCCTTTTAGGGACTCTGTCGGGTCTCTCAACTGGGTAAGTGAGTAAACTAACCACCTGCCTGACCATATCAAAATAGCAGGATAGAAGGTGAAAGTCAACTCAACATCAACCTGACATAGATCTGTGTAGGGATATGAGGGAGAAAGGGAAAGTAAATGGAAGAATCAACAAGGGAAAATTTGTTTAAGGAATCCCGAGCTAGCATTTTGGTTATCACGTGGTAGAGGACAAATTATTGTGGCCACGAGTATCTAAATACTGACAGAATTTCTTAGGTGATATTAAAATCACATGAAAAGGGGGGAAGCATCAGACTGATGCCTCAAGGGACAACATGAAGAGATACACCCTCAGTAGAGTGCAAGAGGGGCAATCTCATTCCAAGTGGATAACAACTGAAGTAGCATGGGGACACACACTCACTACAAAGGGCAAAACTACACCAAGGAGAAATAGCATCTAGAAACTACAGTGGTGGACCCATACTAGCTGATGGGACCCTATAAGAAGTGAACACAACATCAACACATCCAAGGGACCTCTCTGGTAGCGAAGAGTAGGGTCCCAATGGGTAAGAATTTGGTAAAAGAAATTAGAGAGCCGATCTTCTGCTAGAAAATCAAAGCTTGAAATGAGGTGAAAGTAACATCTGAGGTACGATGTACTACATCACAAGGGGGGAGAAACCGAGGTAGCGAGGAAACACACCACCACCTAGGATAATAACTATGACTAGGGTCAATAATCATCAGAAGGTCACAGCGGTAACACCCATACATAATAGTGGGACCCTGTGGGAACTAAAAACTAGCACCCATGCATTTATAGAACTACTCTAGCAGCTGAGAGCAGGGTACAAATAAAATAGTGGGTTGTTTAGAGAAGCGAGAGAGCTGATCTTCTACTAGAAAACAAAAGCTCACACATAAGTGATGCTAACATTTGAGACAAGATGTACTACATCACAACCAAGAAAATAACTTGAGGTAGCAAGGGGACACACTCGCCATCGAGGATAGTAACTATGAATAAGATCATCAAAAGGGTCACAGTGGTGGCACTCACCCTAACTGGTGGGACCCCGTGAGAGGCGAAAGCAACATCACCATATCCATAGAACCACTCTAGCAGCTAAGAGCAAGGTACGAATGGCAAAAGAGCACAAAGGGGCTGATCTTTCTTTAAAAAAATCAAAGCCGAATGAAGAAGTGATGTTAACATCCGGAACAAGATGTACCATATCATTGATGAAGACAACTATAATCATAAATATCATGAAAAAATAATTATAAGCTCATCCCTGAAGCAATCACTTAGATGCTTCGAAGGAGAGAAAAAGAAAAGCTTGGGGAATTTGAGCTCTTAGAGAGTAAAGCCAGGTTCCACCTATGATAAGGGCAATCAATTTTGCTCACCCGAGAGCTTCCCTCTTTTGTATTATGATCACATTTTTCTTTTGTATATAATTTTTTTTTATCTGTTCACAATCATAGTTTGGGCATATCCCATACTGTCAAAGAGAACACATGGTTGAGGGAACGTTTACCATATCCATGAGTTACTCCTAACATGAAAATACACCCCAATGAATGGAACACAAAGAGAGGGAGATATGAATGACTTTGATAACCCAAGCCATATTCGACACATGAATAAAACTGGGGAGAGAGAGTTTATACATAATCTTATAAAGAAGTAAATCATTGGCTTTGATAACCCAGGCCACATTCAACTAATGTGAATGAACTGGGGAGCACAATCATAACAAAACTAATGTATGAATAAAATTCGAGCTAGGGTGGTTAATCAACATTACCATTCCTGACAACCATAGGTTGGTATGGACACAGTATCACATCCCTTAAGGGTCTAAATCAGTGGTTTTGATATCCCAGACCACATTCAACTCATATGAATAAACTGGGTGCTACAACTATCATATTAAGACTAATAGAGGAAAGAAATCCACATAGGGATAGGCGAGCAACATCACTACACCTAGCTAATATAGGTTAGGTCTAGACCTAGTATCCAACTCAACAAAGAAGTTTGAATTAGTGGTTTTCATATCCCAGACCACACTTTGGGGTGCCAAGTGAAACTGGGGAAAACAGATCCTCGCAAGGGGAGGAGGAATCAAAGGTTTTATGCGCTAACACCAATATGATTGGTGTGAATGGATGTAAGCACAAACATCCCTACAACATATCTGCGTATTACCTTTAAGTATAGCCTTATACTCTTCGCAACGAACATCATGTAGTAGAGGAAAATCATCGTGGCCACACAAACTGCCGAAAAGTAAGGAGGATCCTTTTAGGAGGTATATATATACAGAGGGATATTTACAGGTGATAGGAAGACTCCCCCTGTGATTTACAAAACTCAAGTATAATACTTTTTTAAGTACTGCCCATTGATGGAAGGCATTGGGTGAATACCATTTGAATCAACAAGTAGGTAGGCACCACCTTCATAAACTTGCTTTACATTGAAGGGGCCTTCCCAAATACGCTCAAACTTATAACTTTGGAGATGTCGTAAAATGATAGGCCTACGCAAGATAAGAACTAGATCACCAACCCAAAAAGTATGGGGTCAAACAAGGAGATCATGCGATCGAGCCATACGAGCCTAGTATTGTATGAGGTTCTGATAAGCTTACAATTAAAGCTCCTCTAAACTATCAAGCTCTTCCAATCGTGGTTAGGCATTAAGTTTGTAGGAAAGATTATAACTAACTGCTACACGCAATGAGGGGAGCTTGAATTCATGTGGGAGGACTGCTTCAACCACGAAAGCCAAAGCATATGGGGTAGACTAAGTAGGAGTACAGTATGTAGCCCGATATGCCCATAATGCCTCGGGTAACATAATATGCTACTCTCATTTATTTGCAACAAGGATTTTCCTTATCAGTTGCATGAGAGTCTTGTTAAATGCTTCTACCAAGCCATTGGCTTTAGGGTAGTATATCGAAGAGTATCACTAATTAATATTATGGTGGTGGGAAAAATTAACAATTTTGGTGCTTTTAAACGATGGGCCGTTATAAAAAATGATACAACAAGGAAAACTAAAGTGGTACATAATGTAATCACAAAAGAAGCACATTACATCCTCTGATTTGACTTTCTTAAGTGGGATAACTTCCACCAACATAGAGAAGTAATCAGTAGCAGCTAAAATGAACCTATGGCCCTTAGAGGAAGGAGGGTCGATAGGACCCACTACATCCGTGCCCCAACCTTTAAATGGCCAAGACGACACAGTAGGGTGCAGCAGATTAGGGGGTTAGTGAATCATTGTGCCATGAATCTAGCACTGATGGCACCTTCTAGCGTACTCCATACAATCACGGATCATGGTCGACCAATAATAACTAAGGAATTTAATTTTGGCTTTCATTTTTGGTCTAGACTGATGAGCACCGCAAAGACCTTCGTGTATCTCGCCCATGACCTTATGAGCCTCCCATTATTGAAGTAGCACAACCATATTTTATCAAAAGAGCGTCGATACAAGGTGTCATTCACATATAAGAATGATAGAGCTCTCTTCCTAATCTGAGTAGAAAGAGAGTGATCATCTGGAAGCCTGCCATACTTCAAATATTTAGTAAAGGGTATTCTCCAATCTGACTCTTCCTCAATAACAAATATTGTGAGGGTCTTATCGGGAGAAGATAAGTCTGTGGGGCATATGGCTTGATGACACCAGACAACAATAGATAGTGGGTTTCTAGTTGGGTCAGCAAGTTCCTTAGCTAGCTTAGCCAATGCATCTGCTTTATCATTAGCAGATCGAGGGATTTTAGCCAAGGTTACTTTAGGGATTAAACAAAAGAGCTCCATTACTTTATTATGATAGGATAAGAGCTCAGGCTTAAGTACTTTGAAGACTCCAGCTACTTGATTGATGATTAGTTGGGAGTCTCCAAAGATCTTTACCCGCATAATCCTCATCTGAATGGCCAACTCAAGTCCTAAAATTAGAGTTTCGTACTCAGCTTCATTATTATTATGAGGTTCTAAAAGATTATAGGAATATCTGAGAGTGTGACCTTCAGGGGATATAAAAATAAGGCCCAAACCTACCCTACTTATAGGAGTTTTATTTAGATGTAAGGATTTAATGGAGGATGCACCGTCAAAGTAGAACTCCAAAGTAGGGGACTCCTGTTCATCCACACTCATGATTAATTCATCAGGTAGATCATCGTTGAGTAGGGAATCTGTAGGAATCAGGTGAGTAGCAAGAAAATCAGCTAAAGCCTATCCTTTAACGGCTCGCTGATGGATAAAGGTAATGTCAAATTGCAGTAAGATCATAGACCAGCGTGCTAAATGACCTAAAAGGGTTGAATGGGTCATCAAATACTACAAGGGGTTGACTCGAGAAATCAAGTTAACCTTATGCAAAAGCATGTAATGTTTAAGCTTTTGTACCGTGAAGATCAAAGCTAAACATTGCTTTTCCATTGCTGGGTATTTTAGCTCCGCAGGTATCAATCTTCTACTAAGGTAGTACAAGGTATTTTTCTTGCCTCCTTTATTCTCTTGAGCCAATAGTGTACCCAGGGATTCATCCAGGGCCATAGTGTAGAGAATTAACGGCCTCCCTGGGATGGTGCAGCTAAAACAGGGGGGTTCATCAGGTAGCACTTTATACTCTCAAAGGACTCCTGATAATGCTCATTGAATTGAAAATGAGCATCCTTCTTCACAAGGAAAGTGAAGGGATGACATCTACCAGAAATATTGGAGATAAATCTCCGTTTGAAGGAAAGTTTTCCTTGGAAAGACCTTAAATAGGTAAGGTTTTTAGGGTGTTTCAAGTCCACTATGACTTTAATTATGGAAGGATCATTCTCAATGCCACGATAACAATTATAAAACCCTATAAATTTCTTACACTAACCCCTAATACATATTTCAAAGCATTCATCTTTAGATCATACTTGCATAGATGCTAAAAAATGATTCATAGATCTCGAAGGAGATCTCCACGGACCTTGCTTTTGACCACCATATCATCCACATAAAATTCAACTTGCTTGTGTATCATCTCATCAAAGATAACAGTCAGAGCTCATTGATAGGTGGCCCTGACATTCTTGAGACTGAAGGACATCACTTTTTAACAAAAGAGACCTATAGGTGTGTGGAACGCAGTGAACTTCTCTTCATCAGGGTCCATCTTTATCTGATTGTAAACAGATGTACCATCCATGAAGGAGAAAATGCTATGGGATGAAGCTATATCAACCATAAACTTTGGGATAGGAAGAGGGAAATTGTCCTTAGGGCATGCCTTGTTCAAATCACGAAAATTAATATAGACACGAATATGTCCACTCTTCTTTTGGATTGGGATGATGTTAACCAGCCAAGTGTTGCAAACCTGGATTTAAAATTAAAGTTTTGATGATAACAAACATTTTTGTGTTCTATTTTGATTGGATAACCTTTTAGGTATAAAAGATCAAATGCAATTCGAGCCAACTCAAGATCGAGTCTGTATGTGTCTAAATGTATTTTTTTCTTTCTTGAATCAAATATAATGTAATTGATCCCCAAACTAAGTGACCTTGCACACACAATCAAGGGGAGTTTTTCTGTAAATTAGAGCTTCTGTTCTATTTTTGATCCTATCATCCTGGATGATCCCCATATCTCCTAGACGATCCTTTGAAGATAGAAACTCTAATTAGGGCTATCGTGTTAAGTTGGTCTAATTAAGCCGATCATCTTGAACGATCCTCCCATCATTCAGGATGATAAGCTAAAATCAAAAACTCTAAGCCTCCTGGATGATTTAGGCATGTTATTATTTTTAGAATCTTGATCTAATTGTCTTAGACGATATGTACATATTGGCCTGGATGATGCATATCAATCATGCCTAAATTAGTCAAGTGATTAAGGAAAGAAATCAAGGATTAACTGATTGAGCACATCATCGTGGATGATCTCAAGATCAGCCCGGTAGATATGTTAAAATCCTCATCGTCCAAATGACTTTCACCAGGCCGACCCGAATGTTGACCTCGATTTTGCCCAGACTTGGGCATGATGATGGACTGAGTTGACCAAGTCAACCTTTGACTTGGTCAACCCAAGTCCTAATGGGTCAATTTTGACCCATTAGGCCCATTAAGAGCCCAAATC
Organism: Dendrobium nobile; assembly: GCA_022539455.1. Classification (NCBI taxonomy): domain Eukaryota; kingdom Viridiplantae; phylum Streptophyta; class Magnoliopsida; order Asparagales; family Orchidaceae; genus Dendrobium; species Dendrobium nobile. The sequence continues at coordinate 10,436,516 of CM039720.1, read as the reverse complement.
CATTTGAAATCAAATCTCACTCATATCATGACTTGATCTCTTCCCTCATTGACCAATTTTGACTGGTTTGACCAAGTCAAACTCTGACTTGGTCAAACCAAGCCTTTAATAGGTTAATATGGCCTATTTATGTGAATTTAAGATATAATTAATAGGTTTAATGGCTCTTAATGCATGGAAATTCAAAACCACGGCCAAATCAAGTGGATTTCCCTCCTAATCACTTAGGGTTTTGATCTTGGCCGCAGATCTTGAGCCCTCATGCTTTAAATACCTAAAATTAAGTCCAATTGAGGATCTTTTTCTGATTGCTCTTGCCCTAACCCCTCTCGTCCCGAGAAACTTAGCGTGAGAGCTCTCCTCATACTCCTCCACCTTTCCCACGTCAAATCTCGGCGCCCTAGGCCCGCCGGCGGCGAGAACTCCGGCGAAACCAAAGCCACGAACCTTTCGGGGCTTATACCGCCCAATACAAGGAGATTCGGATCTTGAGGTCAACAGAAGAAAGATTACTTCCATTTCAACGAATCCAACGAGCTCAAGAACGCGAAAATCGGACGGTTAGATCTCTCAAAATCCCTTAGAATAGGTCACAATGCTTAGGGTTAAATAGCTTTTTGAAAAGCACTTTCTAGGCCAAAAGTTTTAATCCCCATGAATGCTCTTCACCCATAGGATCTGAGTTTCAACTTTCACGTCATTTGGTTGAGTATCAAGGGAGAACGAGTAGAAATACTATTCTAGGGTTTGGGTTCGTCGTCCTTTTGATCTGGACCGTCGATCTCGCGATCAACGGTCACGATCCGGTCAGATCATGCCTCTGTCCTCCCGTGTATCTGCTCACGATTGATCCCGCGTCCGTCCGGCTCGATCAGAGCCGTCGATTCCAAACCGCGCGGAATCAACGGCCACGATTGATGCTTACGTGGATTAGTGGACACGGCCATGATTGCGGCATGATTGCCGCAATCATTGGTCGGCGGCGCAATGATTGCGCCGCCACCAATGATTGCCCGGACCGCGGGAGCGAGTCGGAGCCCGCCACGTGGTAGCCGCCAATTATTTTAATATAAAAATTATTTTTAAAGATATTTAACTTTAAAAAATCACAGAAAATTCATTTTTGCTCCGATTTTGACGTATAATATCTCATTTTGCTCGTATTCTCGAGCCCTTTATTTTAAAATTATTTTTATTTAAAAATGTTAAGTATATTTTAACCTATTTAAAAAACAGTAAAAATACCCTTTTTTAATTATTTTTAATTATTATATTTTAATTAATATTAATATTATTATTATTACTATTATTTTATTAGTGTTACTATCATTACTATGATGATTATTATTATTATTATTATTATTATTATTATTATTATTATTTTATTATTTTTTATTTATTATTATTATTATTATTATTATTATTAAATTATTCTTAAGTTATTTCAAAAATTACCTTTTAAGTCCTTTAAACTTCCAAAAATCATAACTTCCTTGTTTTTGATCCGCTGTCGACGCACAGCACCTTGATTTGAACGTATTTGAATTCTGCACATTCTGAAACTAGTTGTACTTAAAATTTTTGGGTCTGTGTGCAATTAGTTTCAAAACAGCCAGCTATACTATTTTGAAATTATTTAATTATTGCCTTTAAACTTCGAAATTACATAACTTTGTCGTTTTAAGTCCGCTGTCGAGGCACAGCACCTTGTTTTGAATGTACTGTCAATTCTGCATAGTTTGAAACTGTTTTGAGATGAAAATTTTGTCTGCATTTTCTGTCATTTCAAAAACAGTTAAACTGCACTATTTTAAAATATTATTTTATTGTATTTGAACTTGTAGATTTCGTATCTTCGTCGTTTTAACTCGGATTTTTGCGTATAACCCCTAGTTCTTTTCAGAAAAGCGAGTTTTATGTTTTGAAACCATTTCCAGCTCCTGATTTTGGCTGTTTTGGCAGATCATTATTTGGATTCGATTATTCGGGTATTTTTGATATTAAATATTGATTATAACGTTATTTTCAGGATACAAACTATTTTCAAATCGCTTTGAGGCGTCGATTGAGTGATCAGTGGGTCTCCTTATACTTATGTATTATGAATTGAATTATTTTCAATTATTCTTATTTTCTAAAAATATATTTATATCTATAAGTACTTTTAAACTATTTTAAAACTACTTATACATAAATCCTAACTTTGGGAGACCCGCTATTTCATGGAATTTTGGACATGGGTTCTAGATATGAAAAGAAATCATGGGGGAGTGGATTAGTGGGTGATTGAGTTCCAATCATTCACTAATCCCTTCATTAGGTGTCTGTACTTTTATTTTTCGTAGATTGCATGTGTAGGTCGCACCACGAGCACTTAGCTTAGGTTCTCCTAGATCTAAGGACATGGTGTGTTTATTTCATTTTTGTACTTCCATGCATTCATTACCTTGAGGGTTAGACAAAACATCACTTTAAACTCTCATAACGTAGTGACACCCTAAGGACAAAAATTAAGGACCCGTCTAGCGAACTTAGAAGTTTTTTAGGAGTTAGGATAGATCCCCGATTGACATGAAAACTTCAACACTTAAATTTAGTGACATCTGAAACACCCCATAATTTTCTAGGAATTTTTAGGGCTAGTTAGACCCCTTAGTTAACTAACCCTAATTAATTGGTTAAATAAGGCTCCGAGACCTTCCGAAAATTACAATAAATACATCTTAGGGCAGGAAATTACCCATAATATCTCAAACTGACCAGAATCTGATCCTTGACCTTAGATAAATAGGGCTCCATAGTTTGACTCTAGGTTGACCCTTAATTTGACCATAGGTGGAAATTACCGTTTTCCCCCTAATAAATTATTAAAAATTATTAAAAATCCCAAATTTTCCCCAAACACTTGGGAATACCCTTTTAGGTCATCCCTGACCTTTGGGGGTGATTTCAGTCAGTTTGGAGCTGATTTGGAGCAAAACAATAAAAAAGGCTATTTAGTAGGAAATTTAGAAAATTCCCTTAAATATCCTGGACTTAGAAAATTCATAACTTTGGATAGAGAACTCCGATTTCAGCCTACTACCTGTCTAACTACTCGTATTAAAGTCTAGTATTTTCCTAAGGTTATATGAGACCCAGACTTAGCCTTCTTCTCATAGTGACCTTTTTGGACCCTTAGCTTAGTACCTGGGAGGACCTGGAACTTTCCAAAATTGGCTAATGCAATTTCAACCTCAAATATGAATATCCTAAGCTCTTAAAACTGATCAACAAACTAAAATAATTAAAATGCACCCTAATTCACTAATATTTGAATTTCAACAAAATTTCCTTTTCTGGCCTACAACAAACCTGAAATTTAGACAATTTTAACTAATTACCCAACTTAGGATCTATCCAAACCACACTAGCCTTACACACACATAGAATTGTTTGCTAGGGCACCACTTCTAGACCTAGGTTAGGCCGCTGTGTTTTACTTTTCTGTTGTGTGCCGGAGCTTTCGTGGATTTCATTGCATGCTATTTGAAAAATGATTGGTGTGTTTGCTTACTTTTTCTGCACTCTGGATGTGAGCGCTAGATTTACCCCTAGGTTAGGAGCGCCATATATATATACTGTTCTTCCGTGTAGGTGGGCATGCTCAAGCTAATAAAAGGGGGCCACCATTATGATTTATAATACTGTCTTATGCAGGTGCTTACTCAGCCCCCCCTCCCCTAAATAAAAATGAGGGCTAAAATTAATAATTATAACTGCACAGATGGAGCTGCTTAGCCCTCATAATTAAGAGCATGGCTTGACACAGGGTCAATGGTGTTAGCATTTCCATTTTTTATATAAACTGCTTGGGATGATTTTTAGGATAACCATGCAGGGAGTCTAGAATTTTCTATTTCCAATGGATGTACATATTTGTAATAATAGTTAAGAGTTGTGAAAACGACCTTGAGTTGGGATATTCTTATCCAACTCAGATTCCAAAAGGAGAAGGCATCCCTAAAGGGGAGAGTCTTCTTCCATTTGGAAAATCGAGTGGGATGGTTTTAGATATCCAAAGAGAAAAGGCAATGCTCCCTATCAAGGGAGAATTGTCTCTTCGTTTGGATATTCAAGCCACGACGGATCCAAGGAGTCCAAGGAGGAGATTTCCAAGGAGTCCAAGGAGGAGATCCAAGGAGTCCAAGGAGGAGAGTTCCAAGAAGTCCAAGGAGAAGACATCTAGAAGGCTAAAGATTGAAGACCCAATATCCCACTCAAAGTTATTGGCGTCTGTCATAGGCTTAGAAATCCGGGTTGTTGGCAGTGGTGCCCGGCCACTTTATTTTCTGTAAATTCTGGTTGTAATAAGGGCAGTTTGCCTATGGACATTTAGATGATTTATTTTGGGATTTATATTGATGTGTTTTCCTGATTACGCAGTAGAAATTGCCTGCTTTTCCTAGGTTTCTTTCTTGCATGTCGTCTTTGATTTTGCCTGGATTCTCGTTAGGCTCTTTAAGGACTATAAAATTTTTCTACTCATAACCAAGAATTTAATATTTAAGTTTTAAAAAAATCTAGAAACTTAACGAACCTAGGGAATTGCCGGAATCGTCCGGGGTCGCATGCATATTACTGCATTTCTTTTCTCCTTGCTATAAGACATCTCCCTGCCTGCGGGTAGAGTCCGGATAATCTGGCCTATGAGGATGAAGTGCCGGACCTAGGGAGACTCAGTCTTTTCAAAAAATTATTTTCTATAAGCCTGTTTTTAAAATTCTATAGCATTCATGAGCTGACGATTCAACTAGCATGCATTGCATTACTAACCAACTAATTAAAATTTAATTGCATTAGCTAGGAGCATCTAACCCACATAAGTCCAGGACCACTTAGGAAATTCTCTAGATGTCGGTCCTACTTCCAAATAACTGTACCACCCACCCATCTTTCATAATTGACTTGACATCATGGTTTTTGAATCGATTAGGTGGTTAGCTGGCTCCCCCATCCAGGCCGGGATAAGTCCAGGTTTTGCACGGCATTAGCTAGGACACGGGTCTTAGTGTTTCGTAGAGCACTAAGCCCAACATAGATTTTGGATTCGAGGTTACTACATTCGATCTCGTAGTATGCCTTAAATAGTAGGTAGGTCCCTTCTTTTCAGGGACCCTAAATCCTACTTATCTGCGTCACAGGATGACGCCACCTCCATCTTTTCTCTCACGCATGTGATCGAGTGCTTAATTTATTTTCTCCAGTTTTCATTTAGTACCCTAGAGCCTTCGAATGCTGGTGTGAGCCACGTATATTGATTCAGCCCTTCGGACCTTTCTTCCATTTGGATAGGATTTCCTAGTCTATACCCATGTGCCGATCCCACTTTAGGAGAGGATAATGTATAATCCTTAATCGAGAGTTTTCTCAGGCTCCGGCCTGGGATGTAATTAACCACTGGGGCTTGCGCCCGTGGGAAACTCGGTCCCACATCTACTAAACCCCACTCGATGCCCTTGCATCGGATGGGGGAAACCCGTGATTAGATCGTGTATATTACTACCCATCGAGGTGTGCTGGCGACAACCTCTATCCTCAATGGTTAGTCGTATGCACGATCCAATCTGTCCCTTCCAATCGACCCGTTCGTGCGGTGCTCTTTCGGAGGTCCACACCGAACAATATGCAGGATGTTATAGGCCTATTTGTACTAATCGACCCGAACGATATACATATCATCCCAGTCGGTCAAGTCATTTTTTAATCATATATCATGTTTGTTTAATCTGATTCGAACAATGTGCAGGATGATATAGGCCTATTTGTACTAATTGGCCCCGATGATAGACATATCATCCCGAACGATCAAGTCATTTTTCAATCGTATAGCATGTTTGTGTAGGCTGATCCGAATAGTGTGCAGGATCATTTTGGGTACTTTTGAACTAATTAGACGAGCCGATGTACATATCGGCATGGGCGATCAAGTCTTTTCCTTCGGATCATCCAGCCTTTTCTCCTGGACGACCCGAATAGATCTCTAGACAATTTTCCCGAATTGATCTAATTGTCCAAGATGACCGCAGGATCGTCCTGGATGATCAGAACAATATATGTCTTCTAATCGTCTAGAGCAGCCAGATCATCCAGGCCAATTGGTTAAGTTTTACTCTAGTCGTACAGGAGGATCCTTCGATTGTCCTGGATGATATTTGATGGCAACTTGAATTTTAGGGCAATCTTTGTTCCCTTCTATTTAAGCTTTTTTGATTCTTAGCAAAAAAGCTTTTTTGTCTTAGTCCTTTCCTGAGAGAGCTTTGAGAGGGAGAGGGAGAGCTTGTGAAAGCGAGAGATAAGCTTGTGAGGGGGAGTTTGTGAGGTATTCACAAAGGTCGCTCCAAGGAAAGATTCAAGTCGTCTTCTCCGTTCATCGTCTCTTGTCCAGTGGTGTCTCTATGGGAAGGATCTTTTGCAACAAGTCAAGGTTATCTGCTTGCTTCAGGAGGAATCAAAAGGAGGTAAGGTTCTCTACCTGCTTTAGGAGGAAGCAAAAGGAGTCTGGGTTCTCTGCCTACTTTAGGAGGAAGCAAAACGAGGTCGGGTTCTCAGCCTCACCAGGGTTTGGTGAAAAGGAGTTTTGTAAAGGCTTCTCCACCTTGCTGTGGGGGTAAAAGGAGAGTCACTGATTATTTTAGTGTACTACTTGGAGGGGAGGCTCCGGGGAGTGGACATAGGTCAGGTTGATCGAACCACTATAAAATCTGGTGTGTTCTTTTTGATTATTTTCCTCATTTTATTTTCTTGCGATTATCTGCTTGGTGTGAAATCTCGATTCATATTTTTATTCATTTATGCTACAAATTATAAAAAGATTTTTCATGTGCTTAAGAAAATTTTAAAACTACTAATTCACCCCCCCTCTTGGTTAGCCTTGGGCTAGTTCACAAGAGCTTAGCATCCCTATCGAACTTTCACCAAGTAGGATAATTTTCTTCATGAATAAATTTAGCTTCTATAAGCTTTTTAGTTTCAGCGATAACCTATTATTTGATCTCCAACCTCATCCTATAAGGGGATTATTTAACAGGGACTGCATCAGGCTTGATGGCCAGCTTGTGGACTAATACATTTGGATTTAGACCAGCATCTCAGTGTAATTCCAAGAAAAGCAGTCTCTAAACTTTGATAGTAATTTGATGTACTCTTGAGCCTCTGAATCTGACAATAAGGCACTATGTAAAATAGGCCTAGGGTCTAATTCAATGCCCAAGTTTACCTCATATAGTTCGTCTATGATAGAAGTGGTGATATCTTTGAACTCTCGTGGAGCGTCAAGGACCTATCCTCAATATCATCCGGGTCTTCTTCATCGGCAAGAGAAATAACTGGATACGAATGAGAGGCAACATGAATGTTGACATGAGTTGACTGTGAAAGTTTGTTAGGGATGTTAAGCCCTATAGAACTGGCCCAAGCTAACCAAGAGGGGGGGGGGGGGTGAATTGGTATTTTAAAAAATTTCTTTTCACAAAGAACAAAAATCACATAAACTAAAATCACACCACGAGAGAAACAAGAACACAGAAATTTATAGTGGTTCGGTCAACTTGACCTACGTCCACTCCTTGGAGGCACCCTCCAAGTATTACACAACAAAACGTGTCTCTCCTTTAGCCCCCACGGCTAGGCGGAGAAGCCCTCACAAAGAAGTCCTTTTTGCCACCCCGGCAAGGCAGAGAACCTATCTCCTTTTACTTCCTCCTGAAGCTAGTAGAGAACCACAACCAGATGCTGACTCCTTACCTCTACCGGCCCTTCCACGGACGAGAAACTCTAGACGAAGAAAAAGCAGAGCGATCCTTGAAGCAACCCTTGTGAATCCCCTCACAAGCTCCCCCTCACAAGGTCCTCTCTCTCTCCCTCTCTATCTTTCTCTCCTCAAGGCCTTCTCAGGTCAAGGAAGCAGCAAAAGATTGTTCAAAACGTTGAACAAGATCTCTTAAATAGAAGAGCTTCAAAGGAGCTCATTAATTGCAAGTTGCCGACTATATCGTCCAGGCCGATATGGACATCGGCCTGGCCGATCAGTACAAATCTCAGAAGATCAGCCAGAGCATCTCCCTAAATGCAAACTGGACAATTTAAAATTGGCTTGATCGTCCAGGCCGATCTCACGATTGTCCCGGTTGATCAGTTCAAATCAGAGAAAAATCATCCAGAGCATCGCCCTGAATTCAAGCTGGCCGATATTTATCGTCCTGAAGTAACTAAGGTTTTTGAATAGATCATCCTGGTCGATCTTGCGATCGTCCAGGACGATATGATCGTATCAATCATCCTTAATTACTCCCTTGATTTCCTGATCAATTAAGGCATAATTTGTGAATATTGTATAGGCCGATCAATGATTGTCCTGGCCGATTATTTAAAAATACAATATACCTTAATTGTTTATGGCGGCAACTTCTTTCTATTTTGAGCTTATCATCCTGGTCGATACACGTATCGTCCAGGACGATCTGTTAATGACGGCTGCCTTAATTAAGAATCCTTATTTAGACTTTCTGTTTTAAGCCTGATCATCCAGGACGATGTAAAACCAGAATTTCTAAGTCTCTCAAGTGTGTGTGTGTAGGGTTACTTAGCATCAGTCTCTTTGACCATTACAAATAGACTCAAGAAGAGAAAAAAATAAAGTATAGACTGACTCAACCCTAAACCTATGCAATCTTGAACTGGCTTTGTTTGTTCGTTCGATCTTCAATTCCAGAAAAGTTAGTGTTTGTCAATCATCAAAACATAAGTCATGAAAATATATTTGCAACAATCTCCCCCTTTTTGATGATGGCAAACATAAGTAGGAAAAACTCAGTAAAAAAATAGTAATTCATTAAAATTTCAAAGTTACAAGCACATCAACTTTTCCTACCACATCCTACTCCCCCATTTGTCATCATAAAAAGAGGGTCCTAGACACACAAAGGAAAAAGAAAACAACACAACAGAAACTAAAACAAACTAAAAGACAAACTACAGAAAATAGAAAACAAATAACAGAAAACACATACTAGAAAAATGAGGGACCCTGATCATCAGATGGAGGTAGTGGAGGTGGCTGCTGAAAGTAGCTGGAAAGCATAGTAAACTGAGCATTGAACTAGGCAATGTCCTGGTCATGCTGCTGCTGGTGGTGAGTAATGTAGCTGTTAAATCGTGCTAAATCCTCAGTGAGGTGCTGCTCGTAGCGGGCAATGTCCTCAGAGTGGTGCTGCTCCTATGCAGCAATGTAAGCGTCAAAGCGGGTCTCACATCGATCAAACCTCTCTATCAACTGATCAAACGGTGAGTGCTGGTGGAGAGGAACAGGATCAGGAATGAGAGCGGGAGCGGGAGCCTCCTCTTCCCCAACCTCTCGAGGTTCCTCATCCCCAGGGTGGAGACGAGTACTGTGAAGGGTACTGAAAGAACTGTTTGAGTAGAAGAGAGTTGGGAGGATAGGTGGAATAGGATACTGAAGTTGGTATTTGGTTTCAAGGACATAGGCTATGAGGTGTCCTAAAGCTAGATTGGGTTTTCTTTTATGACCTGGATCACGAATTGTGGTTAAGTGATCAATGTACCAAAAAATTAAGTCTGCAGTTTTGAATTCTCTATGTGCCATGATGTAAAAAGTAGTCAGGGAAAGTAGAGGAGTGGTGTGGATTCGGTCCCCGGATTTTGGAATTATAGAGGTGCGAAGGACATGTTGGATTGTCCTAGCATCTTTGACTAAAGAGCTAGTCTCTCCAACATGAAAAGGTGCATTGGTCTGGCAAAGGAAGTGATTTGCTGTGGACCAGTCAAAGTCAGGATCTGAAGTGATCAAGTGCAGCTTATCCCTGGTGGTGGATAGCTGTAAAAGTTCAACACAATCCTGATATGTGATTTTGACAGGGCGTCGATTCACATAAGAGGTCAGGGCTGTGAAGGTAGGATTTATGCGAAGGTTTGTGAAAAATTCTCGAAGAAGCTCAGTATTAAAGGGGAAAGCGAGAGACAATGAAAAAAAGGGAAGTGTGAGCGAAAAGATCCATTACCGGATACGAAATGTGGGTAGGATTGATGATTCTGGAGACAGTTATCCCACATTCCTTATACCGATGATAGGCAGCTTGATCCTCTGCCTCCCTGAATCGTGGGTGAGTGGCCCTCAAGGAATTTCCAGAAGCCTGTCGAACTCGTTTCCCACCAGCCATAGTAAGGATTTAGCAACAAAACTCAAGAGGAGAAGGGATGTGAAGTGAAAAACCAAGGCTGGAACGGCCAGAATTTAAAGAGGCGGCCATATCATCCGGGTCGATCGCAGAATCGTCCAAGACGATATGGCACAATAATTGCGTACTGGCTGATTGGTCAAAAAGGCGGTCCGATCGTCCGGGCCGATCAGATATTGGCTAGGCCGATTAGAGATAGGTGATCATCCCAAGGAGTTAAGCTGGACGACCGTTGAAAAAGCAGATCGTCCTGGCCGATTAGGTGTATCGTCCAGGACGATGCACAATAATTGATCGTACCGGTCGAAGTTAAAACATTTTAAAACTGTGCCACGTGTATCGTCTAGGACGAACAGTGGATCGGCAAGGATGATTGTCCAATAATGGATCTTCCGGGGCCGATTTTAAGTATTTAAACGTGCTGACACATGGATCGTCCAGGACGATCCAGTGTATCGGCTAGGATGATGCCTATAAAATGCATCGGCCAGACAAAATATTCTATCAGCCAGGACTATCATCATGATTGCAACAGAGTTCGATCAGATCGTCCATGATGATATAGTATCGTCCAGGACGATGAGTTACAGCAAGCACATAAAAGATCAGCATATGGAATTTTGAAGACAGTTTGCCCTATCGTCCAGGATGAAAAACGTATCGGCCAGGACGATGTGACTAGAATTTGAAAAACAATGAAGGATGATGATGATCAAAGCCCTCAAAAAATAAAATAAAAGAAAAAAACATAAAAAAGAAAAAAAGAATAGAGAAAAAAAACAAACAATATGAAAAGAAGAAAATTTTTTTTAAGCAATTCATATGAGAATTTCTTAAGTAATTTAAACTTTAGAGTTTCAAGAGATCAATAGGTTAACAAACTACAATTGGAAGAAGGTAGAATATCCGATTCTATTAACCCTAGATCGGACATCCTTCAGGGTATAAGTTGTCTTTTGAAAAACAGAGGTCTAACTCAGAATAACTAAATAGGATAAAAAGAAGATCCATTCAAAACTTGTTTACAAAGAAAATATCTCATAACTAATATGTCAAAGTAATTTTTCTCAATCATGGAATTTGAAATCAAGCCTTTGAAAATCTCACATAACCCATAAGTTCTTCTAAGTTTTAAAAGTTTTGAAAAGAGATGATAGCTTGCTTTTTAGTGGGCTCATTTTATGCCTCTTGAATCTTTAATTGGCTCTTTGAGCATCTTTTGATTTTTTATACACATTTGTGTATATTTTATTATTTTTTTTTTCAATTTGGCGTCATTGGCCTCTTTCCTTTTTAATTCTTGCAAGCTAAAAGCTCTTTAACAAAAACCCTTAAAAAAGAACCTTAGTTGTGAGAATATCCTCCAAAAATTAGAGAATGGGAGCTCTCTCTCTAACATAGGGAAGAATAACCCTTAAAATAAAACTAATAATCATATGATCAGTGCAAAGGCAAGGTCTCAAATATCTGGAGAGATATATAAGATCTTTGGATATTATGCACAAGATAGATTTTTTTGTAGCAAGAAGAAAAGAATCTTTGTTTCAAAAACCATTGGCTAAAATGAGTTAGATTTTTGTTTAGAGAAGAAAAATTATACCACTAAATAATGTCTGAAGGAGGGAAACCATCAACGGTATTCCTTCCTTTAACCGATTTAGAAATGCTAAACATAATCTCTAAAACTCCAAAATTTAAAAAGCTTAAAAAATAATCATATAGGAAACCAAACATAAAAAACAAAATGAAAACAAAGCAAACTAGAACAACACAAAGCAAGCACAAAACTAGCACAAAATAACACAAAACTAATTAAAGAAAAAACATTTCAAACAAGTTATGAAGCAGCGAGTTTAAGCAATTTTGAGCTGCGAGCCTCCTTATGTCCAGTTATCCTATGCTCCCACGAGGTCTTTGGTGAGAGCACACCTGCAAAACTCAACAACAGTCAGATTTAGGAACCCAACCTAGTTTGGGTCCCTTCTTAGGAAAGGTAGAATACAATGCAGGTGTGGTATGCTGTGAATCATGTATCTTAGGTCTCCACACCCAATGTGTACTACGGTGAACAGTGCAAGTGTGTGAGATGTGTCCTAGCATGCCACATGAAAAACATCTAACTCCAGGAAAAGGATTTCTTAAATGGTTTGAGTTATAATGCCTCTTCCTAGGTCTTGGCTTTAAATCAAAAGTGGGTGTCTTCCAATTTCCTTTAAGTGAATCCAATTCGTTCTTTAGTCTCAAGTTTGTATTTTCTAAAACATTATTATCAATCCTCAACTTTTCTTCTATCTCTTGAGATCTCTTAAACTTAGACTCAAGTGAGGTGTGTGAAGTTTTCAATGCAACATGCTCATCAATTAATTCCAAATTTTTTTTATTTAAATCATCAAATTAATCAAGTAGAGTCATGTAATTTGAATCAATCGTAGAATGATCTTTGAGAATGACTTCATACTCTTTTTGCAAATTTACAAGTTCCACTTTTAAGCTAGCATGAGTCTTCTTAAATTTTTTGTATGATGCATGGATTTTCTCACAAATCTCAAATAATTCATCATAGGTTGGTTTACAAACCTCTTCCTCATCACTTTGCTCAAGATGATCTTCCCCCATTAAGCACAGGTTTGTAGTCTCTTCCTTTGGTTCAGTCTCAGAGGAATTAGTACCAGATTCTGTCCAGAAAGCCTTTTGGACTCTCTTCTTGTCCTTCCTAAACTTAGGTTTCTCCTCACCTTTTTCCTTTTCTTTGCTCGAGTGATCTTGAATTGTAGGACAATCGGCTCTCACATGTTCAGGCTTCCTGCATTCATAACAAACAACATCAGAAGATCCTTTAGAATGTTTATTATCCCTACCTTTTCTCCAATGATGCTTTTGTTTCTTCCTTAGAAAGCTTTTGAATTGCCTTGTGATGAAGGCAACTTCATCGCTTTCAAACCCAGAAGTTTCAGAATCTGATTTGTGCGCCTTCAATGCAACTATTTTCTCCTTCTTCTCACCTGCATCAAGACTTCTTTGATTCACCCCTTGCTCATAAGCAATGAGTGAGCCAAGTAAGTTATCAATAGAATAAGTGTTCAAATCCTTAGATTCGGTGATTGTAGTTATTTTAGCATCATATAACGAAGGCAAGCATTTCAAAATTTTGTTTACTTTTTCATAGTTTGAAAGTTCTTTTCCTAATGCATGCAGTGAAGTAACTATCTGAGTAAACCTAGTGTACATGTCTGAAACAGATTCATGAGGTTTCATATGAAAAAGTTCGTAATCATGCAAGAAAATATTCAAACGGGATTGTTTAACCTCATTAGTGCCTTCATAGGTGATACACAATTTATCCAAAATTTCTTTACCAGTTTTGCAAGTGGAGACACGCATGTAATCCTCAGTTTTTAAAGCACAGAAAAAATAGTTTAAACATTTTGCATTCAATTGAGCTAAATCTCGTTCATCAAAAGTCCATTCAGTAAAAGCAATTTCAGTTTTAACACCATTAATTTCACGACAAGGTGGAGAATAACCTTCTTTGATAAGCATCCACATGCGATAATCAGTAGATTGTAAAAATATTGACATGCGGGTTTTCCAGAAATCAAAAGGTAAGTTGTAAAATAAGGAAGGTCGTGTAATTGAATAACCTTCTGTAGTGTTACGATTCCCAAGGCTAGCCATAGATCAAAATTCAAAAAGTTTTCAAACTTAAATTTTTTAATCCCGCTCTGATACCACTTGAAAGTTCATTAGGGATGTTAAGCCCTATAGAACTGGCCCAAGCTAACCAAGAGGGGGGTGAATTGGTATTTTATAAAATTTCTTTTCACAAAGAACAAAAATCACATAAACCAAAATCACACCACGAGAGGAATAAACGCGGAAATTAAAGTACGGAAGCAAGAAACAAGAACACGGAAATTTATAGTGGTTCAGTAAACTTAACCTACGTCCACTCCTTGGAGGCACCTTCCAAGTATTAGACTACAAAACGTGTCTCTCCTTTAGCCCCCAAGGCTAGGCGGAGAAGCCCTCACAAAGAAGTCCTTTTTGCCACCCCGGCAAGGCAGAGAACCTATCTCCTTTTGCTTCCTCCTGAAGCTGGCAGAGAACCACAACCAGATGCTGACTCCTTACCTCTACCGACCCTTCCACAGATGAGAAACTCTAGACAAAGAAGAAGCAGAGCGATCCTTGAAGCAACCCTTGTGAATCCCCTCACAAGCTCCCCCTCACAAGATCCTCTCTCTCTCCCTCTCTCTCTTTCTCTCCTCAAGGCCTTCTCAGGTTAAGGCAGCAGCAAAAGATTGTTCAAAATATTGAACAAGAGCTCTTAAATAGAAGAGCTTCAAAGGAGCTCATTAATTGCAAGTTGCCGACTATATCGTCCAGGCTAATATGGACATCGGCCTGGCTGATCAGTACAAATCTCAGAAGATCAGCCAGAACATCGCCCTGAATGCAAACTGGACGATTTAAAATTGACTTGATCGTCCCGGCTGATCAGTTCAAATCAGAGGAAAATCATCCAGAGCATCGCCCTGAATTCGAGCTGGCCGATATTTATCGTCCTGAAGTAACTAAGGTTTTTGAATAGATCGTCCTGGCCGATCCTGCGATCGTCCAGGACGATATGATTGTATCACTCATCCTTAATTACTCCCTTAATTTCCTGATCAATTAAGGCAAAATTTGTGAATATCGTTCAGGCTGATCAAGGGTCGTCCTGTCCGATTATTTAAAAATACAGTATACCTTAATTGTCTATGGTGGAAACTTCTTTCTATTTTGAGCTTATCGTCCTGGCCGATACACGTATCGTCTAGGACGATCTGTTAATGACGGCTGCCTTAATTAAGAATTCTTATTTAGACTTTCTGTTTTAAGCCTGATCGTCCAGGATGATGTAAATATCATCCTGGCCGATATGAGTAAAACCAGAATTTCTAAGTCTCTCAAGTGTGTTTGTGTAGGGTTACTTAGCATCAGTCTCTTTGACCATTACAAATAGACTCAAGAAGAGAAAAAATAAAGTACAGACTGACTCAACCCTAAACCTACATAATCTTGAACTAGCTTTGTTTGTTCATCCGATCTTCAATTCCTGAAAAGTTAGTGTTTGTCAATCATCAAAACTTAAGTCATGAAAATAGATTTGCAACAGACTGACCCTTCTCAACATAACCCAAGCCTTGTTGGGTTTGAGGCATGTCCGTTCACCAAACACGGGCTTGTTGTAGAGCTCATTTATCAGACCAAGTCGAAGGAACAACACCCCTCTCTACATAACCTTCCACAACAGGAGAAAAGTAATGAGGGTATTTATAACCTCATCATCCATAGCAGTCTCCATGGGACCCTAACTTTCAGGACCCAGTGGGGCACCTAAACTATAGGATAAGGAGGCACACTCACTAGACCATGGTGGCACGAAGGATTTGTATAGTGGAGGTACAGAATGCTTGCTAGTCTATAATGAGTCACCAATAAAAGTGGAAGGAGTAACAAAAGATCTTTGATGAGACTCTTTGACTCTTATTTCACGCAGCTGATGGGACAAGGATTTTTTTGTAGTAGTCTGACATCGGGAGTCTACTTTCTCGTCTAAGATACTATCAACAACTAAACCACCCTCAGGTATTAAGTACCTATAAAAGGTAAGAAGTGAACTATAATCAATAAAACATGGGGCTAGCGAGGGAATGAGATGATGAGGAACATCAATCATCTCATCATCAGAAGAGTCAGACTCGACAGTTAAGGAGGAAGTGTAAAGATGCGAGGGAGGAGGAATTCGAGTGTCAAAGTTTCTCATGGGGTGAGCAGACTCTCTGCCTCTACCTCTACCTCATCCTCCCCTACCTCTACAAGGGGAGTTATTGTGCCCAACTGAAAACTGGAAAGGAGATTCAACAAAATTTATAGCGAAAACATCTGCCTCAATACCAACCTGTGATAGACCCTGTACTAGTGGTTATATAGGACCCTGTGCAGTTGACTTCATAGGACCCTATACAATACTAGCAGGTATCAATGGTGACTGGGCATGGGGAGGTCTAGGAGTTTTTTGAGGTATGTAATGCTCGACATCATCGTAAATAGAGACCTCGTGTATGGCGAAAGGTTGAGTATCCCCAAGAATGGAATACTCCACATCATTTCTTATATACTTCATATATTGGTGCAAGGTAGAGGGCACCATTCCATATTTATGAATCCAAGGCCTTCCTAAGAGAGCCCTGTATGAAGTATCAGCTTCATTCACATGAAACTTTTCCTCAGTTAGGAAACTTCCAAACTTCAAAGGCAGGGTGATAGACCCTAGAGCATGCTGGCCCTGGTCATTGAAGCCTTTATACATAATCTTATCAGAAGTAAGCTTCAAATAACATAGGGAGAGACTCTTTAAAGTTTCATAGCTTTGGATGTTAACTAAAGCTCCCTGTTTATTGAGGACCCTATTCAACTCATAACAGTTAACTTCAGCAATGATATATAAGGGATGATTGTGCTTGGAAGTTCCTAAGAGAATATCACAATTTGAAAAGGTAATGCCTGATATCTCTCTCAAATAACATGCATCCCTAATAGTTTCAGAAGTGAAGAAAGCTTGATAAGATTCTGGCTCCAACAACGCTTTCACCAGGGTCTCTGTCAAGTCAGGAGACATCATCAAAGCATCATAAATACGAGAAGGAATTTTAGCTAAGTGAGCCAAAACATTATAATCAACCTCCAGCTGAGGATCTTTCCCTTTCTCCTTAGACTACTATTGGGAGGAAGGGATAGGATCATCCTGCTGGGTAATAATATTTTTGTCTTTCTCTTTTTGCATTTTTAGTCATCCTTGGTGTAAGAACCTTCCCTGAACGCAAATGAACCTTCTGTATTGAGTCATCCTCAATAGGAGATTCACTTGATTCAACAGTGATGTCTTGTGTTGGCTCTAAGGAGAGTGACTAGAGTGGGTTCTCGAATTCATCTGCCAAATCTATGTAACAACCACCCTCTAGGATAGTAAACACAAGCTCTTCCTCACACTCAAACTCATCATCACATACAAAATCATTAACATTGTAAGAAATATGTAATACATAAAAAGAGCGAGTGTTAGAAGTAAAGCTAGTAGGAATGAAGGGAGAACGAAATCCTTCAGTGTAAGCGTTGGAAGGGGTCCCGTATTCCCCTCTGAGGTTACAACTATTTTTTCTCTTTCATACATTTTCTTATTACATAAAGAATAAAAAGAAATGTGCTCAGTAGGCACTATAACAAAAGAAGAAGAAAAAAGAGCTTGCAAAGTCACTGGGTTGGCAACTATCGACTTGGCCTGGGTAGGCCTCCTCTCAACTACCTCTAAACTCTAAACTGCTTGTCTGATCATCTACTTTGTCTTCTGAGAGAGTGCAAGCAGCCACTCTCCCTCAGAACTATGAGGTGATCTGCTACTACTGCTCTGACTATCACTCTAATTTTTGCAGCTGCTGGATCCTAAAATCATCTGAATGGTCTGAGTAGTCTTGCCCTGGGCTACACAAAATCACTGTACTGAAGGTGTAACTTTCTACTGGCTATGAGCCTCTCAAATTTATCTATGAACACATAATAGTCTTCCATAACATGCTTGATATGTCTATGAAAGAGATAATAGAGTGGGTGGTCTGTTTGTCTCTCCTCTTCCACTCTACTGTTCGTCGGGAATATTAAGTTGTTCTTCTTAATAAAGAATTTGAAAATCTTCTTTACACTTTCTCTTTTAAATGGGTATTCCTTACTAAGCTTGTCCTGTAGGTACTGCTAACTCTCTGGAGTCCTATGGGAGGGTCTAGGCTGCACTACTGACTGACCAAGTGTGTAAGATTGCTGAGGTGGTACTGAACTGACTAAGGGATTTTTGCCCTTATCTGATGGTCCGTAGGTATTGTGTACCTCCCCTCTCCTAGGTGGAGGTGCCCCTAAAGACTCCTGCCACTGAGGTCTATGTGAAGATTAACTCTTAACTTTAGGAGGGACTACATTGGGTATGCTATCCTGCAAACTAATCATGTTTATCAACAACTTCTAGAGGTTCTAATGCTGAATCCTTTTAAGTAGGGTGCTATGGGACCATCTATGTTCTTCAATAGAATCTCTATTACATAATCCTCCTATAATTAGGGCTCATACTGTAAGCTGAGGTTCCTTCATTTGACTATGTAATCGGGTAAAGTCTCATGAAAACACTATCTGGCCATAACTAACTCTCTAATTATAACCCATACTCAGCACTGACAAATCTCTACATAAACAACTGCTCTAACTCTAAAAAAGTGTGGACTAAATCGTTGGGGAGGTTAGCATACCATGCAAAGGCCACCCAAACTAAACTACTGACGAAGAGTCTCAACATCAGAGCGTCATTTCCTCCTATGTTGCAACATATGGCTCAGTATAAAGCCACATGCTACCTTGGGTTCTTGAACCCAACAAACACTCTAAATCATGGAGGGAAAAAGCTAGGGAGGTAAGGCTCCCACTTGTAGTCAATTAGGTAAGATCTCCCTCTGCTAACAACCTCTCCAACCTTCTTAGAGGAAATCACTTACTCAACATTTTGGGCTATTAGATCCTGAATCTATCTTGCTGACAACTGAGTTGATTGACTCTAAACTAGGGTAGTTAAAGTGACCACTGTAGGTGCCACTAGAACTACTCTATGGACCCTATCCACTCCTATAGGGTATGGTGCTACAACTGGTGGTACCACTAGCTTGTCTTTGGACGTAGTAAGAGTACCTTTGCCCACAACTTAGGGCAGGCCCCTAGTGCTGTCAATTGAGTGATCATCACCACCATGGCCCTGGCCATCTCTGTCATATGAGTCTATAACTGTAGAACTGTGGCATCTATCTCAACTAACCGGGGAGATCAACCCACCTCAAGCTCTCCATGCTCATCATTATCCTCAGGCTCTCTCTGCTCATCTGAGAGACCTCATATGGTAATCATGCAGACTCGATATTAGTAATCTCTATCTGACTCCTCCTCGAGTAAGTCCTCCTCAGAGAGAGTCTAAGAAAAGGCTTTTATATATGGACCCATAGGGGAAGAGACCCTATGTGGGCTAGGAACTAAAACTTCCTCTACTCAAACTGGTAAACCATCAGGAGGAACTACGACATCTGTATCTGCCACCGTATCACAGACCATCAGAACTGCCTCTAATCTTGAAGGAGAAACTGTGGCTAACTATCCAACTACAAAAATTGGTTGCACTTACTCGATAGGTGAGTCTTCCTATCATCGTCTCCAAACCCATCTGCTGTGACGGGACCCAGTGGGGGCAACTGACTGCTAATGAGCTTCAAAAGCTAAAATACTCTGAGGTCTGGTCAGCTCTAACTACTATTTATATCCAACAACTAGAGTAACCTTCTACAGACTGACCTATGGAACAGAACTAACAGGCTGCCTGGGTGGCTGTCCACTTTGCCACTAGTATCTTTGTTTCAAAGTCTACCTCTACAAGTGAACATGAGCTTGAGAAATCTGACAGAGTAACCTCTTCCAACTGACAGGCCCTCTACCCCACACTAAGCGGATAACGCTTTGAATCCTCTAAGAGAGGGCTCAAGCAGCATCATCCCTGGGAACCCTAATGCGGGATAAAGTAGAAATAACAGGGGGGCCGTCGTAATATAAGTGACGTCCTCTTCATCACCACTGTGTTCTAGAGGAGAGAAGCTTCCCCCATGGACTGCTCCTATCTCAGGTGTTACTATAATATCCGGGGTAGGTGTAACTGGAACTGGGTGTGGCTCCCGTTGCAAGGGGACCACCCTCCTCTGAACTGGCTCCTACTAAGCCACTGCCTTTGCCATATACTGCCTATCTGCCTCTAATGCAGCTAACCGAAATCCTCTATTTCTATTCCTCTAAGCCCTTCTCCCAAGGCCAAAGGGGGAGGATGAAGCTAAGTTTAAAACCACCGCTTGAGGGATTGGGGGAACAAGAGCTACAGGAAGTATCGGGGTCTCCTCGATGGTTTCAGGGTGAGAGAGCTGAGAAAATATAGAAACCTGATGGGAAGAAGGAGAAGGAGTCTCTGTCTGGGCATCCCTCTTCCTAGAGGAAGAGGAAGGAGGGGGAACCTGAACACGAGCTACCTCTACTGGAATAATGGAAGGAGTAACTACTGCCTACTAGTCCTGAGGGGTCGGAGTAGTCTGAATAACTGGCATGGTAGGAATTGGTTCTCAGACCACTAGACGAGTAGGCTGAATAGGGTATGGCCTAGGTACAGGCTGCCTTGCCATACAGTGTATTGGCTACAGACGAACAAAAGTGGGACGAGCAGGTGCTCGGGCTGTCCACCGAGCAATAAGACATTCGAAGGGAGCAATAAGACATTCGAAGGGGCACATGGCTACGAAACCTCTCCTATAGGGAGGAGAAAAGGAAGCAGCCTTAATCGGGGATGGCCTGCCAAGAGTGATGAAGGTTGAGTCTGCGAAGGAACCAAAAGTGATTCCTTCAATAGGAGGAATAGCTAGTAGGGACTCAAGGAGTATCACCCACGCATCAGAATCGAAATGGAAAGTAACAAAAGGAACAAAGGATGCCATGGCACTGTCTACCAAAAATAATAAAAGATATTTAACATGATCAATATGAAATGATATTGAGAGAAAAGAAGAAGGATAGAGAAGGGACGGAATGGCCTAGTAGGCCGAAAAGAAGGGAAACTAGCTAGGGAGAAACCTAGCTAAGAAAAAATGATCCTAACTAGGAAGGACCGTAACTAAGAGTAGGATGAACCTAATCTAAAGAGTATCAAACATGGAGTACACACAAGAAAGAATAATATAGAACCTAAATATGGAGAGAGAAATCTATCCCACTGTGGTCGCCAAAAACCTGTAGACCTCTAAAAGGAATACCACCGTATAGGGAAAATAGAATGCAAAGGGGATACGACCACACCATTCTGCAGAACAAAATTATTGTAGGTCTTTACGCTCTTCGTATGCGATTCAATGGAAGGGAAGATTAGATCATACATATTATTAACCATTGAGGATAGCAGCTCTCGCCTACGCACAATGCATGACCTAATCAGAGTCACGGGGTTTCCCCGACTTGATACATCAGCTCGAGTGAGGTATATTTGATGTGGAATTTGGTTTCCCATGGGTGCAAGCCCCCGTGGTTAACTACATCTTAAGCTGGGGCCTAAGAAAACTCTCAATTAAGGAACATACATTATTCTCTTAGATGGGATTGGCACATAGGGAGGAGACTAGGAAATTCCTACTCAAATGGGAAGGAAGGGTTCAACTTGGCTTAGTCAACATACACGACTCACATCAGCATCCGGAGGGACTAAGGTGATGAAAGAAATTTGAGGAAAAGAAAATCATGCAGTTAGAGCATACATGAGAGAAGGATGGAGATGTCATCATCCATGTGACATAAATATATGGGATTTATCGCCTCTGAAGGATAAAAGACTTGCCCAATGATGAGGCATACTACAATACACTGATAGTAGTAGCCTTGAATCTTAAATCTAGAGTGGGTTTAATGTTCTACACAATACTAACACCCTGTCCTAACTAATACAATACAAAACTTAGACTTACCCTAGCCTGAATTGGGGAGCCAGCTAACCACCTAGTCGATTTAAAACCATGAGTCTAGTCATTTATATGAAAGAGTGGTAGGGAGGTTTAAAGTATTTAAGAAGTGGGACTGACATCTAGAGAATGTCCTAAGTGGTCCCTTAACTTATGTTGGGTGAAAATATTAGAGCGAATGCAATTAAAATTTTAGAGTCACTTTTAAATTAATTTCTAATACAATGCATGTTGATGGACTCAATTAAATGCTTGAAATGTATATGAAGCAATTTTAAAAAGGCTTAAAAATAGGTTTTATCCTAGGGTACGCAGACTCCCCTTAATAGATCTACACCCTCATAGGGTAGGTGGTATACCAAAACCTGCAGGCGGGGAGCGACCTAATAAATGGAAAGAATAATACAGCAAATATGCTATGTAAACTTTCGGCTGTCCTGAGCTTACTTCTTAAGAGCATTAGAGTTTCTATGTTATCTTAAAAATTTTTATTTTTAATTTAAGTAGAAGAATTTTTTGGTGTACCCTCACGAGCCTCCGATCAGATCCAGTCTAAAACAAAAGCGACACACAAATACCAAGAAACTAAGAAAAAGCAGGAAAAACCTAATCGTAATAATTTCAAATTAAGCACAATAAATAACCAAATTAATTAACCAAATGTCCATAGGCTAACTGCCCTTTATTACATCCTTAGGGTCTACAGAAATGTAAAGTGGCTGGGCACTACTATCAACAATCTGGATTCTAATCCTACTAAATGATGCAAGTCTTAAAAGCAAGGCATTTCTGAAATAACTAGATGGTAAAGAGGGGGGGGGGGTGAATTATGAAAATTTTAATGCAATAATTAAAACTTAAGCTAGAGTTCTAATTTTTTTTTTGATGATTTTAAACTTTTTAACATGAAAATTTAAGCTACTATGAAGGCAAACAATTATACTCAACATGCAACAATAGAATCCTTTTTCTTTCACAAGTTTTCACCAAGCATGTATTATGAAAATAAAATGCACGCAAGAATAAATGGCAATAATGAAAAAGCACACCGAAATTTTTATAGTGGTTCGGTCAAATCATGACCTACGTCCACTCCCTAGAGTCCTCCGCTCCGGGTATTTCACTACAAGCAATAGCTCTCCTTTTGCCCCCCTTGGCAAGGCGGAGAAGCCCTTACAATACTCCCTTTCACCAACCCGGCGTGGCGGAGTGCCAAACTCTGTTTTCACCCTCCTGGCAACTGCAGAGAACCTTCTCATTTTTCTCCCTCCTGGAGAAGGCAGAGTACCTCGAGGTCACGGATGTAGAAGAGCCTTCCCCTTGGAGATCCTCCTATAAATTCTTCTAGGGCCATAGGAAGAACAAGATGCAGCAAGTTCGGAGCAACCGAGGGATCTCCCTCACATCTCTTCTCCCTCACAACGCTCACCTTCTCGTTCCTCTCTCAAACCCTAAAGAACTTCTCAAGAGCTCACTCCTTTGGAATCCCTCTCTAACCACATTCTCCTCTTTGATTCACACACTGAAAACTTTACAATTTTGATACCTTAAAATGGGCTCCAAAATTCCTGAAATCTCAAAGTAGTCGTTTCTATCATACAGTACGGTTTCTAATCGTATAGTACGATATGCATAAAAAGACTTCATCCTGGTACGAAGTAGTACGAACAGTTAAAAAACATTCGTACAGTATGATACACAATCATACGGTACGATCTACAACAGAAATATTCGTATAGGATGATAGCCGGGACGATCAAATGTCATCTCTGTTCATCATATAGTATGATTAACATTGTACAGTACGATGAGAAAAAAATAAGGGATCGTCCAGGATGATCTCCGGACGATCATAATTCATCTCTGTTCATCGTATTGTATGAATGGGTTCAAACAGTACAATTTTCAAATTGTAATTAGGCCTTGATTTCTTGCACTAATCACGGGTTAAATTAAGTAAGGATTTAAAAACAATAGTATAGTACAAATTTATTCGTACGGTACTAATGGCATAAAATAACTTACTTAAGTTAAAATGACGGCTAGGGTTTTGTATTTGAACATATCGTCCTACAAAGCTCTGATCGTATGGTACAAAATAACATCATACAGTACGATCTATAGAGAAAGAAAATCTCTAAAATTTACATTTAAAAAACCTTCTCCCCTTGTGTGTGTGCATGGTTGCTCAAACTTTTATGCATTTTGTGGCCAGACTCAAGAAAATAAAAATAAAATCAATAACAAAATACATTGTCACACTCATACTCCTAATCTACCCATTCTTGAGTCTTCCTATCGTCCTGAGTAGCTTGTGATCTTCCTGAAATATTAGTACTCACGGACAATAGCAAACAAAATAATATTCAATGAATAGATAATTCAAATGTCATTTATTTGTCATCATCAAAATGTCAAACTCGAGGTTATGGGTTGCAACAATCTCCCCCTTTTTGATGATGTCAAATAATATTTATTGTAAGCAAGTTTTAATGGCATTTTTTTAATTTTTTTATTTAAATATAAGAACAAGAAAAGTACAAAAAAAAGAAAATGCAGTACGAAATAAAAAGAAATGCATTTAACCATAAAACAAACTACAACAACCTTCTCCCCCTTTTGATAGTACCAAAAAGAGGAGCAGACACCAAGAAAGAAAAAAGCTACAATACATAGATAATTTAAAGTGGAGGATCCTGATCAAATAGTGGTGGAGGTGGGTTTGGTTGGAAGTACTGAAGGAGAGAATCAAAGCCGTGATCAATAGCAGTAAAGCGTTCCCCAAACCATTGCATGTCAGTCTCGTGTTGTTGATGTTGCTCTTAAATATGAGTATTGAGACGAGTCTGAAGTTGGTCGAAGCATTCGACCAAATCATCTTGTGCTGGTGCAGGTGCTCGGGGTGGTGCATGTCATCGTGGACGTGCTTGAGCTGCGGTCAGGGCATCTTCCCCTTCTTCTTTGTCAAAAATAGGTTCTTCAGGCTCGTGTCCCTGATGGAAAAGAATACGAAAAGAGGCATCCGTATAAAAGATAGGAAGATTGTCAAGTTCAACAGGATAGGTCATTTAATATTTATTTTTGAGGATATATCCTACAAGGTGACCAAGTGCTATATTTGGTTTTCATCGAGTAGTAGGGAGGCGAACGAAGGTCATATGAAAATATAGTCAATAATCATATTGGCCTCGTCGAATTTGGTGTTGGTCATGATAAAGTAGGTAGTGACAGATAAGGTCGGGGTCATGTTGACACGGTCACCACCTTTGGGTATTATGGAGGTTCGAAGGACATGTTGAATTATGTGTGCATTTCTATTTAGAGATTAAACGAGAGGTTGGTGTTGATAGAATACGTCGTTCCTAAGGATTCGATTAACATCTCTCTAGTCAAAGTCATTCGTGAGAAAAGAACGAACCATAGGCCCTTCAGTAGATAGCCCAATGTATTGGGTGATGTCGGCTTTGGTAATTTTGACATTTTGTAGACAAACAAAGGAGTGGAAAGTGAGGTTGTCGACAGTGTAGGTTAGATTTACTAGGAATTCTAAAAGGAGTTCAGAGTTGTAAGGGAAGGCCAGGGTGAGGATAAAATCGAGGGTGGTGGAAGCAAAGAGGTTCTGTACCTCGAAGTTCAGAGCCTCCTGATTTAGCAGTCTGGATGGTGTGATTTTGCAGGCTTTGAACTTGTGGTATGCATCCTTATTTTCTGCATTCAAGAACCGAGCGCTATAGCGGCGAGAGGAAGTTGAGCTTCCCGCTACCATACGACCTCTCTTGCTGGAACTAGACATCGTGTAGAGGCTGAGTGAAAGGTGAGAAGGAACAAGTTGAGTGAGTGAAGTGAGTTGCAAGTGAAGATATCTGCCTATCCAGCCAATTTATAAAGTTTTCCTCAAATTGTATAGTACAATAGTATATCGTACAGTACGATATAGTCATAATTGTTCTAACGAGTCGTTTCGAGAAAGGTGGTCAAAGTGTACAGTATGATCAATATCGTACAGTATGATCAGATGAATATCGATCGTCCTGAGGGTCGTCAGTACGACTTTTGACCAAAAGTATCATACCGTACGAATAGGTGTATCGTACAGTACGAATGACATTAATATCGTACCAAACTCCTTTATTTCGGTCTCATCCGTTTGTTGAGTTGGATCGTACAGTATGAAGTGGATCTATCGTATAGTATGAACACCAATAATAATGTACCGACAAGAGTAAATTCGTCCCAATCCATTGATGACGTGTATCGTACAGTACGAAGAGGAGATATCGTACCGTACGATGAGCAATAATGTATCGTACAGTACGATGTAGGTCGTACGGTATGATCAACAGAGATGAAATTTACAGGTTGGTGTGTTCTGTGTATATGAAGATATAGCCTACAGTACGATCGGAGTATCGTACAGTACGATAATACAAAGTCAATTTTAATGATTTTTGTGTGGTGAGTGTGTGATGATCAGGAGCAGCCTTATAACACATTTTTTTGTTTTGTTTGTTTGTTTGTTTTTTTTCTGAATATGTTAGCCAATTGATCTTATGTAGCGATGTGACTCAATTTTATATCTCCCTTAGCAACGTGATCTCTAATGAAATGGTGTCTAATGTTTATGTGTTTTGTTTGTTAGTGCTGAATTGGGTTCTTAGAGATGCAAATTGCGCTTGTGTTGTCACACATTATTGAAATGGTTCCTACAGGTAGGACAAGATCAAGAATTTGTTATTTTAGCCATAGTACTTGTGCAACACAACTTCCTACTGCATTATATTCTGTCTCGACTGTGGAAATTGCTACTGAGTTTTGCTTCCTACTGGACCAAGAAACTAATGATTATCCTATGAATTGGCAGGTACCAGTCTATCTATCCTATATCCTACAAAATCAGAATCTGAATACCCTAAGATTTCAAAGGAAGTGCTGTGCATAGAATACCAAATTCCTAAGTTTGGGGTGCCTAGTAGATATCTAAGAATTCTCTTGACAGTAGTTAAGTGAGACTCTTTAGGATCAGCTTGAAAACGGGCACAAAGGCACACACTAAACATTATGTCCAGTCTATTGGCAGTCAGGTAAAGAATGGACTCAATCATTCCTCTATATTTTTTTTGATCTATTAATTTTACACTAGGATCTTTGTCTAATTGAATTGTTGAGCTCATAGGAGTGTTCATGGGTTTAGCACTATCCATTTAGTATTTTTTCAAAATATCCTTAATGTACTTTGTTTGGCTAAGAAAAGTTACGTTATCCATTTGTTTTACACTGAAGCCAAGAAAGTAATTAAGTTCTCCCTTCATGCTCATTTCAAACTCATTACTAATTATTTTTGAAAATTCATCACATAATATTTTATCTAAAGATCCAAATAGAATGTCATCCACGTAAATCTGAACATTGAGAATTTCTTCTTTGACCTTTTGTAAAAAGAGTGTAGTATCTACACTACCCTTTTCAAATCCTCTATCTAATAGGAATGAGCTAAGTCTTTCATACCATGCTCAAGGTGTTTGGTTTAATCCATAATGTGCTTTTTTAATTTGAATACATGGTTTGAAAATTGTGAACTTTCAAATCCGGGGGGTTGCTCAACATATACATCTTCCTTAATTACCCCGTTCAGAAATGCACTCTTTACATCCATTTGATATAACTTAAAGTTCTTGAAGAAAGCAAAAGCTAAGAGCACTCTTATGGCTTCTATTCTGGCAATAGGGGCAAAGGTTTCTTCAAAGTCTATTCCCTCAATTTGATTGTACCCCTTAGCTACTAGTCTGGCTTTATTCCTTATTATTGTTCCTGAATCATTCACCTTATTCTTGAAGACCCATTTTGTTCCAACAACACTTTGTTCTTTAGGTATCTTGACTAACTCCCAAACATCATTCTTGATGAATTGGTTCAGTTCTTCCTGCATTGCTAGAATCCAAAATTCATCTTCTAAGGCTTGATCTATACTTGTGGGTTCTATCATAGAGATGAATGCTGAATGACTAACCTCCTTCCTAAGTCCATGCCAAGTTCTTACACCTTCTGAAGGGTTTCCTAAAATTAACTCTTTAGGATGACTAGAAGAATATCTCTATTCTCTAGGCAAATCTTCCTGAGATTCCACACTTTCTCCTAAGGTCATAGTCTCTACTCCTTGTATTGCCTCAATTTCATCATCTTCAATTTTAGATTCAGAGGGATTATCTTATTTATCAAATACTACATGGGTGGACTCTTCTACTACAAGAGTTCTCTTATTAAAGATTTTATAGGCCTTACCTACAGATGAATAACATAAGAAGACACCCTCATCAGACTTGGGATCAAATTTTCTTAAGGAATGTTTACCATTATTCAAGATGAAGCACTTACACCCAAAGACATGTAAGTAAGAAAGGTTTGGTGTCCTACCCTTAAGGAGTTCATAAGGAGTTTTGTTCAGCTTAGATCTAATGTTCACCCTATTTAAAATATAACATGCTGTGTTGACTGCTTCTGCCCAAAAATATCTAGGAAGGGTGTACTCTGCTAACATAGTCCTAGCGGCTTCTACCAAGGTTCTATTCTTCCTTTCTGCTATACCATTTTGCTGAGGTGTTCTAGGGGCTGAGAAATTGTATTCTATTCCTAGCTCTTGATAGAATGATTCAAATCTATTGTTTTGAAATTCTCCACCATGATCGCTATGAATTGTTGAGATTTCATAACCTAATTTTCGTAGAATCCATGTGGAGAAAGCCTTAAATTCCTCAAAAGACTCACTTTTATGTGCTAAGAATCTTACCCAAGTGAATTTAGTGAAGTCATATACAATCACAAATCCATAATTTTTCCCACCTAGGCTGGCTGTACTAACGGGTCTAAATAAGTCAATGTGTAGGATTTCTAATGGCCTAGCGGTGATCACATCTCTAATTAAATGAAAAGATGATTTGACTTATTTTCCTAGTTGGCAAGCATCACATAAATGATCCTTTATGAAATCTTAGGTACACCTCTAAATAGGTTTTTCTAAGTGATGTTTCTAAGAGTTTTCATACTAGCATGGCATAGTCTCGTATGCCATAGCCACGACTCATCAACTATTATTTTCAAACAAAATGAATTTGAACTATCAATGCAATCAAGGTCTAACATGTAAACATTGTTCATTCATTTTCCTTCTAAAACTAGTTTATCATTTAAACTAATCAGACATTTACCAGATAAAAATTTAATATCAAAACCTTTGTCACATAGTTGACTAATGCTATGTAAGTTATGCTTCAAACCATCAACTAGTAAGACATTTTCAATTAAAAAATTTTTAGCATTACCAACAATATCTGAGCCTATCACCTTCCTGGTAGTGTTGTCTCCCAAAGTAACTTTGCTTCCAGTTCTGGTCTCTAGTAGAATGAACTTCTTCATATCTCCAGTCATGTGTCGCGAGCAGCCACTATCCAGGTACCACATGCTCTCACTAGGTCTTTTGTGAGAGCACCGCTACAATTTCATTCAAAGATTAGATTTGGGAACCCAAGTGAGTTTGGGTTCCTCCTTATGCTTGCATGAATGAGATGTATGCATGTTATGCTGTGATGGATGCAGTTTAGGTCTCCATACTAAGTGTGTTCTATGGTGAATTGTGCATGTGCGAGCTATGTGACCTAACATGCCACAAGAGAAACACCTAACACCAGGAAATGGGTTTACTAACCTATGTGGGTGATAGTGCCTCTTCCTAAAGTTGTGTGATGCATGTTGTGTTGGGGGTTGACTAGGTTGGACTAATGTGAGTGATGCAATTTCTTTTTCTAATTCTTTGATTCTTTCTTGAAAAGTGTTGTTTTGGTATGTCAATCAATGAACTTCTATTTTTAACAAATGCTCACTGTGATCTACTTCTAATGTGAGTTTGTCTAATCTATGAAAAGCCTCTTCTAGTTCAACATGAGTGGTTTTCAAGGTTTCATGCATTTCAGTTAGTTCAATATGCTTCTTATTTAATGCATCATACTCATCAAGAAGTAGCATATGATCTCTATCTAAATCAGAATTTTCCTTGAACAAGTTAGCATGCTTAGTTTGTAAAGAACTAAATTCAATAATAAGCTTGGCATGCATCTTTTTCAACTTCCTATAAGAGCCATGGATATTCTCAGAAATAAGTAACAATTCTTCATATGAAAGTTGACATACCTCATCTTGATCCAGTTGATCAAGGTTATCATTAGCCATACGACACAAATTTGTTACCTTCTCCTCTGCTTCTTCCTCTAATAATTCTGAGGCAGAGTCGACCCAAAAAGCTTTTTGTGTCTTTGTCTTTCCTTTCTTGTATTTGGCTTTGTCATCACCTTTCTCCTTAGCTGGTAGGCTCTTTAGATATGGGAAATCAGCTTAAAGGTGACCTGGCTTCCTGCACTCAAAATAGATTGTATCAGATGAAACCTTATTGAACCTTGAGCTCTTACCTTTATTCTAGCTATTTTGATGATGCTTCTGCTTTCTCTTCAAAAAATTTTTGAATTGTCGGGTCATCAGTGCTATCTCATCCTCTTCCTCTCCTGTAGAGCTTTCACTTTCTGAGTTGTTAGCTTTTAATGCCACCGTTCGTTGCTTCTTCTTTTCACCTGCATCACTTTGCCTTTGACTCACTCCTTGCTCATATGCAATGAGTGACCCAAGGAGATTATTAATAGAATAAACATGAAGGTCTTTAGATTCAGTTATAATAGTTATCTTTGCATTATAGGAACTTGGTAAGCATCTAAGAATTTTGTTAACTTTCTCAAAATTTGAAATCTCTCTACCTAATGCATGCAAGGATGTCACGATTTGGGCGAACCTAGTGTACATGTCAGATATTGTTTCGCTAGATTTCATGCGGAAGAGTTCATAATCATATAATAAAATGTTAAGCCTAGACTTTTTTACTTCACTTGTTCCTTCGTATGTAATGCACAGTCTATCCCAAACCTCCTTACCAGTGGCACAGGTAGACACTCTCATATAATCCTCAGACTTTAATGCACAGAAAAAGCAATTTAAATACTTAGCATTTAGTTGGGCTAAATCCCTATCCTCATTGTTCCATTCATTAAAAGGTACAAGAGTTTTCAATCCATTGACACTTTTAAACGGTGCAACATATCCATCATTCACTAACATCCACATGCGGTAATCAATAGACTGTAAAAAAGTAGACATTCTAATTTTCCAGAAATCAAATGGAATGTAATAAAAAAGAGGTGGACGGGTTATTGAATAACCCTCCGCAGTATTGTGATTACCAAAATGCGACATGATCATTTTTTCATGGTTTTCTAAAATACTATTTTTGAAAACAAGCTCTGATACCAATTGAAATAACTAGATGGACAAGAGGGTGGGGGGGTGAATTATGAAAATTTTAATGCAATAATTAAACCTAAGTAGGAGTTCTAATTTTTTTTGATGTTTTTAAACTTTTTAACATAAAAATTTAACTACTATGAAGGCAAACAATTATACTCAACGTGCAACAATAGAATCCTTTTCCTTTCACAAGTTTTAACCAAGTAAGTATTTTAAAAATAAAATGCACGCAAGAATAAAAAATAATAAGGAAAAAAGCACACCAAAATTTTTATAGTGGTTCGGTCAAACCATGACCTACGTCCACTCCCCGGAGTCCTCCGCTCCGGGTATTTCACTACAAGCAATAGCTCTCCTTTTGCTCCCTTGGCAAGGCGGAGAAACCCTTACAATACTCTCTTTCACTAACCCGGCGTGGCGGGGTGCCAAACTCTTTTTTCACCCTCTTGGTGATGGCAGAGAACATTCACATTTTTCTCCTTCCTGGAGAAGGCAGAGTACCTCGAGGTCACGGATGTAGAAGAGCCTTCCCCTTGGAGATCCTCCCACAAATTCTTCTAGGGCCACAGAAGGAACAAGATGCAGCAAGTTCGGAGCAACCGTGTGATCTCCCTCACTCCTCTTCTCCCTCACAATGCTCACCTTCTCCTTCCTCTCTCAAACCCTAAAGAACTTCTCAAGAGCTCTCTCCCTTGGAATCCCTCTCTAACCACGTTCTCCTCTCTGATTCACACACAGGAAACATTACAATTTTGATACCTAAAAATAGGCTCCAAAATCCCTGAAATCTCAAAGTAGTCGTTATTATCGTACAGTACAGTTTCTAATCGTACAGTACGATATGCATAAAAAGACTTCATCCTAGTACGAAGTTGTACAAACAGTTCAAAAACATTCGTACAGTACGATACATAATCGTACGATACGATCTACAACACAACTGTTCGTACAGGATGATAGCGGGACGATCAAATGTCGTCTCTATTCATCATATGGTACGATTAACATCGTACAGTACGATGAGACAAAAAATAAGGGATCGTCTAGGACGATCTCCGGGATGATCATAATTCGTCTTTGTTCATCGTATTATATGAATGGGTTCGTACAGTATGATTTTCAAATTGTAATTAGGCCTTGATTTCTTGCACTCATCACGGGTTAAATTAAGTAAGGATTTAAAAACAATCGTACAATACAAATTTATTCGTATGGTACGAATGGTGTAAAATAACTTAAGTTAAAATGATGGCTAGGGTTTTGGATTTGAACATATCGTACAGTACAATTTACATTCGTACGGTACGATCTATTCACAGAATTATCCTACAAAGCTCTGATCGTACGGTACGAAATAACATCGTACAGTATGATCTACAGAGAAAGAAAATCTCTAAATTTTACATTTAAAAAACCTTTCTCCCCCTATGTGTGTGCATGGTTGCTCAGACTTTTATGCATTTTGTGGCCAGACTCAAGAAAATAAAAATAAAATAAATAACAAAATACATTGTCAGACTCATACTCCTAATCTACCCATTCTTGAGTCTTCCTGTCATCCTGAGTAGCTTGTGATATTCCTGAAATTTTAGTACTTATGGACAATAGCAAACAAAATAATATTCAGTGAATAGATAATTCAAACGATATTTATTTATCATCATCAAAATCTCAAACTCGGGGTCATGAGTTGCAACAGTTTCATCTTCAAGTCTTCATCTTCAATGTCTTTATATGGATCATCTTCCATTAGACTGGCTCCCTTCAGTCTTCGTAAGGTTCGCCCTCTAGAAGGGCACCCAAATGAATAAGAATTTTCCTGCAAAGAGCCTTTCGTTTTCTCCTTGGGTACCTAATATTTGAAATGCCCCGCTTTTGAAGACTTTCACAACTTGATACTTTTACAAATTACAATAAATTACATCATTGAAAAAAGAAAATCTAGATTCTCTTGCATGGTTATCCTAAGCAGTTAATATAAAATAGTCCAAGCAATTATATATGAAAATAAAATATTCATGCCAGCCACACTTGTCCATGCTCTTTATTTATTTGAGGGCTAAGCAGTTGGAGCACCTGACATTTATTTATGAAATTTGGCCCCCCTTTATTAGCGCGGCATGAGAATGGCTACCTATAGAAGACATTATTAGTATCAAAGATCATTCCTAACCTATGGGTAACCTATTGCCCATCACATCAATTCACAAAGTGTAGTAAAAGTAAACAAACATATCAATCAATTTTCAATCATAACATTCAATGAAATCTCAAAATACCCAGAACATAACAGTAAAGTAAAAATTGGCTTAGCCTAGAGCTAGAAGTGGTGCCCTAGCAATCAATTCTATGTGTGTGACAAAGATGTGTGGTTTGGATGTGTCCTATATAGGTGGTTTAGTTAAAGTTGCTTGTGATCACGTTGGTTGAAGGTCAAAAGGAGAAATTTTGGTTTGAGTTTAAATATTAATGTGTTAAAGCTTAAATTTGATATATTTTAAAGGTTAAGTGATTACTACCCTTATTTCTCACCGAGGCCATGAAGTTTATTTCACCTTCCTTCGGGCTAAGTCAATAGCCTCATTGGCTTGGGTTACCTAGTAGTGATTGGGGTTAGTTAAGCTAATTTAGTTAGTTAGAAATTAAAAGATGAGATGTATTAAATGATTCATTATAATATTGAGAAGCTATCTAAATGCTAAGGGTAAAGCTCTCTGAAGTTAAGTTAGGTTAGTAGATTTTAGAAGGTTCAAGGTCACCCTACCTACTAAGTTAAGGGGGGTCCAAAAGGTCACTTCTAGAAATGAGTTAGGTTTGGGAGTTTTAGCATTTTTATTAAATATTAGACCTTACAAGGAGTAATTAGACTTTAAGTTTGCTGTATTTGGAGTTTTTAAGGCAAAATTATAATTTTTAGAAGTTTCGGACAATTAATGAATTATTAAAATTATTTAATTAAGGGCTATTTTAGGAGTTTTGATCCAAATCAAATTCAAACCTCTTGGAATCACCTCCAAAGGTCAGGAATAACCCAAGGAAGAGTTCTCAAGTATTTAGGATAAATTTGGAATTTTTAATAATTTTTAATTATTTAATTTAATTAAAAGAGTAATTTTTAGTCAAAATTAAATTAAGGTTCATATTGAAGTCCAATTAAGGTTTTAATTTTTTAAGATTAAGCACTGAATTCTAAAGAGTTTGATATAATATGGGTAATTTTCAAATTTAATTTGGATTTATTAGAATTTTCTGAAGTTACCGGGTCTAAATTAAAGGGATTATTAGGGTTTGTTAATTAAGTGGTTTAAAGGGTTCTGAAAATTCCTAGAAAATTTCAGGGGATTTAAGATGTCACTAAGTTGAAGTGTTTCAAGTTTCAAGTCATTCGGAGGTGTATCCTAGCTTCTAAAATTTCTCTAAATCTACTAAACAAGTTCTTAATTATTATCCTTAGGATGCCTATCTGTTAAATAGGTTTCAATTAAATGTTGATATCTAACCCTGGGGTAATATAAAGGGAAATGTATAAGAATGTAACACACCATATCTTTAGAATTATGAGAGCCTAAGCTAAGTGTTTGTGCATCCTACACATGTAAGAAAGACTACTAAATACCAATTAAATGAGCTTAAAAATGTGATTAGTGAATGATTAAAGTACAATCATCAGCTAATCCTTCTTCTATGAATGCTATTCACATGCATAGCTTATGTTTAGAGTTTTATTAGTGGATCTCTCAAAATCATAGATTTAAATATTTATGTAATTTTAAAATACTTAAAATACATATATTTTAAACATATAAATACATAGGTTTAAAAAATAGTTTAATGTATATATGTGTGAGAGATTTATTGACAACCTAAGGGAAGGGTTTAAAAATATTTTTTAATTTCAAAATAATTAATTAATTATTTAAATAAATAATAACTAAATATGAAAGATAATTGATTAATAAATAAAAAATAAAAAAAAGTTTTAAAAGCTAAAAATAATTTAAATTAAAATACAAAATTGTTTGAAAAATTTAAGGTATTATACACATTTTGTGGATTTAAAATGAATTAGCTATGAATTTGTAAAGTTTATTGTAAATATAAGGTATTTTAAAATAATTTAGAAAAAATAATTAGTATTTAAAAAAATAAATATTTAAATTATATTAAATTAAATATTAAAGTCTTCTCAAGTTCAAAATAATTTAAAGAAAAATTAATTTTCTTTTTATAAAATTTAGAAAATATTTGAGTTTAAATTAATTAATATTTAAATAATTAATTAATTAATTATTTAATCAAAGGAAAATACTTAAAGTAGAAATATATTTATTAATTTAAAATTAAATAACTAAAAATAATAATAATATTTCCCTGATTTTAAGGAAAAATAAAATATTATATTATATTTTATTTAAAATGATAATTAATAATGAAAAACTATTTAAATATTAGTTACATATTAATTTATAATAATTATTTAAAATAATTAAATATTAAAGTAATTTTTAAATTAAATAATATTATGTATTATTATTAAATCATAAATTTTTTTAAATATTAAATTATAAATTTTTATAAAATATTTAATAATTTATTATTATATTTAATGATTAATATAATTTAAAATATAATTAATATTTTAAACTATTATTATTTTGAAATTAAAGAAAATAATTTTCTAAAAATTTTGACATATTATTTGTATTTTTTGGATTTTAAAATAATTTTTAATAATTATTTAAAGAAAACTAAATTAAAAAAAGATTTTAAACTAATTAAATTCATTTAAATCAGAATCGACGGTGGCGGCGGTAGCGGTTAGACACGTGGCAGCTCCCTATTCTCCATCCCAAACTGGGGACGCTTTTTTAAATTTTTGGCGGACGGCGCTGCGATTGACTTATTCGAGTTAGTAACGCGCTGCGTTGTTGGATCTTCCACGGTTTAGATTGACAGACCAGATCACGCTGGACGATAGGATTGACCACAGGATCGAGATTTGCTGTTGGAATAAACCATGGAACAACAAGATTTGAGCCGTTGATTGTAAGATCGATGGCTCAGATCATACGTAACACGGACGTTATGTATACCGAACCCTAAAATGATAATTTGTTTCGTTCTCTCGATCCACGTGATGGAATTTGATAAAATTTTAAACGTAGCATCTAAAGATGAAGAGCACTCATGTGAAATAGATCTCGTGACCTAAAATGCAATTTTCACAAAGTTATTTAACTCTATGTGTTCTAGCCTAGGGTTAGGGTTTTCGAGAGATCTAACTATTGGATTTTGGTATTTTTGGACTCTATGAACTTGCAGACAGTCCACAAATGTTTCTCAAGTTGAAATCAAGCCTTGATGCACCTTGGATTGATGGGAATCCTCCTTGGAATGTTTCAAGCCTCAGGTCGCTAGAAACTCGCTGCCGTCGGCTTTGACTGGTGGTCTTTGGCTTGGGGGAAGTAGAGGGAGGTCGTGGGAGCTCTCTCTCCAAATCTCAGGGTCTGAGGATGCTTGGAGAGAGAGAGATTACAAAAATCCAATCTAAAGAAGACCTAAGATCCTATTATATTCCCATGCATTGAATGGATGACCTAGATCACATCTAGGGTTAATTAGGAGGGAAATAGGCTGGGTTGGTCGTGGTTTGAGTCTAGGGATCAATAGGAAAGGATTAAAGGCACTAAATGCCATTAATTTGACCTAAATAGGTCAAATTTGACCAATGAGGACTTGGGTTGACCAGGTCAAGGGTTGACTTCATCAACCTGGTCAAAAAGACCCAAGGGGGGATGGGGTTGAGTCCAAGTATCTTTAAAACTAATTAGGGTTTGAATTAGACTCATTAGGGCTTAATGGGTCAACCTTGGTTGATCTGGTCAACCAGGTTGACCCAGGATATGGGTCTGATCTCAAGAGACTTGGTCTGACCCATGGAACCCAAGCGAGGCAAGAGATTGAGCCAAGAAGGTTTTAAATGGCTTTAAAATCAAGTGAGAGGGAGCTTGGGTAAATCTGGGTCCACCTGGGTTAACTTGGTTAACCAAGTTGACCCAGGGCTTAGGTCTGAGCTCAGTAGACTAGGATTGATCCACTAGTTTGATGAAATCAAGGTAAAAAATATTATGTTGTATTGATTAGACTATCATCACCATCTTTGTAAATTTTAATAAGTGTACTAACTTCGGTATAAAGTTATAGTATTGCATCTGTATTAGTGTGCCTTAAAGATAATTCATTGAGGTCTTATAACCTCCCCAAACTTTTAAGTGGTATTACAGTGGTACTCAAATTAGTGTTTTAAAAAACCTAGAGGGAAACTATTAATGACACAAATTGGAGATAGGAATACTGCAGAAGGTTATTCAATAATCTGTCCGCCATTGTTTGAAAACATACCTTTTGATATTAGGAAAATTTGCACGTCTACATTTTTACAATCCATCAATTTCAGGATGTGGCATATGATTCAATCTGGATATTCTATACCATCACGTATTGTTAATGATGTGAAAACTGATATTTCTTTTACTGAATAGAGTAGAGAAAAAAAACTTATGCTCAATTGAATGCTAAATCTTTGAATTATTTTTTCTATATTTTAACTTCTGAAGATTATATGATTATTTCTACCTGTATCACTGACAAGGAAAATTGGGATAAACTATGCATTACATATGAAGGTAGTAGTGAAGTCAAATAATCTAGATTAAACATATTATTGCATAATTATGAATTTTTTTGCATGAAATCTTATGAGAGTATCTTAGACATGTATACTAAGTTTACTCAGATTGTGACATCATTGCATGCTTTAGGTAGAGAACTTTCAAACTTTGAAAAGGTTAACAAAATTCTATGTTGTATACCTGATAAATTCGATGCCAAAGTCATTAATATATGTGAATCAAATGACTTAAATGCTTATTCTATTGTTAATCTAATGAGCTCACTCATTACCTACAAGCAAAGTGTGAGTCAAAGACTTTTGGATGCAGGTGATGAAAAGCTTATAGTGTTAAAAGCAAAAGACATAGATAAAGATGGCTTAGGAAATGATGAGAATAAGAAGAAGTCATTAATAACAAGCGAATTAAAAAGTCTGCTGAAGCAGAAACAAAAGCATGAACAAAAGTGGAGCGAAGGTAAAAAAGATAAATATGATATGCTTGCTTCTAACATTATTTATTTTGGGTGTAGGAAATCTAGACATTTTAAAAATGAATGCCCCAATCTTAATAAACACCCTGTAAAGAAAAAGGGTGAGGATAAGCTCATTGCAGTAAAGGCAAATGAAAAGAAGCAAAAGATTTCCTGGACAGACCTAACTTCTGAATCATCAGAACAACAAAAAAAAGACGAGGTAACAAACTTATGCTGAATAATCAAAGATTTAATTGTTAAATCTAATTAGGTATAAGTATGTTAAGGTTTGTTTGTGTGTTCGTTTATCTATTTTGTGTGTTTAATTTTTATTGTATTTTAAGCATGATTTTATATTTTAGTTTCTTTTTGTATGTTGTTACTTTTTTCTACATGTAGTTTAACTTATGTGTTGTATTTTATCTCTTCTTTTTGATAATGTCAAAGGGGAAGAATGTATTGTGGTTGGTTGTATTTTTGGTTAGCTGTTATTTTTTTTTATTTAGCTTTTAAAAATTTGTTTGTCTTAAAAAAATGCTTACCCCTATTTTTTAATATAATTCTTCTAGTGAGGGGGAGTTTAGGAGAAAATATTTTTTAGTTTGCAAATTCAACCAATAATATTTACCATCATAAAAAATGGGGAGATTGTTGCAACTCAGGCTCCCGAGTTTATGATTTTGATGATAACAAATATTGTTGATTACCTCTTTTTTTCTCCTAGAATTTATAGTGCATATCTGTTTGTGTGTTGACTAACATTTCAGGTACAACATACACGGTTCTTTGAAGATTCAGGGCTCAAGATTGGGTATAATAGGTTATGTTAAAAAAATTTGTAATTTTCATTTATTTATTTTTTATTTCTTGTGTCAAGTCTTGTAAAGGTGTATGCTAGCCTAGTGACTATGCACACACACAAGGGGAGCAAAAATAATGTTAAATATTTTAAATTTTCTGTATAACATACTATATGATATGGATCATACTGTACAGTCTGGGGTTATAGAATTTAATTAAAATATTTTATTTTCCTGGGAAAAAATAATTTTAAAATATAACTAATCATACAGTACGAACACCATATCGTACTGGATGATCTGTTATAATTAGAAACCCATGTTAATTAAATTAGGCAAATTTTTGAATTTGAAAAGTTGTTGTGTTCGTACTGTACAAACCAAATTATATTGTATAATGTTTAAAAGATTGCCTAATTTAATCTTGTGATTAATCAATCCAATTTGCTTAATTTTTATATTTTGATCGTATTGTACGAACTGGATCATACTATATGATCAACAAAGATGATTTTGGTCATCACATGATTCGTCCAAGATGAACTACATTTTCAGTTGAACTAATCATATTGTACGATTGGTCATTTGTACTGATGATCGTATAAAACTAATAGGAAAATTGAACTATTTGTACTGATGTTCGTACTGAATTGTTCAGTACTAACAGGTCAAATTATGCACATCATATTATACGATCTTGCAATCATACTGTATGATCTTTGATGGTTGAATTGAATTTTTAAGAGTTTTGAAGCTCTCTATTTAAGCTTTCTTCAAAGACTTTGTATGAGTCTTTGGTATGCATTGAGTCTTCATTATTCTAGAGAAAACTTTAAGAGAGAGCCATGAAAGGGAGAGAGGAAAGGGTGGAGTTTTATAGGGGAAGATCCTTGTGGGGTTCAAGGGAGTGTAGAGGGGGTTTTCACATCGTTGCTCCGGCAAGCTTGCATCTTAGTACCATTGAATTCAAGGTTTATCTTGAGGGAAAGTTTTGGGAAGAAGAAGATCTATTTGGTGTCAATGGACCTAACTACTCCATTGCATTGGGAAGGAAAAAGGGATTCCACATTCTCATACTCACCAGGAGGGTGAAAAGGAGTTAAGGTTCTCTACCTCACTAGGAGGGTAAAAAGAAGTCAAGGTTCTCTGCCTGTAAAAGGAGGACGGACCTTTGCCGCATCATGTTGGTGGAAGAGAGTTTGTAAGGGTTTCTCCACCTAGCTCTGGGAGCAAAAGGAGAGACACTATAGTGATAGTGCTATACCCGGAGTGGGTGACTCTAAGGAGTGGACGTTGGTCATGGTTTAATCGAACCACTATAAAATCTGGTATGTTCTTTTTGATTTTATAGGCTATAATTTATTTTTTCGCATTTTATTTTCTATTATTATTGCTTTGTTAAAAATCTGTGATTGATATTATGTTGTATTGATTAGACTATCATCACAATCTTTGTAATTTTTAATAAGTATACTAGCTTCCATGTTAAGTGATAGTATTGCCTCCATTTTAGTGTACCTTAGGCATAGTTCATTGAGGTCTTACAACCTCCACAAACTTTCACAAATGGCATTATCTTATAATAAAAGATCCCCATAGGTATTTTGAATTTAGAGTTTCTCTCTGGGGCCATCTTGATTTGATTATAATCAGACGAGCCATCCATAAAGGAGAAAATGACATGCGAGGAGGCAATGCCTACCGTAAGTTTTGGTATGGGAAAAGGAAATTCATCCTTAGGAGATGCCTTATTCATATCCCTATAGTCAACACAGACTCATATTTGACCATTTTCTTTTGAACCGTTACGACACTGGTTACCCAAAAGAGATATTATTTCTCTTGAATAAATTCGGCCTCAACCAACTTCTTGACTTTAAAAATGAATTATTGTTTGATCTCCTGATGCATGCGTCTTGGAGCTTGCTTAATAGAAATGACATCATGTCAGATTCTAAGTTTATGAACTGCTACGTCAGCTGACAAACCCGACATTTCATCATATGTCTAGGCAAAGCAATCCTTAAACTCGGAAAGAAGTTGAATCAAATCCCTAGACTTATCCTCTCTCAACAAAGAACGTATGGATGTGGGATAAGGGTCATCCCCTATTCCAAGGTTTATTTCTTTAAGTTCATCAACTGTTCTTCCTCAAATTTAGGGGGTGCATCCCGAACTTGAAGTTCATCAGAATCGTCGAAAGTCTCCAAACAAAGTTTGTCGAGTAAATTGATGACTTCAGTAGGGACATTTTTAGATTTAGGATGAGTAGTTATCGTTAAATAATATTCATCATCATCAAACGAATTAAAAGTACCAAAGTTGTTACCACTTGTCCAATTTTTATTGATTTTTAAATTCCATATTTTTTTGAGGTATCTCACTTGACCCTTAGTCCATTGACTCAGAGTGAGACCTTTAGATATAAGAGTTTTGACACCAACAAGAAAGTAGCCAAAAGGTAATTCCATTGATTTTTTAAAATCTGTCTCCTCAAGGATTACATCATCTTCATTCCTTGAGGAGGAGGAGCAAAGGAAAAACTCCTGGACTTTCCTTACTCCTTCATCTAAATTAGGGGCATCCTTAATTACTAACCCTGAGATGCTGTCGGCTGACAATGGGGTTAAGGTTAATGATTCAACTTCCCTATTGAGCTTTTCATAAAGAGTTAATTCAAGCTCATCACTTTTAACTTTTTAATTGTCACCCTCCCGATCACTATCCGATTCTAAGGTGAGATCAAATTTTGGAAGAAGATTTATTTTTCGGTAGTCAAAAGCAATTTAGGGACCCCTTTTCTTTATTTTTCATCTGAACTTGATTTTAGTTCGATGTATATTGGTGGATTTCTTTTTTTCAAATAAAGTATAGCCTCAACCATGTGCTCTTTGGGCCATCTTACAACCTCTTTGAGCTAAACTGTTTGGAGGCCTAAAGACTATGCACTCGATGTCATCTTCGCTACTTGAATTTTATCTTTTTTTTTATTTTTGACTTTTTCTGCTTTTAACTTTTGAATTACTTTTGAACTTTGATTTTCAGCTTTCTCCTCTTTGAAATTGACCCCTACCTTAGAACAGGTAGTGGACCCTTTGGGCATGTAGTACGTAACATCCTCAAAGATCCTGATCTCATGAATAAATAATGGTTACAGATCACCCTTGATTTTATACTAAATGCCATCTTGTTGGTACTTTATGTAATGGTGTAGGGTAGAAGGAACCATCCTATACTCATGGATCCATGGCCTACCTGGGAGCACATTGAAGGACGTCGCTAAATTAATTATATAAAATTTTGCTTCAGTTTTTAACTCTTCTATCTCTAGAAGGAGGGTAATTGAACCTAAAGCCATCTCACCCTTTTTGTTGAACCCATGTAGCACCAACTTGTTGGTTGAGAGCTTGCTAATATCAACTCTAAGGTATGCAAGAGTCTTTATGTTTATCACATTTACTAATGCACCTAGATCAACGAGATCTCTGAATAACTTGAATTTGCCCACATTTATGGTGATGTAAAGTAGGCAATTGTGATCGGCAGTTCATAGGAGTAGATCCTCATCGGAAAAGGATACTCTTAGGATTTCCTTAAAGTATAAGGATTTTTCCGCAGAAGTTGAAGCTAATTGAGCTAGGAAAATCTCTAGGTCGAGAAGTGCTTTAATTATAGATTCCCTCATCTCCTTTGAAAGGATGAGGGCATCATAGATGCTCAACTTAGCAGGCAACTTCCTAAGGTGAGCTAAGACATTGTAATCAACCTTGGGAAGTTTAGGACTGGGACCCAGTGGATTACAAGGAGGACTTAATTATTGAATGGGGATTTAAATTAGATCATTGAAGGAAACTTGCTTAACTTCCTGGGGAGGAAGCCTAGGGGGTAAAACCTTACCGCCTCGTAACTGTACCTGGACGATTTCATCAGAAGGACAAACTACTGTGGGGTATGCACTCTCCTTAGGTGAATGATTGTCATTTTCTAAGGGGGAATCTAAATGTGAAAATCCTATCAGGAAAGGACTCCATTAAAAGTTAGTTTAAGGGGTATCGCCATCTGATAAAACTTTAGGTTCATTTTACCCTTAAACTGTCAAATTTGTGGAGCTGAGTTTTTGAGCTTCTTGAACGATCTCAATTAATTCTTGATTGTTTTTAATAGAAGAGTAATTTAGAATTTTATTCTCAATAGTAATCATTAAAATTTTTGAAGAAGGATCAATTTTTTCTTGATTTTTGATCCTTTGCCTTTGATGGGGTAAAGTAAAAGTCAGATAACATTAGTGGGGACATTGGTTTTGAGCCACCATCCATCACTTGTACACATCTCTCATAACAAAATTTCCTCTCTGCAGAAATATTAGTATTTTAATTTTTATTGATTATTATAGTTCCTATAACTATTGCAGAGGAAACTGTCCTAATGTCCTCCTACGAAGCCTCTAGGTCAACGTCCCAGTTCGGGCCCTAGACTCTTATCGGCAGCTGTTGAGAAAGATGAAAAGATTTATTAATCAACTTTTTAAATACCTAGGATAGTGCTATATCCCAATTATCTTCAATGGATAGAGAAAGATTAGAGTTTTTACTTGAGATTGATTTGACAGACTTCTGATCTGGATCGACTAGGTACTCCTTTGAAATAATGATATTACCTTGATGGAAGTTCTTCTCAAGCTAGTCCTTAAAGACTATACAATCTTTGATTGTGTTGCCCAACATGCGGTGATAGGGGCAAAAGTTCGGATCATCCTTCTTATTTGCCTCTTCTGGCTTCTTTGCCTCCAGCAATAAAAAATCTAGCTTCTTTTGATTCTTCATTTGAATTTGATTTTAGTTCATTGTATATTGGGGGATTTGTTTTTCAGCTAAAGTATGGCCTCAACCACGTGCTCTTTGGGCCATCTTTCCACCTCTTTGAGGTAAACTATTTGGAGGCCTAAAGACCACGCGCTCGACGTCATCTTCGCTACTTAAATTTTATCTTTTTTTATTCTTGACTTTT
The DNA here is from genome assembly GCA_022539455.1 of Dendrobium nobile. Lineage (NCBI taxonomy): Eukaryota > Viridiplantae > Streptophyta > Magnoliopsida > Asparagales > Orchidaceae > Dendrobium > Dendrobium nobile. The sequence goes on along the minus strand of CM039720.1, from coordinate 10,392,380 downwards.
TTTGCTTTTAACTTTTGAATTGATTTTAAACTTTGATTTTCTACTTTCTCCTCTTTGAAATTGACCTCTACTTTAGAACAGGTAGTGGACCCTTTAGGCATGTAGTATGTAGCATCCTCATAGATCTCGATCTCGTGAATATATAATGGTTACAGACCACCCTTGATTTTATACTCAATGTTATCTCGTTGGTACTTGATGTATTGGTGTAGGGTAGAAGGAACCATCCTATACTCATGGATCCAGGGCCTACCTAGGAGCATGTTGAAGGACATCACTGAATTAATTATATGAAATTTTTCTTTAATTTTCAACATTCCTATCTCCAGAAGGAGGGTAATTGAACCTAAAGCCTTCTCGCCCTTTCTGTTGAACCCACAAAGCACCAACTTGCTGGTTGAGAGCTTGCTAATATAAACTCTAAGATATGCAAGAGTCTTTATGTTCATCATATTAACTGATGCACCTAGATCAACGAGAACTCTGAATAACTTGAATTTTCCCACATTTATGGTGATTTAAAGTGAGCGATTATGATCTACAGTTCCTAGGAGTAGTTCTCATCAGAAAAGGTAACTCCTAGGATTTCCTTGTAGTACAAGGCTTTTTCCTCAGAAGTTGAAGCTAATTGAGCTAGAAAAATCTTTGGATCTAGAAGTGCTTTAATTACAAATTCCCTCATCTCCTTTGAAAGGATGAGGGCATCGTAGAAGCTCAACTTAGCAGATAACATCCTAAGGTGAGCTAAGACATTATAATCAACCTTGGGAAGTTTAAGACTGGGACCTAGTGGATTAGAAGGAGGAATTATTTACTGAATGGGGACTTAAAATAGATCATTGTGGGCAACTTGCTTACCTTTTTCTTGGGGAGGAAGCCTAGGGGGTAAAACGTTATAGCCTCATAATTACAGTTGCACGATTTAATCAGAAGGACAAACTATGGTGGGGTCTACACTTTCCTTAGGTGATTGATTGTCATTTTCTGAGTGGGAATCGAAATGTGAAAAGTCTATCATGAAAGGACTCCCTTGAAAGTTAATTTCAGAGGTATCGCCATCTGATAAAACTTCAGGTTAATTTTACCCTTGAAGGGTAGAATCTATGAAGCTGAGTTTTTGAACTTCTTGAATGACCTCAACTAATTCTTAATTGTTTTCAACATAAGAGTCATTTAGAATTTCATTCTTAATAGTAATTATAAAAAATTTTGTAGAAGCATCATTTTTTATTGATTTTGACCCTTTTCCTTTGATGGAGCAAAGTAAAAGTTAGATAACATCATCGGGGATAGTGGTTTTGAGCCACCATCCATCACTTGTACACATCTCTCATCATAACATTTACTCTCTACAAAAATATCACTCTTTTAATTTTTATTAATTACAGAAGTTTCTACAACTACTGGAGAGGAAACTGTCCTAACGTCCTCCTGTGAAGCCTCTAGGTCAACCTCCTAGATCGAGCCCCGGGCTCTCATCGGTAGCTATTGAGAAAGATGAAAAGATTTGTTAATCAACTCTTTAAATGTCTTGGATAGTTCTATATCCCAATCATCTTCAATAGATAGAGAAAGATTAGGGGTTTTACTTGAGATTGATTTGACAGACCTTTGATCCGGATTGACTAGGTACTCCTTTGGAGTAATGATATTACCTTGATGGAAGTTCTTCTCAAGCCAGTCCTTAAATACTATACAATCTTTGATTTTGTGGCCTAACATGCGATGATAGGGGCAAAAGTTAGGATCATTCTTCTTATTTGCCTCTTTTGGCTTCTTGGCCTCCAACAATAAAAAATCTAGCTTCTTTTGAAGATTCTTGAAATCTGTCCTTACTGATTCCTTTTAAAATCGATACGGATGAGCCAATCTCTTTTTAAAATAAATTGGGTAAGGCTCCCTATTAGGTTGAGAGGTTACCTAGAAGGGCTGTGGTTTCTGGATTTGCTGGGGTGGAGGACCACTGGACTGATGACTGGCTAGTTTATTACCATTGTCAACTGTTGAAACTATGCCTATTCTCTTCTCAAAAGACTATAAAGGTTTACGAGCTTTCTTCTCCTCAGACAAATCCTTCAGGAATGACATTCTGGAAGCCTCTTCCTACAGGTTATTAGCTTTATTGAGAAGCTTTTCAAAGGTTTTAATTGTAAACCCCTTTAACATAAAAGTAATAGGCTCGTGGATATTCTCTACAAAAAATAATGGCTATTAGGGCACCTTAAAGTGCCATAATATGTAACTATGGCACATGATATATTAGGGAATCAAACAATTGTGTCATTTAGGTGGTCGTTGGCATAGGGTTAAGGGCATCTTTATGTGCCCTAAAAACTAAACATTCATGACATATAATTTTGATGGCATAGTCTCCTTAACGACACTTTTAAGGTGTCCTAATAGAAAAGCTTTTATAAGTCCTGCATATGATGGAATTTATGAATAAATATGACAAATACTATGTGTCATAATTAACACATTTATTTGATGGAACATGTTTAATAATAAGGTGCATTTAAGTTTCCCTAAGATATATGATTTACAAACACTTTTATTTAATGAAATAATTTTAATAAAATGACATTATTATATGCCTCAATATATGCCATATATAATATAAATTACATTCAATTATCAATTAATTATGCTGACCCATAATATTTCAATTGAAAATAACTAATCTCCAATCAAATTTCTAAAAATCTCACGTACATATGAGATATTTTTCTTCAAATAAAAAATTATTTCATAAATATAAAATTACAAGAATTTTCCATCTTAAATACAACAGAAATTCTACTTCAATCTTCATATACTTACATAATCAATCAATTATAACAAATGTCTTCACAAAATATTACACAAAAAATAAAAAAGGCCCTTATCATATGGGTGATTTCTTTACACAATAGCAACAAAGTCTTGGGATCTCTGTTTCCACACTTCATTGTCATCTACTCCAGTTTACATTTGAAAAGACAATTTGGAATTTGCTTTGACATTGCGATGGACAACACCCCGTCAAAATGAGGAAAATAAACACATATCTGAATTGTGATGCAAAAAGTGTAAAGCTTTATTTCATATAGCTTACCTGTTTATGCAAGCTTGCTAGTTCTTTGAACATACGAAAGCCATACCATTGGAGCTCAAACATACCAATTTCTTTCTTCAAAATCTAAAATAAAGAATAATATTAGTATATTTATACTATGCTGCATCATGATAACCTCTTGACCAAATGAATTATACCACAAGTTTGTCATGCTCAACATGCTCTAGAATGAAGCACTCTGACTCTCCATACTTAAAAGAGCATTCATACTTAATCACAAAGTTGAGTCCTCTGCATCACAATAAACTAATTTGTCAAGTGTTGATAGACATCTTTAAAAAATTTAAACTACCCTCATTTATCAATTACCCAAATTGTTCCAACATCTTCAGCTCATTATAGACATGGTGTGAATAAGCATTTGCATAAGGACCTGAGAGGGGAAAACAATCATATTAGAATCAAATAAGCATTTCTAACTCCTCTAAAAGACTGCATATTCCAACAAAGCAAATGATAAGTAAAAAATCAACCAAAAAAAGATACAATGCAAACCATCACAACCATAGAGATTGGAAAAATATGATTAAATTATTGGAACTTAAATTGTGTTAGCTAGAAGTTACTCCATGATAAGAAAACTAATAATGTATGCATTGATACAAACAAGATCAGCATAAGACACCAAAAATTATATTGGATTAACATGAACAATGCATGGCCATAAAAACTTTCATCTAAACTTTCAGGGGCTGTTTGGGAACAAGTGGGATTTAACTTAAGTGAGATTTATTAAATCCTACAAATTGGATTTAGTAAATCCTGAAATGGTTAAATCCTAAAAACTGTTTGGCATGTCAAGTGATAAATCCGATTAAATCCTCAGAAACTATTTGGTAACATTTTTTAGGATTTATGGCAGTTAGGGATTTAAAAATGATGGAGATTTCTCTATAATAAAGTTCATTGCGTAAAACATAATACCACCAAGTTTGAGTTCATACAATAGTAATCAAATTTCAAAATACATGAAATGCCAAAATAATAATAGCCAAAAAACAAAGAAGATTTCAAAATTAAGAGCAAGCATCAATTCACTAATTGACGTCATATATGTTGAAATTCAAAATGAATTTCTTATGCCGATTGATTCCTTTGACTTGAAATCTAAAATAAAGAAATAGATGTAGTAATTATAAAATATTATATAGGAAGTATATATAAGGAAAACCAAAAATTCTTACCTAAGCATTCCATAATTCAGTGGCAATATTGTGCCTTATAGCTTCACCGATTCAAAGTATCTTTGTCAAACTCGGTGTTAAAAGTTCGCTTCATTCTGAAAATTAATTTACCCTAACCATTGTACTACCAAAGAATAGTTTGTTGCATTAACATAGAAAACGTCATATGGTAATGGAATACTATAATTAACCTTGCATAGTGATTTTTACAAAATAAATTAAATAACAATGCTTGAGGTAAATCTAAAAAAAATTAATTCACCACTATATTCATGTTGAGAAGAGATGCTAACAGTGAAAAGTTAATATATTCAGCATTATTAATTTTTACCTATTTTCTAGAATGCACGGTATAATTTCCAAAGTAGTACAAGCATCTCATTGCATTACAACAAAAAAAAAATGAAAAAATTCATTGCGGAAAAAAAAAATTAGCGGACTGTGTTCTTCACAACAAAGGAAAGGAAGAAACATCGCTACCTGATGCCTGAGCCGGATGCAGCGAAGCAGCTTAATGAAGAGCAGAAGAAGAAATTGCTAGGTTGAGGAGGCTGGGAGGAAGAACGTATGCGTTCGTTTGTAGAAATAGGGCGAAGTTGCATAGTTGAAGACACGGGCGCTGCAGGTAACATTTTAGCTCCGACTTTAAATCCCGTTAAATTCGGCTACCCCAGGGATTTATTAAATCCTAGATTTAATCATTAAATCAGTAAATCTGGGATTTATCGAATCCTAGGATTTAACACACGCACAAAAATTGTTTGGTTGGATTTACCATAAATCCGACTTAAATCCCGCTGTAAATCTGATACCAAACAGCCCCACAGTGTCTTTTTATTGCATACTTTAGTACAAATCCCAAGATATGCTGACAAAAGGCAGGATTGAAGAAGCATATTCTATAACAACTCAACTGGAGTATCATGAAATTTCCTGATACTGAAGATAATGATTAGATATAGATAGGGCTGTCAACAATCTGACCTCAAGCTGATTTAACCCAACTAATGATTAGCATGAAGTAATTAGATATGATTTCAAGTAAGCCAGGCTTGGCTATAGGATGCTGGATCTAACCACGATTTACACCATACATGACGTAGCTTTAATTTGAGCCAAATTCAAGTAAGAAAAATCGATAGTCTCAACTAATTTTTAATCTCATGAGATAAATTCCTAGTCCACCATACATGCATACATAAACAGATTTATATATATAAATATATAAATGCATCCATACTTCAATTCAAATTTAGAAACATACAAGTATATGTTGGTATACACATTCAAAAATATAAGCAAATCAAAACGAATATATAAAACCTCTGGGAAATCTTTTCGAATTAGCATAATATAGGTCTTCCATCATTTAAGGAATTAGAAGAATTAATCCCATCAAGAGATCATTAGAATTCTCTCTAATTGCCAATCAAAATGCAACCATGACAATAAAATGAATTTCAAAAAATTGTTGCTCAAGTTAAATGCAAAATGGTAGAAACAATATTTAACTCAAAGTCACTATTCAAAAATTTAAAAACTAGAAAATAAAATATATTGCATCATGTAAAAGTACTAATTAAATTGGCATCAAGATTAGGAACTATTCATGACTTCAGATGTAAACAATAACTTGTTGAAGATACCTACACTTCTCACATTTAGAAATGCTTACTAAAATATAGCACATGAAATAAAGATATTTATGTATTCATAAATTAATTGGAAGGATGCACCTCATTTACCAGTGTCTGTTGTGGCATTTGCATATCTAGGTATGTGTCTTAAGTTACTTAGAGTTCATTAATGCATGTTCTCCGGTCTTCAAGGAGAGAATTCTTAAGTTCTAACTTGGAGAGAATGCAATTCAGATCTTACAGCTGAAATATGTTGAATATAATTCCATGGGCTTACACATAAGTTGGCAATGAAGCTAGAGAATCTAAGGAAAAAAAGATAACTTTATAAAGAATAAACTTTAAAAAACATATTCCCAGCATTGAGCAAAAGTTCATGATAGTACTCGTGTAAATGCCGAGGAAAGTGTCACAATCATCAGTCGTGCCTTGCTCTTGTACTTCTGAGGATGCTTGAATTAAAGATTGACAATGGCCCTATGATAAAGATAAATATTTAGCATATGGTATTTGTGAAATAAATTTTGCAAAGTTGACCCACTTCAAATTAATAAAGAATAGAGTACAATGTAAAATGTCATAAGATTGGCACAAGTGAACTGTAATCCAAAGTATAAATATGAGACTTTCAAATGACAGAATATTTGCATAGATAACCAATGCGCCACAATAAGGAGAGGGAGAAAAAGTTGAGTCTCAATTTGACTTATAGAACGATCACACTTTTCTGTCCATTAGATTTTAATTATAAAACACATAATGAAAATTAACGCATTTGATCTTTATTCTATCCTAGAAGACAGCAAGGAACCAAAATTCTTTAGGTTTTGTGGTAGCATACTTTGGCTTCAAGTTATGGAAAATCATGAAAGGCATTGCATAGAATTTAATCAAGCAAAATAAAAAAAAAAAAGTCTTTTTCATCTTGCAAGATTTTTGAAAATAATAAACATTGGGTGTAGCCTGAGCAAGAGGCTTTATTAAGGTTATGGAACGGGTTGATGTGTGTTGTCATAAAGCTGTCTAAACCTTGCATTACAAAAAGATTACTTACTTGATTCTTACATTGTGTAGATACTTTTCATGACTCTAAATTCTGGACAAAAAAAAAAATAAAACACTAAATTGTCTAAGTGTCGTAGTATCCCTAATGAAAGGAAGTTACCCAACCTGCATCAGATATGGACTGTGTTTGTGCACATACATGAATATAAAGATCATGGTTGGCTATAATAGAATATGCAAATTAAAAAATTGACCTTGGCACCCGATCCTTGAGTTGAGAAACACACAATATTAGCATTAATAGTCAAGCATTACACTGGCCAGTTCTTTAATGTGAAAAATATGAAGCTATGAATTTCTAGTTTAGTTGTCCGGACCTTTGAATTTACTATCTCAGCTCTAGAAGAACAATTTAAAAAATGATTTTCCAAAATATGTAGCAGTAAAATCGTACGAAATTTTGATAAGTTTTATTTCACATATGCATAACTAAATAAAGTCCCATGAATACAACAAAACACATATCACATCATTTTATCAGTAAACACAAACTTCATATATTGAGGCTAATTCATAAAACCACATTATCATCATTTCTAGTCCACCAGCCCAAGAATGTTTCACAGCCAACAACATGCCAATTAGCATTCTCAATAACATTAATTAAAAGTAGTGTAAAATCACTCACTTGCTGAGCAAACCACAAGAACCATTTTGATACTATCTTACTAAAACAATCTTATTTCCTAGGTTAAAAAAATAGCAGAAACAATATTCCATAAAATATCCAACAAACAAATGAAAAAACATCCAAGAAGAATTGCATAAAGCCCAGTCTTCATGTAGTAGAAAGCAAATAACATAAAAAATTAACCATTACGAACAACTTGAAATAAATTTTTGCCAACATCTTATAATAAAGGTTTTTGTTTCATTTCATAATACTATAAAAGGAAAAACAAAAGATGAAATCTAATGAAGAAAAATTAATTGTATAACCAAATTCTTTCAACAATTAAAAAAGATTATTATAGTAAATGTAAGATTGTTCAATTCCGAGTAGTCTTTAGAAATTTATAATTCTTTTTATATATTAATCTTCTTCACGAATAACCTAAATTAAATTAATTACACAAATATAAGTATTTTGAGTATTTACCAAAAATTTAATCGACATAACAAAATATTTAAAATGAAAAAATACTTACTAAAGATTAAGGCCATGCAACATAAGTTTCAATTACCTGTCCAATTGTTGTTAAAGTAATGTATGGTCTAATCAAGTGTTCTTCCCAATTCACGGGAATGTTGATATGAACTGAACACAAATTTGGACCTAATGGATAGTTACCAACCCTATGTGTAGGATCCATACTTTGAATATATCCAATTGCCACAATTTTTGTAGAATCAAGTACACTTTTGACTGCAACTTTAGTTCCAACCTATATATATATGAAGTTTATAAGATCAAATAAAATTTGAAACGACATATGAAAGATTAAAATATGGCTCTATAAGTTCATAAGTAAATAGGTTGCTTACTTGAATAAGAGCTCTATTATTGAAAGAGTGTATATCACCATTTTGAGAAGATTGAGCAGTTCTTAATGGCATGCTATGACTAGCTTGTTGTGTAATTTGCATATCAAACTTAATTTTAGCAATTACCTCACCTTGTTCTTGAACTTATTTTTCCATTTTTTCAAAAGCTTCCTTGTGGCCTTCTAATAATCGGTAAGCACCACTTCAACTTGGAATTTCTCCCCATGCAACATAATGAGTTACACCAAATCCATACATGCGAACTCTGCCGACCTTGTCATTCCCAAGAACTTTTGAGAAAATATCATCTCTTCCAACATCTTCTATTTGAGATGTTTGACTTCTTATTTCCTTCATTTTTTTTCTAAATATAATGACTATTAACTCTTTCACATAAACTTTTGTATACTTTATAATTAATTTATGAAATAGTTATTATCAGTATTTACCAAAAGTTCAGAAGCCTCAATACTATTAGCAATTACTTCTTTTGTGTAACACTTTTCAAACATTTCAACTCTTGTTGGTGAGTGACCTATGCTTTTCTCCTAAAAAATTAAATAAATATTGTAAAAATTAATTAAAATAAAAGAATAGTTGACTTCAAAATTTAAATATAACACACACACACTGACTCAAATATGTATATACATAAAAAATTTACCTGATCTTCATACACTTGACCCAAACTCCTTTTTTCAATTATGTGCATCAAACTCTTTTTTGACCTACTCTTTTTATTTCTTTCACTTATACAGTGAACACAAATATGATTTAATAAAAAAATATAACATGTAAATATGATTAAATTTAAAAGTTATGATAATATACCTTTGATTCTTCTGAATTCCAATAGGATAACAGATTTTTCCATTAATCTTTTAGTATCCTTTTTAGAAAATTACATTTCCATTAATCTTTGAGTATCCTTTTTAGCACATTACACAGTTGTTGTTTTATAGACATATTTTGTTCATAATATCTAGATTTAATGTCTGCTTTCTAATTCCTTCATTTCTTCCCAATTGATTGAAGAGCCCATACATCACTACCACTAGGAATCTCACATTTCTCCTAAAAAAAATAATATTTATTGTTATATCTAAAGAATTTTACTATTTTATGTATGCAACTATGAATAAAACAAAATAGGTAATCATATTATAAAGATAAATACCTGAATAACTTCCAACATATTTTTTTAAAGACTTCGACATTTTTTTCCAACTTTTGATATCAATAGGTGCATGCTTCCCATTATGAGTATTTGTTCGTAAAAACTCAACAAATAATGATTTATTTTGTCTAATAGGTTGACCATATTTATTAAAATTAATAACTACTCATTCTCCACCATGTTGGGTAGCATGATATCCCTAAATATTACACATATAGGCTGGACCTCTTCGTTTTTGCTCCTCATTGCTTCTACACGCTAATAAAAAATATCTTAAAAATTTAATCCTATAAGTTAAATGCAAATGTAAAAGAAGCATAGAAAGTTTTGACAATATCATTACTAAGAGGCAAACCTGCAACATAATTTTCAATGTTATTTATTGGAACATCTATTTCAACTTCTATTTGTTGCCTGCATCCTCTATTTCTAACATGTGTTCTAGTGTGTGGTGGCATTTCTTAAAGATCATTATAAAACATATACGTGAGTGGATTACAATAAAAGATAAAAAATGCAATTTATCACCCATGTTGCTCATATAATCTATGGAGAAAAATAAATTGGACATCAAAACTAAATGAAACCTTTAGATAAACACACATAAGAAACACATAAAATCACATAATGTTACAGAGTAATTCGATTGATACAATGATCTAATGATATAAGTATAAAAGAAAATATTCTTTACATTACAAATGAAATAGTATACAAATCAATTACTCAAGTAGAATATCATCAACTTCATCTCTTGTCCACTGAACTACACCATCAATAAAATACTCTTAGTAGAAGTCTCACTTTGCAAGTAGTCATCAACATCAGTGTCTATGTGAATGTTATCAATATTATTTCTTGGTGATGTTGTAACAACATTATACCATGTAGGATCAATAGGATCTTCCACATAAAAAATTTGTTGAACTTGAGAAGCAAGCACAAAAGGTTCTTGATGTAGTTTAATTTTATTGAAATTAGTCAAGATGAAGCCATCCTCATCCTCCTTTAGCCTCTTTCCTTTAGAAACCCAATCACATTCAAATAAAACAATAGTTTGCTCTGCTGTGTAGTCCAATTCAATTATATTTTTTAAGATCCCATAATATGTAAAGTTACTTAAAATAGGGTTATTATCTTTGATACTAGTGAAGCTTGAAGTTACAGCTTTAACCATCACTCCATAATTTTGAGTTTTTCTTTTTTTATCAAATCCACAACAAGAAATCTAAAACCAATTATAAGGTACTTCTTGTACAGTGTGACAACATTGGACGTACCTCTAACTAAGCACCTCAAATCAGTAGAAATAGTATCATCCTTCAATGGATCAATTGAAGCAATTTATTAAAACAAAGTAGTTTTAATCAGTAAAAATTCTTATGTAAAGTACGTTAGCATTGTAACACTAACCTTATTAGCAAACCATGAAACAAAATTCTCAATGAGCATCCTTTTAGCTTCATGCTTTCCATAGAGAGACCTTTTTTGTCTTATCATTTCTTTAACTGTAATGTTATGTTCACTATATATAATCATATAATTTATAAGAATATAATAATAGTATTTATATAAAAAATGAAATCATGTATTCTTCAACTAATTTTTCTTCTACCTAACATATTGCTTTATTTCCTCATAATTAAAAAGGACATATCGATGTGCTTTAACGAGTGTCATATCATTGAAGATCTTGACCTCTCTCTTCCCAAGTGCCTGACCATTTGTTACAAAGATATTAAGTCCTTCATTCAGAACATTATCATCAAATTCATTTCTTCCAACTAGATTATGCCTTATTTCCACATAGTCAGCAAAATATAAAGAATAAAATGTTAAACATTCCTCCACAATATAGCCTTCTGCAATTGATACCTCTGGACAACTTTTATTTTGAGCATATGACTTTAACTTTCCCATAAATCTAAAAAAATTGATTGATAAAAGATATCAATTTTTTATTAAAGTTATATATGATTAAAAAAATAATGATACATGAAATAGTTAGTAACCTCTCAATAGGATACATCCAACGATAATATACAGGACCTCCAGTCCTTGCCTCAGTGGCCAAGTGAATTGTCAAATGCATGATGATATAAAAAAAAAGTAGGAGGAAATATCTTTTCAGGCTGGCAAAGTGTAATTGCGATTTCTTTTTCCAATATAAGCAGCTTAATCGGGAGAAGAACTTTAGAGCATAAGCCTTGAAAAAATGACTCAATCAAATTAGAGGAGAGCGAACCGACTTAGGTAAGACTTATCTTAAGCACAATGGAAGTAATTGTTGCATTATTATGTGATGATCATGACTCTTTAATCCAAGTATTCTGTGGTTTCAATTGCACTCACCTTGAAATATTAGATGCATATCCATCTAGAACTTTAATACTTTTTAAGACTTTACAGAAGATTTCTTTTTCTTTTTTGTCCATAGTAAAGCATGTGGTAGGTAAATAAGGATGTACAAATGAAGTACAAGTAGGGTGCAAAGTAGGCCGTATTCCCATTTTCTCCATGTCTTTGCATGTATTCAAATGAGCTTTTGTCTTTCCATCAAGATCCAATAACGTACCCAAAAGCTTATCACATACATTCTTTTCAATATGCATAACATCTAAGTTATGACGTAAAAGATTTTTTTCCCAATACGGCAACTTGAAAATATACTAAACTTTTTCCAATTATAAGGCAAATTAGGATTAGCAAGTGTTTTCTTTCCAAAATTGACATTTATACTTCTTAACAAATCAATAATTTTGGATCCATTAATAGGTGGTGGTATTATCCCATGTTCTTCACAACCATTAAAAGATTGACTATTATTTCTATCAGGATGATCGAGATCTAAGAACATTCGATGTCCCATGTAAGATCTCTTTTAGTTGTAACCACTCAAAGCATGTATGCTCCTGACAAATAGGACATGCAAACTTCTCTTTTGTACTATAACGTGATAAATTAGCATAACATGAAAATCATTTAAAGTCCATAATAATGCTGCTCAAATTTGAAAATTCTCCTTAGAACATGCATCATATGTCTGCACACCAATTTCCCATAATTCTTTTAACTCAGCCATAAATGGTTGTAAATAAACATCAATATCATTTCTAGGTTGAGTTGGCCCAGGAATAAGTAAAGAAAATATCATATATTGTGGTTTCATACATAAGCTAGGTAAAAAATTATACGACATCAATACAATAGGACAAGTACTATGAGTTGAAGTCATTGTCCAAAATGGATTAAATCCATCTGATGCTAAACCCAATTGTACATTTCTAGGATCTATAGTAAAATTTGTGTCTTGGTAGTCTAAGTGTTTCCAAGCTAGAGTGTCAGTAGGATGCCTCATGCAACCATCTTTTATGAGGTATTCTTTATACCATATCATATGTGATGCAGTCTTGGATGACATGAATAATCTTTGCAATCTTAATGTTAATGGAAAGTGCCACATAACTTTTGACGCAACCTTCTTTTTTTTTAGTTGATGTATCTTTTGAAGTGTTATCTTATGCAATCTATCTTGACTCATTAGAAATATCACATTCATTTTTAAATTCATGAGGATCCCAATATAAAATGCAATCATTGTGACATACATCATATTTTTTATAACTTAAGCCCAAATCTTGAATTATCTTCTTTGTCTCATAATAAGATTTTGGTAGACGAATATCTTCAATTTCTTCCCTTAAAAAGTCAAGCAACATAATAAATGATTTTTGAGTCCAGTTACTAAGACATTTAAGTTGAAGTAGCCTAACAAGAAAATCAAGTTTTGAGAACTTTTAACATCTAGGAAATAATTTTTGTTGTGAGTCACTTATCAACTTATAAAACTTAACATCATTTGCATTTGGTTTATTAATTTCATCTTGTTAATATGTTGTATTACTTTCAAACCCAAATGCATCATTTAATAGGCCTTCCATGTCATCATTAACATCATTAATAATGAGGGAATGTGATCCAATCTCATTTCTAAATGAAGTTTCTCCATGAGCAGTCCAATTGTAATATCCAGGTTTGAATCCTCTCCAAAGAAAATGAGCTTCAACATCCTCTCTTGTCCTACAAATTCCATTTCCACAATCTCTATATGGGCATAGTATCATTCCACTTGCACTTTCATTACTAAATGCAAAATTTAGAAAGTTTTTAACTCCTTCAAAAACTGTGTTAATCCTTGAACAATACATCCAACTTCTATTCATTTCCATATTAGAACCTTCATATAACAAATGAGAAATGAATGTTAGGGTTTATGAGTAAGATAAGTAAAAAAAACATTAAACATCATACATTCATATGAAAAAATTAATTAATGACAAGAATGGATTATCTAGATCATACATATGCAACACATTAAGTACCATTGTGAAATATATAACTAAAGTAGTCTATAAGAAATAATTTAAGCTTAGCATTTGATGTTTAATTTAATAGTACAATTATGAATAGAAAAATGAGAGATTTATTTTAGCAAACCCTTATTATTGTAGAGTGCATATACTAATTGGAGTTCACTCTTTACGTCTAACGGATACATTTTTTAATAAACATAATAGATCAATTTTGTTCTACTAAGTGTTAAATGAACCCTTATAGTTATAGAATTCATGTACTAATATGAGTTCCCTCTTTAAGCTTAAAAATTTTGTCTCAAGATATGTCATAATAGCTTCTTTTATTGTGTTTATGAGCCTAAGTCCAATTAAACAACCCCTATGTCTAAGGTCAATTCTATTTTAGTAGAATTTTGAATGGAATACAAAAGCTTATAAAAGGATTTATAATTGTGTAGGATTCATTTCAAACAGTTGTTGACAATGCGATAGACTTAATTTTTTTTTGCCATTCCCAGACTAATTATGAAAGCATACACCAAGCAATCAATTCCACTCTAACTCTGGCTTGTATTTTAGGTTCGTTTTTAATTTTTATATCCATCATTCCCATTTGAAATTATTGCCTTGCAAATTTATCATAAACATTTAACTTCATTAAATTCAACCCTTTTACCACCACACTCCTAGAACATCCTTGATTGCATTTTCATTATGAATTATGATATTTGGTGAATCTTGAAATTTGATGATGATGACATAATCCAAACAATAGGTTAGGTTTGCTAAAAGGAGTGGGAAAGTACAGACTGAAAAATATGTATTCAAATTTTTGTTTAAAATGGTAGATGCAACATGTGATGCAAAAACTAGGTTGCTATTACAGCATGATGATGTTGAATAGTTTCAATCCATGGTTGTTAAAGAAACTAAAAAAGAAATTACTGAGAAAAAAAGGTTGAAGTACAAAAGAAATTTAAATAAAAGAAAGAATGTTAGAATTGGTTCAAGTCTGAAACTATTTAATTTGTTTCGACATTTAAACTAAAAAGGTTAAAAAACTGAGAAAAAATATAGGACAATAATAGAAAATATTGGCTTGACAAACATACAAGGTTGAAATACAAAAGCATTGTTGATCAGATAAGAGGGGTTGGCCTGAGATTCAAAGATAATAGGGAATTGACCTGAGAGTTAAAGTTGCCATGCAATAACCAAATATATGCTCATATGAATTCTCTAGAAAAAATTAAAAATAAGTAGTACCATGTTGTCCTAGTGCATTATTCTTTTCAAAGAATCTGCCACACCACAAGAGACATGAAGTGAACACATAATACTGCAAGTCATGCTAACACGCAAGTTAACGACATTACCATCCGATTAGAAATAAATTACAGATATGAAATTGCAGGACTTATTCGATGAAAATTGGACAATAGAATTCAAAATAAGAAAAAGGACAAGGAATTCATTTCATTACAAAATAATTATAGATATGCTATGTTTATAAACAGAGGGAAACCTAATCTTTTTCCTTGGTTAAGAATAAGAGAAAACCCTATCAGCCTATTAAAATATTTTCAATACCATCTATACAAAATCTTAATCTTTAACCACAAACAACAAGGAGTAAGCGAGAGAAGCATATTAAAAAATTTGTCACATTAGGCATTCTTAAGACACTTAATTTTGAAAAACCAAAAGGTGCAAAATTATCATCTCAAGAAACTCATACTGAAGTCATGGAGGACCTTATAGTATGTATAAATCATCATCATAATTGTTAGCACTATTACAACCATATGAGAAAAGAGGAGTGTGCATATGACTACTTAAATGGTTTGATATAGTTTGAGAAGAATTGAATAAACGAGCATATTCCTTCTCATATCTGTAATTTTTTATTAAATAATGATATGGGAAACTTAAGATGAACTAACGCATTAGTAGAATATTCCACAATGATGTTTGGCAACAACAGATTCATTGAGATGGGAAAAACTAGATGCACAAGAAAACCAGTTTTCTATGAGGATAAAATGTATTATCTAGGGATAAGATATAAAGGTCAATATCAAGTTAATGATAACCAAGGCATTTTCATAAATTATCAACCATTTGCTTATTCAAAGCTCACATGGCCCCCATTAGACAGTTAAAAAAAATACTTTATAAGAAGGCCTTTAGACATTGGCCTCTATTCACAACCATTGTCATTCTGCAACTAGAAAAGTTGGCATAAGAAAACACTGAAGTAGAATTAATGCATCAAAGAACCCAACAAGTAGAATTAATGTATTATAATTTGATAAGTAGCTATACTTTGATTGTTATTTATTATTTAACTAAAAGATGTTTTTGATTCAGAGAGATACTATATTTCATAATCTTAAGCATAGAATATGTAGTAATTGAATTCCATTTTGATTAATTTGTCTAGCTAAAATCTTTAATTTCAATTATTTTAAGAATACTTTCTCGAGCTCTCTTCAATGTCACATGAAACAAGGACAATTTTGAAAATTAAATTTTTTTTGTAATAAACATAAATATTTATGAGAAATCACCTTATACTTTAGATTTGTAAATTAGATATATTTATCAAATTATCCTTTCTTTTCTACTAATGGAGATGTACCTGAATGGTTGAAAGCTTTTTCCTCAAGTCATAAAAGTAAATATTTTGGAATGCTTCATAGAGCCCCTCAAATAATATTAGTGTTATCTATCGAATTACTAAAAGCACCATGAAGCACCTTGATTGGTACATAAGAAATCGTATAGATACAAACTAACATATTTAATAGTTCTTTGGTGTATTATTGCAGAACCACAATCCTTTTTGTTCTATATGTTTTCCATATTGTATATATTCAAAACTAGCAATACCAATACTAAGTAAAAACCATAATATCATATAACCAAAGTTAAAAATTCAGTGCAATCATGATCATCCAATAAATTGGATTCTAGAATACACCTATAGCTGGCTTAGAAAGTAAGAGACAATCATATTATGGTAATCAGATGGGGACACATTAGGGAAGGATATGGTTTATATATAAGATTAATATTCCTCTTGTATAGAAAATATTTTTGTTAAGATATTCTGACCAAAATTTATTCATGGTGGATTTAATTTGAGATAAGTAGTATTAGAGTTGCCTCAAATTTGGCTCTACCCTTATTTGTTCATGTCCTTGACTATCGTATGCTTTGCAAATATGTAGGGGTTCAAGGGGGTAGCGCCCCCTGATGGGGTTCAACCCTGCACAATCAAATGAAGAAATAAGAAAATTTTATTAAACCCTAAACATTTGTCATTTATCATTTGAGGGAAGATTGAGGCAGAGAGAGTGTACAAATTAAAAGGCTTCACATGAGAAGATATACCTAGTGCAGCAGTCAAATTGGTAATGTAGTGGAAGACAACAGACACGATCGAGGCAGAGAGAGCATGAAGTCTGCAAGCATTTGAAGGAATATGACCCCAAATAGGTTGATTTCAGTAAGATGAAAGACAACCAACCAAGCTCAAGAACTAATCACACGATCTCCCTCTATTAGCTATAGAGCACACGAACTGTAAATGCCTTAATATATATTTTTTAGTGTGTACCATAATTGCCCTAATATATATTTTTTAATATACTTAAATAAAAGTGTCTTAATATAATGTAGTTAAAAGTTATTTTTTTGTAGTAATTCTTTAAAAGAATCCCACTACATGTTGCTCCTGCAACTGGGGTTCACATTTCATCAAGAGGTTTTGCCACCTCAAGATGTACTCAACCAAAGACTCTTCCGATTTTTGCTTTTTGATGATGAGATCGCCCATGGCTATTCTCCGATGAGCTCATGAGAATCTCTTTAAGAATAGACCCTCAAGCTCTATAAAAGTTTTCAATGAACTATTCAGTAGATTGGCATACCACTCAAAAGAAATCCCAGATTGACTACTCAATTTTCTTTTCCAGACTTTTGATGTATTCATCCTTCTCATTCAATTTGATTGAGCCATCTGAGTTAATTCTATTGCTGAATCCTCCTCTTTACTAGACCATTGTCTTGAAGGCTTAGCATCTTTGGCCGATGCTCTCATTTTAACCATATATATGTTTCTGGCAGTATCTACTTCCATAAACAAATCATTAAAATATGGGTCGAAGGCTTTGATAGCCTTCTTCTTAAGAATCTCCCCGATTTCCTGGAACACTTAATAGGTTGGTCTACCATCAATTATCATAGGATCTACTGGGAAGTATCCTTTACATTCTAACATCTCCTTAAATTCTCTCTCATCAAGCTTAGAGAGGATTTCCTAGATCATAAGATCTCGTTCGGTGACTAACTCTGCATCAAGATGATTTAACATCGGCTCATCAACATCTAGAACTGTCCCCTACCCTCTAACTATCTAGGGGTCGGTAGTTGAGAGGGTGGCATCCTCAGTTGGTAGAGGGACATACACCATAATTGGTGATAAAGGAGTTTAGAGAGTCAATGCTCTAATATCAACAGGAGTGGAGTCCTCACCTCCCTAAACAGAGAGCCGAGGGACATCAACTGGTGGTAGATCTAAACTGTCTCAAATTTGGATCCCTTCAGATATGCTTAACTTCTTCGGTACATACTGCTTCTCAGGTGACATGGGCCTCTTGCCCTTAGCATCACTCAGTCTCAAATCCTTAACAAACTCTTTAGATTTGATAACCACTGGGGCCAGCTTTGACAATCTTGAAGGGGGGATCGGCAGCCTTCAACTGTAGGGACGGCCCTTGCCAGATCCTGTTAAAACTATCATCTTCATCTTTACATATGGGAGGTGAGGCACCCAATGATATCAATCCACTAACACGGACGTAATAAGCTACTTGAAAAATTTTTTATTTCTCCTTACTGGCTGAGGAGTCAGGTTCTTAGCTTTAGACTTTTCTTCTTTCAGGACTTCATTCTCAAACTTGTATGAGATCACCCCCTTCAGGTGTCTCATGTATTATTAGTTTATCTTATCTACCTGAGCAGTACTGGTGTGGATTATATTTCTTAGGATTCTAGTTCTCAAAATTTATTTCTCTTTTGGGGTCTTCTTCATAGAGCAGTCCCTCGAGCATGGCGGTAAGCTAGTAATCCTGGAGACTCTCTCCTGCCTTATAGCAACAGTGAGGGGAAAGAAATGACTCCCCTTGAGGAGTGGAGAAGAGGCAGGAACGGGTAGCTCCTCATTAGTCTCAGGTAGGGGTGTAAACGAGTCGAGCTTGAACTCGAGCTCGTCTAACTGTAAACGAGCTCGAGCCGGCTCGACATTCATGGGTGGGAATTTTTAAATTTAGGCGGGATTTTTTAAAATTTAAAAAATTAGGCGAGATTTTTAAAATTTAAGCGAGATTTTTAAAACTACATAAAATTTTAAAAATATATATGAAATGTTTAACATTTAAATAAATATTAGGTGATTATTATTATTTTTTATATTTATATTTAATAAATAAAACAAATTTACTTTAAAATATAAATATTTATTCTAGCCGGCTTGCGAGCTCACGAGCCGAGCTGGCTCAAGCTCGAGCTCGAGCTCGTTTACTAAACGAGCTCGAACTCAGGCTCGAGCTCGTTTACTAAACGAGCTCGACCTCAAGCTCGAGCTCGACTCGCGAGCTCGATAAGCTCGGCTCGTGAGCCCATAAACGAGTCGAGCTCGAGCCAGCTCGCGAGCCGGCTCAGCTCACTTACACCCCTAGTCTCAGCCTCTATGAAACTTAAGGGCTTCTACTAGGCGATCTTCCTTTTCTTGGTTGTCTTTTTTCTGACCATCCTCAGGTAGTTCTTTATAACATTCTTGCTTCTAAAGGGGACTTCAAAACTGGAGAATCCCTTCTCAAACAAAGAGCTAACTTCGGCATCAACTGGAAACTTTAACTTCTCCTCCTTTAGTAGCGGAATGGTAGACACAGAGGCGATAACAACCTTTTCTTAGGAAATAGGGGTATCAAACCCTGATCCTAGGACCAATTCCAACATAGGGGTGTCTAGCTTGACACCATCCAAATCAACTAACATCTCCCCATTCTTTAAGAGTTTAATTATTTGAAAGCCCAAACTAATTTGGATTGTTTTTTCATAGTCGATTTCTTCACAGGTAAGATTCTTATTGAAGGTAAAGATCAATTTGCCAACCATTGTAGAGAGCTTGATTTTTTTTGAATTTGAAAAGAGATGATTTGAATTAGAATTTTGAATTTGAATTTGAAAAGAAACTTATATTTTATCATGTATACCAAGTTATAAGAACTATAATGTCGTATGCAATGTTAAAATATAAAAGTTGATTTTGATTTGAAGAAAATTTGAATTTTCATTATATATGTTTGATTGTAAGAGAATATTGTAGAAAAATATATAATAATGATAATCTAGATATGATTAGAATAGATTTTGAAGAGAGGTTTGAATTTTTAAAAATTGAAAGATTTCCCTTGCGTTTTGAAACTCGACAAGTTGAATTTTCACTCGGCATGTTGGTTTTCAAATTTTAAGGGAAAAATCATAGATTTTGGCTCGACTCTTTAGCCCTGTCGATTGGTTCAGGGGTAAAATGTCAAAGCCTAAGTTTTCTAGAAGGATTGAATCTTGAATTTGACATTGAAAAGGATTGAATATGCATTGCATATGTTATACTACAAGAGGGTGTTTTAGGAAAACATATGATAATGACGATTAAATCTGGTCGATTTTGAAAAGAATTTAGAGAATTTGAAAATCTGACGGAATCTCTCCTAATTTTTGAAACTTAGTATGTTGAATTTTCATTCAACATAAAGGTTTACAAATTTTGATGAGAAGATTCTAAGAAATCGGCTTGACTCTTTCATCTCGACGGACTGTTTGCGAGTGAAATGTCGAAGACCAAATTTGCCAAAAAGATTGAGCTTTTGAATTGAATGTGAAGAGGATGTTTATACTCTATCACATATACTGAATTATAAGAATTATAATCCCATATGAAGTGATAAAATATAGAGATTGACTAGAATTTGAAAAAGATCAAATTTTGCTATAGAATTTAAACCTGATTTTTAAATTGAATGACCTTCTATAAGTTATGAAACTTGACATTCTTGAGATATGTTTGAGCATGCGAGTTTTCAACATTTATAGGAAGATTTTGAAAGGTGTAGCTTGACTCTTTTGCTCTACCAATCAACCTGGAGGCAAAATGTTAAAGCCCAACTTTGTCTGAGGATTCCTCGCTCACTTCTCTTTTGACACGTCTTATTGATGTTGGCCACACTTACCCAAGGAAGAAATGGGTAGAGGGACCAATGGAAGGGAGGGTAGTCAAAACTACCAATGCAATAAAATTTCTATCTTTATTAAAGATGGAGAGAGAGATTTGTCTCTAGTGGAGTCACCATTTTTTTATTTGATTAAAAAGTTGAGGTTTGAAAATATTTAATTTTCTTTGGGAGAATTTATTTTTTGAAATTTTAGTTTTGAAATCAAACACGTTATTATGAATGATATATCACTTTAGGAGGCGATAATATCATTACTTAATGGGCTTGGATTACAAAATTGCAAGTTCATTCTGATTATCGTAGTCAAACTTAGGGAAGAATCACATATGATCATTGAGGATCAAAATGATGTTTGATCGAGTGTTTGACTATAATAATTTAGATAAATTATAATTAATTTCATAATCAAAATTATGATAATAAGATGATGTATCTTACTAGGGAAAGAAAATATTATTTATTATCAATCATTTGAATATAATAGTAATGATCGTTGAATTTAAATTTTCCTAAAGAGAATTAAATGAATTTTTAAAACTTAATTTTGAAAAATTGATATGGGTTCTAAATCTCTTACAAGCATAAGCCCTCATAGTTAATTACATCATAAGAAAATCAAAATCTCCTATGAATACTCTTGATTAAAATAATGGTAGAAGTTTATTGTAATTGAATTTTCAAAGATTGATATCATATGACTTAAGATTGGAATTTTAAATTGGGATTGGGTCAAAATTGAATACTTATTTTTGGAGGTTAAAGGAAGAAAAGTAGGAGGTGGTTAAGATTTAAAATAATTCAGAAAATACCCCAGCCTACCCTATGTGCTGTGCTTAAATTTTGGATTGAAAGATATTTAATTTGAGTTGTCAATTTTATTAGAATGTTGAGATTCAATTCCTGGAGATTAAAGTCTTATAGTCTGAACTTGCCTCAGAACCTTAATCTAAATTGGGTACTAAAAATTAGTAACCCAGACTTAGCTAATATAGTACAAATCTGGACTTACCCCGACCTGGATTGGGGAGCCAGCTAACCACCAAGTCACTTAAAATCTATGAGTCCAGTCTTTTATTGAAGAGTGGTAGGGACATTGTTTATTTAAGTTTAAGAAAATGGGACTAACATCTAGAGCAGATCCTAATTGGACCCTTGACTTATGTTGGGTAATATGAAGATTGAAATACAAATGCAATTAAATTTTATACTCATTCAAATTTATATCTAATGCGATGCATACTAGTTGACTCCATAAATACTTAAATTAGAATGAAGCAGCATTAAAAAGGCTTAAAAATAGATTTTATCCTAGAGATTGCGTAACTTCTCATTGACAGGACTACACCCTAATAGGTCAGGTGGCCTATTAGAACCCGCAGGCGGGGAGGAGCCTAACAAGGTAGAGAAAATATAATATGAATATATGAGACCTTTGGTAATCTGAGCTTACTTCTTAAAATCTTTAGAGTTTTTATGTTTTCTTAAATATTTTAAATTTAATTAAAGTAGAAAAGATTTTTAACATGCCCTCACGAGCCTCCGATCATTTCAGGCTAAATCAAAAGCAGCATGCAATAAAAAAAAGCTAGAACAGACATGCAATTTTTACTGCACAATCAAATTAAATAAATAAATCAAATAAATTAAATACTCAAATTGAATATCCATGTGGCAAGTGCCACTTAATATTATAACCCATAAATTATAGAAAATAAAGTGGTCGAGTACTACTGACAACTAACCTGAATTTTTAGTCCTAAGATACAACTGACTTTGAGAATGAGATTCTTCTCGATCTTCATTTCTTCGTCCTTCTACGGGCTCCTTGAATCCGTCAGGTCTGGATATCCAAATGAAAAGAAACTCCCACTAGAAAGGGGCGTTATCTTTCCCTTTAGATATCTTAAATAATCCAAATTTGGATCTCCAAATAGAAAGAAACTCTCCCCTAAAGGATGTTCTATCCTCTTTGGATTTTAAATTAGATTTACAACATCCCATCTCAAAACACTTTATAACTCTTAATTATAACTCAATTACATCAAATTACATTACATGAAAATAAAAAATCTAGACTCGAACAACCTGCAGGGTTATCCTAAATCATCAACTTTTAAATCAACATCACAAGCAGTTTATATTTATTGGAATATTTAAAACTCAATGATAGCCATTCTTGGCCATGCTCTTCTAATTTAAAAGGGGACTTAGAATTCTGAAGCACTTGTAGAAAACTTGTTAGTTTTAAAGCTTAATTTTATGCCCCTTTTATTTTAATTGCCTTGTATAAGCATGACAACCTGTATAAGATTATGCTAGTTTTTAAATCATTCCTAACCTAAGGGTAATCTAATGCCCATCACATCAATACACATATTGCAGAAATTAAGTAAATAATCAATCAATTTATACTAGCAACCAGCATGCAGTGAAAACCATGGAAAAACTGGCACACAATGGAAAAGTAAATACCAGCCTATCCTAACACTAGAGTTAGTTGTCCTAGCAAACCATCTTAAGTGCGTGAGGTAGGCTGTGTGATTTGGATATATCCCATGTAGGGCAATTAGTTAGAGTTATTTGATTTTCTAATTTGTTAAAAGGCTTAAGGGAAATTTTAGTTAAAGTTTAAGTATTAATGATTTAAAATTAATTTTAAAGTGTGTTTTAAATATTAAATAGCTACCAACTTTATTACTCATTGGGGCCGTGAAGTTTATTTTACCTTCCTTGGGGCTAAGCTAATAGCTTCATAGGCCCGGGTTACCTAGTGGTAATTGGTATAATTATGTGAATTGAATTAATTAAGGTTTGGAGGTTGATGAATTTTAATTAGAATTGATTGGTTGCTGGATTCTAAAGTTGGATTAAGGTTTTCTGGATATTTAAATTAAATATTAATTTTATGGAATTATTTGAATTATTTAAATGCATTAATCAAAGGGGTCAAATTTTGACTTTTAGATTAAGAATAATTTCTAGAAAGTTAGTAATTTTATTAAATAATAGATCTTAACATGAGTAATAAGACTATAAGTTTGCTGGATTTAGATTTTTCTATATTTAATTATGAATTTTTGAAGTTTTGACATGATTTTAACTAAAAGTTGACCAAAAAGTTGACTTTTTTAAATTTGATTTATTTCTGGAGATTTAAAATTTTTAATAAATATAAGACCCCAAATGGAGTTCGATAAATTTGAGTTTCCTCAATCTAGAATTTTTTTAAATTAGTTATTATTTTTTAAAATTTAATTATTTATTTAAATTTTTAAAATTATTTAATTGGAGGGTTTTTAATGATTTGAATCTACTTGAACTCCAAACTTTTTGAAATCACCTCCAAAGGTCAAAAAAGACCTAAGGATGTGTTCTCAAAGTGTTTGAAAATATTTTTAGGAATTGTTTATTATTTAAATTAATTAAATATTATTTTTTAATTAAAATTAAATTAAGATTGAAATTAAAGTCCAGTCACGCGGCTTTTATTTTTTTAATTAAGGGTTGAATTTTGGTTAGTTTGATGTATTATATGTAATTTTTGGGTGTAAATTTGATTTATTGTAATTTTTGAAGTTTTAATGCATAATTAATGTGTTAAACTTAAGTTAATTAATTAATGAGCTTAATAATTTTTAAAATTAGTGGGAAATTTTCTTAAGGCTGAGGATGTCACTAAGTTTAAGTGTCCAAAGTTTCATCTAAAATGGACATGTATTTTAATTTCTAAAATTAATATATGTTTTCTTGACAAATGTCCTTAATTATTGCCCTTATGATGTCACTTTGTTGGATGGGATTGAAATAGATGTTTATAACCCTTAGACAAATACATATATGCATCACACAAATACAATCAATTCCTAAATATAGGAGAGCCTAAGCTATGTGCATTTGTGTGCATCCTACACATGCAAAGAACAAAAATATCATAAATAATGGATAATTAGATTAGTGAACAACTAATCACCTCCCCATCAATTCAACTCATTCAAGCTTAATTTATGTTTAAGGTTCCATGAATCACTCAAGGCTCTCAAAATTTAATATATATAATTTCAAAATTAATTTTATCTATGAAAATAGCTCAATTTTAACTTAAATTTAGAAAAATTAACAACAACAACAATGACGACGACATGAAGCCTCTATCCCACTACGTGGGGTCGGCTACATGAATCCTTTTTCTCCATTGTGTCATATTAAAAGTCAAATTCTCATTTAAATCTAATATAGAAAGATTATTTCTAATATTTTCTAACCAATTCTTTTTAGGTATACATTTACCTTTCTTAATATAAGTCAAATCTAATACCTCTACTTTCCTAACCAGGACATCGGGAGGCCGCTGTTTTATGTGACCAAATCATCTAAGGCCGCTCTATCTAATCTTATCTTCCACTGGAGCTACTCTAACCTTTTCACGTATATGCTCATTTTGTATCCTATCTCTAAGGGTAAAGCCACTCATCCACCTGAGCATCCTCATCTCTGCAACACTTAACTTAGTATTATGCTTCTCTTTTAATGGCCAACATTTGGCACCATAAATCATTGCAGGTCTCACCACCATCTTATAGAATTTTCCCTTAAGTTTGAGGGGTACTTTTCTATCACATAACAAGCCCGATGCATTCCTCCACTTCAACCATCCAACTTGAATTCTGCTGGTAATATCCCCATCTATTTCACCATCACTCTGAACAATAGATCCAAGATATCTAAAACGTGTACTCTTATTAATAACTTGATCACCCAAAGTCACAATCCCCTCACTAGGTCTATTATTACTAAAATTACACTCCATATATTCCGTTTTAGATCTACTCAAGCGAAAACCTTTAGACTCTAAGGTTGACCTCCATAATTCAAGTTTACCTTCAACTCCCTCTCTAGTCTTATCAACAAGAAGAATATCATCAGCAAAAAGCATACACCAAGGTACATCCTCTTGCAAATGTCTAGTGAGAGCATCCATGACTAAAGAAAAAAGATATGGGCTTAAGGCTGATCTTTGATGTAATCCAACCGAATTAGGGAAATACTTGGTCAAACCATCTTGTGTTTGAACACAAGTAATAGCTCCTGCATACATATCTCTAATGATTTGAATATTATCATTATTAACTCCTTTCTTTTTAAGAACTCTCCATACCACTTCTCTTGGAACTTTATCATATGCTTTTTCTAAATCAATAAATATCATAGGTAAATCCTCCTTATTCTCTCTATATTTCTCCATCAAACCTCTTAATAAATGTATGGCTTCCATAGTAGACCTACCCGACATGAATCCAAATTGATTTTGAGAAACATTAGTATCATGCCGCAACCTATGCTCCATAACTCGCTCCCATAGTTTTAAAGTATGACACATTAACTTAATTCCTCTATAATTCGCACAATCTTGTGCATCACCTTTATTCTTAAAAATAGTGATTAACACACTCATTCTCCACTCATCTGTCATCTTTTTAGTCTTCAAAATAGTATTAAAAAGTTTAGTAAGCCAAGAAATTCCTTCAGCTCCTAAGCATTTCCACACCTCTATTGGAATATCATCAGGTCCAATAGCTTTTCCACCCTTCATTCTCTTTAAATGCTCTCTAACTTTGGTTTTACCAATACGCTGATAAAAACAGAAATCTTTATTTTCATTTAGGGTGCTAAGGTTATTACAGTTAATTGTATTTTCACATGCTTCATTGAAAGTTTAACAAAATATTGCATCCACCTTTGTTGAATATCATCTTCTAAGAAAAGTACTTTTTGATCTTCATCCTTAATACACTTCACTTTGACTAAATCCTTACTACTCCTATCTCTTTGTTTGGCTACCTTATATATATATCTTTCACCCTCCTTAGTATCTAATCTATTATATAAATCACTAAAAGCTAAGCTCTTTGTATTACATATTGCTTTCTTAGAATCCTTACGTGCTTCCTTATATATTTCCCAATTATTAAAATTTTTACAATTAAACTAATTTTTATAACAAAACTTCTTATTTTTAATCTTTTCTTGCATATTTAGATTCCACCACCAACTATTTTTACTATTAAGAGCTTTTCCCTTTGAAACTCCAAGCACATCTTTTGCAATATTTTTAAAATCACTAGCCACTTTTTCCTACAAAATTTAAAGATCTAAAATCTTACTCTCAAAAATATTTTTGTTAATATTCCTTAAATGCCCCATCTAATCCTAGAATATTATTTTACTTTATTTTTTTTCTGCCCCTTTATCTTAAAGTCCAAAACTAACAGATGATGTTGGGTACATAAAGTTTCACTCGGAATAACTTTACAATCTTTTCAATATAAACGATCTAATTTTCTTATAAGAAAATAATCAATTTGAGTTGTACTATATCCATTTTTATAAGTAATAAGATGCTCATTCCTTTTCTCAAATAAGGTATTAGCAATTAAAAAATCATAAGCTAAACAAAAATCTAATATGGACTTACCACCTTCATTTGTCGTTCCAAACCCATAGCCACCATGAATGCTTTTAAAATCATCTACCTCTCTACCAACATGTCCATTTAATTCTCCTCCAATAAAAACTCTTTCTTCAAGAGGTATTGTTTGTATTAATTCTTCTAAGTCATTCCAAAATTTTAATTTTGAACCCATTTCCAAACCCACTTGAGGAGTATAAGCACTTATAATATTAACAATCTTAGCATCAACAACAATCTTTAAAGCTAAAATTCTATCTCCAATTCTAATAATTTTTATAACATTATCCTTCAAACTCTTATATAAAATCACACCTATACCATTTCTAGTACGACTCCAACCAGAATACCAAAGTTTAAATCCTAAACTATCAATCTCCTTACCCTTCTCTCCAAACCATTTAGTTTCTTGAATGCACAGAATATTTATCTTCCTATGAATCATAATATCTATTAATTCCATTAATTTTCCTGTAAGGTAACCTATATTCCAAGTTCCTATCCTAATTTTAGTTTCATGGACTAGCTTCTTTGCCTACATTCATTCTTGATGTGGGAACCCTTGCCTATTTAACACTGCACCCAAGCGCCGGTGCAACGACCCTTGCACACTGGTCGCTGTATTCATGCCATAAAGCACATCGCTTCCAAGGGACGCCCTAGCATTAACATAATTTCTTATAGGACTCATGTCATTATAATTCGACAAGTTTTATGCTGGCTGTCGACTTCCTAATACAACCCTCCACTTTTCTCATCTAGGACTTGGGACCTGGCAACGCCAATATTGAATTTAGAAAAAATTAAGATAGTTTCAAAATAATTTTTTGAAAATAACTTTATCATATAAAAAGAAAATTTAAAATAAAAGTTTCTAATTTTTAAAAACTATTTAGGTCAACATTTAATTAAATATTCAAATATTTAAATATTTAAAATTATTTAAAATATATGAATTATCTTAAATAAATTTTACTTTTAAATTAAAATATCTTAAAATAATTCATTGACTATTTAAAATATTTTAAGATAAACTTTTAATTTTGAAAATATTTAATTTAATATTTAATAAAATAGTAAAATAATTAAATAAATAGAATTACTTAAATTAAATTTGATTTTTAATATTTAAATTAACTTTAAATTAAAATATTAAAAATTATAAAAATTTTAATATAGTATACTAAATTTTCTAATTTTATTTTAATTTCTTTTGAATTTTTGAAGTTTTACGGTAATTAATTATATTTAAAATTATTTAAGATAATAAATATTTAAAATATTTTCCTAATTAAATTAATTTAAATCATAATTCTTCTCTGAAATTTTTAAAATTATTTAAAATTATTTTCTTTAAAATTTCAAAATTATTTAAATTTAATTAAAATTAAATATTAATTATAAATTAAATATTTATCTAATTTAAATTTTTTTAAAATACAGAATATATCTTAAGTTAATTTCAATTAATATTAAAATATTTCAAAATAATTCTTTGATTGTTTAAGATATTTTAATATAAACTTTAAAAATTTTAAAAATAATTAATTAAATATTCATTAATTTCTTAAGTAATTAAATAATTTAAAATTACTTAAAATATATTAAATATTTTTTAAATATATTTTTAATTTTAAAATATATAAAATATGTTTTATAATTTTATTGAAATATTTAAAATAAAATTTTAGATTTTTAAAATATTTAATTTAATATTTAATTATATAATAGATAAATTTTAAATACTTGAAATTTAAAATCATTTAAATTATATTAAATATTTCTAAAGTTTGATATTAATTTTAAATTAAAATATCTAAAATTCTAAAAATTTTGATGTAAGATATTGAATTTTTGGATAAAAATTTAATTTTTAATAATTTCTTTTGAAAAACTTCTATTGATTAAATATATTTAAAGTAATTAAAAACAATTAATATTCAAAATAAATTTTAATGAATGTTAAAATAAATTTAAAATACCCTTTAAAAAGAATGCATATTTAAAATAAATTTCTTAAAATTTGAAAATATTCTAATTTATTTTAATTAAATATTAATTAAAATATCTAATATTTAAATATTTGAAATAATTTAAAATATAATAAATATTTTGAATTAATTTTAAATAAATTAAAGATCTTACAAAAATGAACAATTTGATATATAATATGTAATTTTTTGATTTTAAATAGTTTTTTAAATATTTTATTGATAAAATAGGTTTGAAATAATTAAAATTAATTAAAAAAGACATTTGGCAGTGCCGGCGGCGGCAGGAGGCTACGTGGCGTGCTCCGATTTGCTGGACAAAATCACGACCAATGATTGCCAATGGCGTATTAATTAACAATGATTGCACCACCGATAATTATTGTTAATTAACAAAGCTGCAACACGGTTTGACTTAACCACGTCAATGTGGATTTGCCGCCGTTGGATCCTCCATGATTTCAACAGATGGCCTTGATCTAACCAAAAAGAGATCCAAAATGGTGAACACGTACACGCGGATGGAGCAGAGCATGGTATAACAAAATCTCAACTGTTGATCAGAAAATCAATGGTTAAAATTTCGTACATCTGAGCCAGACATAAAAAATGCCCTTGAGTTAAAAAAATGCCTCGTTCTCTTAATCAAATTGGTCAATCTCCATAAAAATTTAAATATAGCTAGAGCTAATAAATAGAATCAATGGGGTCATGCTTTGATGGTTTGAAATGCACTTATTAGAGAGCTATTTTGATCTAAGTGTTATAATCTAGGGTTTGAGATTATACTAATCTAACTGTTGGATTTTTGCATTCTTGGACTCTCTGAACTTATAGTTTGTCCACACTAACTTTCCTAATTAAAGCCACGGTCTGAAATGCATTTGATCAATGAAAAATCTCCCTAGACAGAAGTTGTTCTTGGTTCACCAAAAATATTACCGCCAGTGAGCTTTGACCAGATGATTTTCATTAGGGAAGTGGAGGAGATGATCTGGGGAGCTCGAATAAAATCTTAGATGGGCTTGAGGGGGCTGGAGTCGTGAGAGATTGTAACTTCAAGAGCATCTTTAATTTTTGAGATTTTACCTTATTCAAATTTCCCCTAGCCAAATGAATTGCTAAGATCGACTGGCTGGAGTCTCTAATGCCCTCCATGTGTGTTAGGGTTGTTGGGATGGTAGAGAATCAAAGGATATCAAGGATAATGAGGTTGAAAGCCTCTGTTGTCCCGTAGTCCACATGGGTTTGATTATGTGCTGGTTTAGAGCTAAACCAAGGATTAGAGGGTGTTTAGAAGGTTCTAGAGTTGGTTTAAGCTACTAGAATTAAAGGAGTGAGTTTGGGGTTAAGCCATTTAGGCATTTTAGCTCTTTAGAGAAGTTAAAGACCATGTTGACCAGTCAATTGGTCAACAACAGGTGAGGTGGCACCTAGATGGCCTTAATGAGCTGGTTGGTTGAGTCCAAATGGGTTTGAAGGGGATAGGTTCAATGCATGAGCAAATTAATAAAGTTTGACCAAGTTATAGTGGATTGACTTGGTCAACATAACCTAGGTTTGACCCATGGTGATTTTGGAAGCATTTACACTACATATTAGAAAACATTTGAGGGTTTGATAGAGTTTTAACACACTTGAAGTTTAATTTAAAGCAAAAATGGCTTAAAGGTTGATTAGGTCAACCAGATTGACCTAGGATATGGGTCTAGGTCTAATAAATTAGGCTTGATTAATTGAGTCTATTAGGAGTTGTCTTGAAGGGTTGGAAAGGTCTTTTAGGTCAATTTAACCATTTAAACCCTTAAAGGACCATTGGGTCAACCTAGGTTAACTTGGCCAACCAGGTTGACCTAGGGTCTAGGTTTGGGCTAAACAGGTTTGGTTTGATGAATGGGGTCTAGTAGAGGTGGATTCAAGGATTAGGATGGTCTAAATGATCAAAGTGACCATTTATACCCTTAAAGGGCTATTGGGTCAACCTAGTTTGACCTAGCCATTTAGACCCTTAAAGGTCTATTAGGTAAACCTAGGTTGAACCAAGCATTGGGTCTGGGCTCAACATATTTAAAATGATATTTTGAGTCTATTGAAGGTGGCCCCAAGGTCTGGGGAGGTCATTTCAATCAAAATGACTTATTGGACCCTTAAGGGGCCTTTGGGTCAACCCTGGTTGACCCAGGGTCTAGGATTGGGTCCAACATGTTTGGTTTGATGTTTTAAGTTGAATGGAAGTGGTTCCATGCAAAGAGGAGACCATTTGGATTGAAATGAGTATTTAAACCCCTAAACAGTATTTTGATCAAAACTAGTTGATATAGTCAACCAGGTTTGACCAAGGTCAGGGCTTGAGTCCAATATATTCCTAATGGTGATTAGGATGCATTGGAAGAGGCTTTGAGGTTTGATTTGAAAGGTCATATTGAAGTTTATAGAAAACTCCAAAATTACCCTTAAGGAGCATTTTGGTCATTTTGACCCCTAGTAAATTGGGGGTGAAAGTAGGTTCACAAAAATGTAGTTTGCTGCTTAAAATATCATAATCAAGGGTCTGGATATGGTTATAGGCTTTGGAGGAGGCTCTAAGGTCAAGATCCACTAGGTAGTAGGTCCAATGGCATGGGCCATAAATATTTGAAGGTTTTATAGCATCAAGATTTCAATTTAGTTTCTAGGGTTATAGGCCTCATATTTAGCTCAAATTTAAAGGGTAGACCCTAGGGACATGCTTAATCAATATTCATTTGATATATTATGAAATAAGGGTAATTTGATTGGGGTTTGAGGTGTTTGAAAAATCTTTGGAAAAGGCTTTTAGGACCTAGGCCTTTAGACTTGGTTTTTGGTCTAAATTTCTTGATTTGATATGGATTTTGGATTTAGATGCTTGAATTTGAATTATCCAAATCATTGATAATCATTTAAATGTTTTTTAGTGATTAGAATAGGATTGAAGTTTGATACCAAGCTAGATTAACTAATGTCTGGGTCGATTGAGGTTTGAATAGAGTTAAAATCTTGATAGGTTTGAAGTCTGGGCTTAATTTGAATCTGGATTGATTAAAGATCTATATTGATCATAGGGTTTGTATGATCTAGGGTCCAAATAGATCTAGGGACTGGATAGATTCTAGGGTCTGGATTGATCCAGGGTCTTGATAGATCTAGGGTCTGGATTGATCGTATGGGCTGGATTGATCTAGGGTATAGATAGATCCTACAGTTTGGATTAATCCTAGTGTCCTCAAGTAAAAATGAGGTCAACACATGGCAGCATATTCAGGATTTATTTTAAAGATTAGTTCAAGGAAGTTGGACAATGATACAGTATGAGACAGAGTTTACTGCCCTAGCTAGGAATGCTCTACAATTAGTTTGCACTTTTAAAGGGAAGTGTTACACCTTTTTAGAGGTCTTTATGATAATTTGAGAGTAATAAACTAAAATTTTTAAATGAATTTATTTTAAAAATATGAAAATTTGGGTTACAACGTTCCAATGTTGTGGTGGCAAGCACATCAGTGTTGGTGCGTTATAGAGCCAAGAGATGTTGTCGTGGCATCATAGTCTCTATTCTACAATAAATCTTGGTTCAACATGAAGTACAGCGAGACTGGGAAGTTGGACACCACAACACTGGACACTGAATCATCTTTTTAAAATATTTTATATTAAATATCCCTCACCACCCCCTATACCCCTCATTCCTTTTGGCTTGTCGAGGAAGAAAAGAAAATAGAAGGAGATAAAAGGAGGAAAAGGGGAGGAGAGAGAAGAGAAAAGTTCATTTAGGAACATTTTCATCTGTTAGTTTTGTTCTGAGATTTCTTCTTAATCATGGCAGGTAACCTGAATCCTATTCCTATTTTTGATGATTTTAATTTCTCATATTTTATTTCTCCTTTTATATATATATATATATTCTCTTGCTTTGCGAAACTTTATTGTGAAACTTTTTATTTATGATAGATATGAGTTTTGTGGGCATTTTAATTGTAATATTGTTGATTTTTACCTAGTAAATTAATACTTATAAATTTTTAAAGTTAAAAAATAGTGTATAAATTCCATAACTTTTCATAAATTATCACAGTTTATACATCTTGAATTGCATGGAGAAAGTGATATGATTGATATATAATAAATGTGGCATTTGCATATAAGTAAGGAAGGTAGGCCGTGAATGCTACAATTAATAAGGGTTGTCCGTTATTATAATAATACCATATTTAGGAGTGTGGGACGAGGGGATTTCCTTAAAATAAAAGTTTATAGTGTAATCCTGAATATTAACCTATAACTGATTAATTGATTACACCTACAAATAGAGAGTTATGACTCTTTATTGATTAATTAAATAATTGAAGGATGTGATTGATTGATAATAATGGATTGATTGATAGATACAAATGACAAATGGAAGGATAAAAACTTTACTTTAAAGTGGGACGTCATGCTTTGTTATTCATAATTGTATCCATATTTGCATTGGCATGGTAGCAAATATAGTATTAATAGAAGTATTGAGACTATTATAGCATGACTTAGTATATGACATTTATATTGTTAAACATTAATAGAATGACTTAGTATATGCATTGTGAATTATATTGACATAGCATACTAATATGGCATATTGATAGACAACTATACATGGCATAATGATTGAGAGAAGCATATAATAGAACCATCAACAAAAATATAATTGATAGATAACTGAAGTGTATTTTATTGTACAGCACATGCTATTGATTGATAGACTTTTTACCGATTTTCTTATAGATTAATAGAATCCTTTTACTTATTGAGATACTCTAATTCTACTGATCAAATTAGTTCTTACTTGTAATTGATATTGATTGCCTAGATTATTTACTATTCATACTAATAGTTTAATAATTGATATTGATTAGGACTAACCATAAATATTGATTCCTTTGCTTATATTGATAGTTTAATAATTGATTTTGATTAGGACTGACCATATATATTATTTCTTTTGCCTTGCATTGAATGAAATGGTAAGTTTTAGTTACTTATTAGGTTATATGCTCATTATATATTTTTTATTGATTTTAGGTATGGGAAAGGGTTGGGAACCTCTAAAGTGAGGCTGATTAGTGTTTTTAGATTCTCTTTTATTTATGTATTTTGATCAATTCTAAGAGAATAAATTGATATTATTGTGATCTCCAAGCTTATGTAAATTGAATTTTTAATTAATAAATATAAAAAATTTAATAAATAAGATTGATGGTTGTTTTCACTATATTTATTTATACTAATGAGTATTTAGAGACTTTAGTAAATTAATTAAGAGACAAAATAGATAGTTCTTCCAAATTTAGATCTTGGGGCATTATATTGAGGTAGCGTTGGCTCTATTTCATATTTATAATTTTTTTGAGCTAGTGGAGAGGGCCCATCAAATTGAGAATGATTTGTCAGCTACATATCAATGATGGACTGCTAGTAGGAAGAGGTTTGGTGGGGAAGTTATGGTAGTATATTTTTTAGGAGGAGGAAGATTGGACTGGAAACTCCAAGAGGGGTGGATCTTTAGTATCACTTTCTAATGATAGTAGTGTTTCTAGTCAAGAGGTTCTATGAGTGGATCACTAGTATGCTCCTCTTGTGGCAGGAGGCACTTGTGACAGTATTATCAGATGATAGGGTTGGTACTTTCAATGTGGTCAAATTGGACATAGGGTGGTGGAGTGTCCATAGTGTCACAACCCAACCCAATTGGACCTGCAAACTAAATAGGTCCTATCAAGAGGAATTGTAGAAAGCAAATCCCATGATCTATGTTTAAAAAAAATTAGAATCTTCATCCAAAATTTTAAACTTACAATAATAAGAATAGGGCTGCTAACAACTTCTAAAGTACTTAAAAAAAACTCATCCACAATAATTCTTTTTCATTTATCATGAAAATACATCTACAATTACAGTGCATGGCTATATACAAAGCTACAAAATAGAGCAATAAAATTAGCCATAACTACATAAAAATAAAAAGAAATAAATACCACTACAAACTCAGATCAGATCATGACACTGCTACTTATCAGGCCCTTCCCCTTATCATATCCTAAAAAAAGAAGATGAAATAATAATGAGATAATACAGTTTAACAAGCCATTATTATCTAACTAAATTTCTAATTATTTATTTTATTAAATATTTTTAAAAATTATCAAATGCAATATAACAATTTGCTATGTTGAGCAAATCACAATAGCATTGTAGTTATCCAATGATTTAAATAATATTATTGAGAAATTAAATAAACTGAAATTTCATATGAATTTTATTTAACATAACATAATGTTGACCATATTTTTATATGAGGTCATCAGGATCTATTCAGACTCATGTGTGTTGATCTAATGGTTGACAATCATCCAACTGTCAATCATCTAGAACTCAATCCACACTTCAAACATCAGCCTGCACCCATATAAAGCTACCCAGCCTCCATACAAACTTTAAATATCCAGTCTTCAATCAAAATTCAATCAAATATTCAATAAACTTTAATCATCTAGTCTATATAAACTTATAATCACTTGAAGCTGCAGCTCTGCATTGTAGCCAAGTGACTCAGTACACTGCCCATTTCAGTGCACTAGCACCTAGTGATCACCACTTGATTTTTTTATCCAATCATCAACAATCACCTAATTAATTTTCATTGATGTGGATAATTCAAATTCAATTAATCGAATCCAGAGTTCAATTCAAATCCCAAATTCTAGACCAAAATTTAATGTTAAAGGCCCATGTCCTATAACCCTTTTTGAGTGATTTTTCAATCATCTCAAAACCAAGTCAGATAACCCCGATTAATGATCTATCAATTGCATATTCATTAGGCACGTCCCTAGGGTCGACCCTCAAAATTTAAGGCTAATATGAGACCATAACCTTAGAAACTTGATTGAAATCCAAAGGCAATAAAATCTTTAAATATTTATATCCTATGCCAGTAAACCTTCTACCATGTTCCCCTTAAGCATTTAAACATGCATTTCAACCCAAAATGATCATCCCATCACTTGATACCACCCCTATTGATTTCATAGTATCAATCTAAACTCGATAAACCCAACCCTTGACCCTAGGCCAACCTGGTTGACTAAGTCAGCCAAGTTTGACCAAACTCACATACACCTCAAACTAGCCTAAATCCTTTGAGAAAGGCTTTTCCAAGCCAATCTAAACCCTTAGGGTGATCCATTATGTCCCTAAGAGGGTCCCCTTTGAAAGCCCGCACCTTGGGCCCACTTGGGTTAGCCATATGGCTTGACCCATATGAAAGTTTGATAAGGATGTTAAGCCTAAGTGAACTTGTCCCTATACACACCAACAGGGGGGGGGGGGGGGGGGAGGGGTGAATTGGTGAATTTAAAAACTAATTGGTAACTTAAAAAAATAAAGATGATATTTTTTTTGGATTT
Source organism: Dendrobium nobile (assembly GCA_022539455.1). NCBI lineage: Eukaryota > Viridiplantae > Streptophyta > Magnoliopsida > Asparagales > Orchidaceae > Dendrobium > Dendrobium nobile. The sequence goes on along the minus strand of CM039720.1, from coordinate 10,355,141 downwards.
TTTAGTATTTAGAAAACAAATAATAATTATTACTTAGTGTAAAAGCGAATAAATTTACCATAACATCCAAACAACGATGATGATATTCTAATCAGTAGAATGAATCATTAATCATGATATTCACCAAGCAGTTATTACAAAATTAAAATGTAGAAAAATTAAAATGTGAAAGTAGAAAATCAAAACAAACACACTAGAGATTTATAATGGTCCGTTCAAATAAAGACCAACGTCTACTCCCTAGGGTCCTCCATTCTGAGTATTGCACTATCACTATAGTGTCTCTCCTTTTGACCCCAAAGAAAGGCGAAAAAGCCCTTACATAAATCACTTTCACCAAACCCGATGTGGCCGAGAGCCGGAAGCTTTGTCACTCTCCTAATGATGGCAACGAACCTTTAATCATTTTTCTCCCTCCTTGAGAAATTAGAGAACCTCTAACTCCTTTCTCACCCTCTTGGTGATGGCAAATAACCACGAACTTCTTTCTCACCCTCTTGGTGATGGAAGAGAACATGAACTTTTTTCTCACCCTCATGGTGATGGTAGAGAACCACATCCTTAAGCTAAAAAATTTCTTCCCAGAGCCACCTAATAAACCTAGATAGACACTTGGAGGAACAAGGAAGACACTTGCTTGGAGAAACTATGTGAACCCCTCAAACTACTTCTCCCTCACAAAAAAGCACTCCCTCCTCTTCCCAAAGCTCTCCTAGATCTTCTTCTCCTTTGCAACGCTAAATTATCATCCCATGCAGGAATCGGGTCGTGTAGTACGATTGGTCTAATTTTCCTATATGATCTATCTGGATTAATTAATCCAAATTTATCCTTTAATCACAGTATTCATTTAGGCAAATTACATCATACCAAACGATACCAATCATATAGTACGATTAGTATAAAATTTGAATTTCAAAATATTGCCTAAATTATGATTAGCGGCTAGGATCCTGATTTCAACTAAGCATCCTGTATAATCTTCATCGTATAGTATAATTAATTCAACTTGCTTTAATTATCATAATTAATCATTTTAATGATTTTTTGATTAGCTAATTATATAGTATCATATGGATCATACTATATGATTAGTTCAAAAAATTCAACTTCTGATATTATCACTAACTCACTCCCTTGAGTGTGTGTGTGCATGATCACCAAGCTTAGTATCCACCAAATACATGATTTGACTTTAAAAAGTAAAAATATATAAGAATTGAAAATACAGATATTTCATAACATACTTAAGCTTAGTCTACCCAATCTTGAGCTGATCATACTTGCAAGTGTATGGTGGACCTGAAATGTTATTGCACATAAAATATATATGTAATAATAACAATTAATAGGAGATAGCATAGTAAGAAAACCAATAAAATTTGTTATCATTAAAATAATAGGACTTGGGTCCAGATTTGCAATAATCTCCACCTTTTTGATGATGACAAACATTATTGGTAAGTAAGTAAGTAAAGGTTAAGAGCACTCTAATGGATTCTAGTCTAGCTACTAGAGCAAAAGTCTCTTCAAAGTCAATCCCTTCAATCTAATTGTACCCATAAGCTACTAATCTAGCCTTCTTTCTCATTACTATATAAGATTCATTCATTTTATTCTTAAAATCCATTTGGTTCTTATAACACTCTAGACTTTAGGTCTACTAACTAACTCCTGAAAGTTTGTTAGGGATGTTAAGCCCTTAAGAACTAGCTGGAGGCTAACCAAGAGGGGGGGGGGGGGGGGGTGAATTGGTAGTTTTACAAATTCCTAAGCAAAATACTATTTCAAAAATCTTTTTGAATGTTTAAAAAAAAAGCAATTGCACCCAAGCAGTTAATTGCAGTAAAGTAAAGTGCAGAAAATATTCAGAAAGAACACACCAGATTTTATAGTGGTTCAGTCAACTTAACCTATGTCAACTCCCCGGAGCCTCCCCTCCAGGTATTGCACTAAAAAAAAAGTGACTCTCCTTTTTCCCCCACAAAAAGGTGGAGAAGCCTTTACAAAACTCTTTTTCACCAACCTGGTGAGGCAGAGAGCCCATACTCCTTTTACTTCCTCCTGAAGCAGGTAAAGATCCCAGACTGCTTTCGCTTCCTCCTGAAGCAGGCAGAGAACCTTACCTCCTTTTTCTTTCTCCTAAAGTAGGCAGAGAACCTCGACTTGCTGACAATCCTTCCCACAGAGCCACCACGGGATAAGGGACGATGACTAGAGAAGATGACTTGAATCTTTGCTTGGAGTAACCTTTGTGAACACCTCACAAACTCCCCCTCACAGGATCCTCTCTCTCTCTTTCAAGTTCTCCCTCTCCTTCTCTAGACTCTCTCAGAAGAGGATAACAGCAAAAAGCTTTTCCATTAACAAACAAAAAGCTTTTATAGAAGGGCGCAAAAATTCCCATAAAATTTAACTTACCATCAAAGATCGTCAAGGACGATCCATCGATCATCTTGTACGATTAGTGTAAATCACATCTTCTTAGCCTAGATGATTTGGTACTTCTGGACGATTAGAAGACATGGTCTGTTATGATCGTTTGGGATGGTCTTGCGATCATAATGGATGATTTGTTCAAAGTAAGGAAAATCATCCAGAGAACTGTTTGGGTCTTCCAGGAGAAAAGGCTGGATGATATGAAGGAAAAGAATTGATCATCCGGGACGATATGTCTATCGTCCCATACGATTAGTTCAAAATCAACCAATATTGTCCGATATATTGTTCGGGTCGTCCAAGACAAACATGTTGTACGATTAAAAATGACTTGATCATCCCTGACGATATTTCTATTGTCCCGTATGATTATTTCTAATAAGTCTATATCGTCCAGCACATTGTTTGCGTCATCCAGGTGAAAGACATTTGGACAATGAGGATTTTTAACAAATCGTCCATGATGATCTTGTAATCGTCCGTGATGATCTTGTAATCGTCTAGGATGATGTGATCAATTAATTAATCCTCAATTGCCTTCCTTAAACACCTGACTAATTTAGGCATGATTGTAGTGAATCGTCCAAGATGATACACGTATCATCCCGGGTGATTAAACCAAGATTCTAAAAATAATAACATGCCAAAATCATCCTGGCAGCTGAGAGTTTCTGATTTTAGCTTATCATCCCGGATGATTGGAGTATTATCCAGGATGATCTGCTTAATCAGACCGACTTAACATGGATGCCCTAACTAGGGTTTCTGTTTTCAATGGATCTTCCAGGATGATATGATCAAAATAGTGCAGAAACTCTAATTCACTAAAAATCTCCCGCAGAGTGCGTGTGCAAGGTTACTTAGCTTGGGGAATAATTACATTACATTTGACTCAAGAAAGGGAAAAATACATTTAAACACACACAGACCCAATCATGATTTGACTCGAATTATATTTGATCTTTTAGACCTGAAAGGTTAGCTAATCAAACATAAAATAGAAATATTTGCTATCATCAAAACTATAATCCTTAAATCTATGTTTGCAATAATCTCCCCCTTTTTTATTATGGCAAACATTCATTGGGCAATTCAAATCAAGCTGACTAAGCAGATTAACACATACACATAGAAATACTACTCCCCCTTATGACATCACAAAAAGGAGGATACAAAAACAAACAAATAGAAAAATAACTTAAAACACATAGACTAACTGAGAGAGGTACTACAGTATAAAAAACATCAGAATTTTTCCTTAATCTTCAATTCAAAAGCCAATAAGAAGAAATTGACGAGCTGAAATCCAGAAAAGTTGAAAATTTAATTTTTGTAAACCCTTTCCTCTGACACGTTACAAGTTCAAATTTATTTTAAACAAAAATCTAATTCAAAAGAAAAGAAATCAGATTTGAAAAGAGATCCTTTCAAACCTTGTTCTAGAGAAATATTTGATAAAATAGTATTACAAAGGAAGGAATTAGAAATCATGAGTTTTAATCTCAAGTGTTTGAAAATATTAAGTGGTGCACGGATTTTTCTAAAATGTTTAAAGATCTTGAATGATTTCCTCGTGGGCTCATTTTGTGCCTCTTTTTCAATTTGCTTAGCGCATCTTTTGATTTTTTGATACACTTTGTGTATCTTTCCAATTTTTGGCGATATTGGGCATCTTTTTAGCTTTAGGCTCATTTTGTGCCTCTTTTCATTTCTTTTGCAAGCATGCTTTCTTTCATAATCTCTAAAGTATCTCAGTTGTGAGATTACCTTCCAGACATAAGAGAAGAAAGGCTTACTCTCTACAATACGGAAGAGTAATCCATAGAACAAAAACATACTCATATGATAAATGCAATCACTTGATTAAGAAGAACATAACAATGATTCAAGGCTTTGAAAATACTATTTATATGAGATAGATTACTGTAGGAAGATAAAATAGATCTCTATTTCAAAAACCAACATTTTAATTTTGAAAAAGATCTCTATTCAAAAAGAAATATGCACCATTAAAGAAGTTAGAGGAAGAGAAAACAATCACAATGATTCTTCCCTTTAACTGTTTTAGAGGAATCAATCACTGCTTACAAACTTCTAAATAAAAACCAAGGTAAAATCCCATCTAGAAAATAAGTTCATCAGTAGAAGTAAGTTGTGATCTCATTAAAAAATAACACATAAAATGATTCAAACAAGTCACATAAATAACAATAATAAAATGAGGAGAATCAGTAGGAAATCAAGAAGGAATAGAACAAGAAACAAATAAGCACATCACACAAAATAAAAAATAACATTAAAGGACAAAGAAACAGTTCAAAATTCAGTAATCATCAAGTTCATGCATTTATGTCAATCACACCCAATCTGGTTCTCAAAATGTTGAATGTGTCAAAGGTTAGTGGTTTAGTAAAGATGTCAGCCAGTTGGTTTTCAGTTGCTACATGATGTATCTCAATATCCCCTTTAGTAACATGGTCCCTAATGAAGTGATGCCTTATATCAATGTGTTTGGTTCTAGAATGTTGGATAGGATTTTTAGAGATGCAAATGGCACCAGTTTTATTACAAAGAATTGAAATTATGCCAACAGGAAATCCAAAATCCAAAATTTGTTGTCTCAACCTAAGTACTTGGGCCACACAACTACCTAAGGCAATGTACTCAGCTTCAACAATGGAAAGTGCAACAGAGTTTTGTTTTCTATTGGGCCAGGAGACTAAAGACTGTCCTATGGATTGGCAAGTTCCAAAAGTGTTCTTTCTATCCAACCTACATCCCGCAAAATTAGAATCAGAATATCCAAAATCTCAAAAGAAGTGATGTGCCTACGATACCAGATTCCTAAGTTTGGGATCCCTAAGAGATATCTAACGATTCTCTTAACTACAGTTAGGTGGGATTCTTTAGGATCAGCTTGAAACCTAGCATAAAGAAAAATACTAAACATGATATGAGGTCGGCTAGTAGTTAGGTAAAGTAGTGATCAAATTATTCCTCTGTACTTCTTCTGATCAATAGATTTTCCATTTGAATCCTTATCTAACTAAACAGCGGAACTCATGGGAGTGTTGATTGGCTTAGCTTTGTCCATTTCATATTTCTTCAAGATGTCCTTAGTATATTTTGATTGATTAAGAAAGGTTTCATCATCTATTTTCTTTATGCTAAACCCCAAAAAGTAGGACAATTCTCCCATCATACTCATCTCAAACTCTTTACTTATTATTTTAGGAAAATCATCACATAAATTTTTATCAGAAGATCCAAAAAGTATATCATCCACATAGATCTAGACAATGAGTAGATCATCTCCTACTTTTCTCAGAAAAAGGGTGGTGTCTACACTCCCCTTAATAAACTCTCTTTCTACTAGGAATGTTCTAAGCCTCTCATACATGCTCTAGGTGCATGTTTTAATCCATATAAGGCCTTTTTTAATTTATAAACATGATTTGGAAATTGGGAACTCTCAAAACTTGGGGGTTGCTCTACAAACACATCTTCTTTTATTACCCCATTTAAAAAGGCACTCTTGACATCCATTTGGAAAAGCTTAAATCCCTTATAACAAGCAAAGGCTAAAAGCACTCTGATGGCTTCCAAACGAGCTATAGGGGCAAAGGTTTCATCAAAATTAATCCTTTCTATTTGGTTGTACCCCTTGGCCACCAATCTTTCCTTATTCCAAATCACCACACCACAATCATTCTTCTTTTTCTTAAAGACCCATTTGGTTTCTACTACACTTTGATACTTACGTCTTTCTACTAGCTCTCAAACATCATTCCTTACAAATTGATTCAACTCTTCCTGCATGGCTAAGATCCAAAAATCATCGGATAAGGCTTGATTTAGGTTGGTGGGTTTGGTCATTGAAATGAAACCAGAGTGGTTTACTTCTTTCCAAAGCCTATGCCTAGTTTTAACACCTTCAAAAGGGTCTCCTAAGATCAGTTCTTTAGGATGACTTGAAGAATATCTCCATTCTCTATGCAAAGAAACTTCAGGTTCTACCCTTTCCTCGAGATTTGCAGATTCTACTCCTTAAGGTGACTTCTACAACCTCTTCATCTTCTACTTCAGCTCTAGACACCTTAGGATAAGATTCATCAAACACTACATGAGTAGTCTCCTCCACCACCAAAGTCTTATTATTAAACACTCTAAAGGATTTCCCCACACTTGAATATCCTAAGAACACTCCCTCATCAGATTTTGGATCAAATTTTTCTAAGCGTGATTTCCTATTATTATGAATGAAGACCTTACAACCAAAGATATGGAGGTGAGAAATGTTTAGTGTTCTACCCTTAATAATCTTATAAGGTGTCCTATTCAGATTGGATCTAACATTCACCCTATTCAACACTTAACATGTTGTGTTCACCGCTTCTGCCCAAAAATATTTTGGAAGTGAATACTCAATAAGCATGGCTCTAGCGGCTTCCACTAAGGTCCTGTTCTTTCTTTCAACTACCCCATTCTGCTGAGGGGTCCTTGGAGCTGAAAAGTTGTAACTAATCCCTTGCTCCTCAAAGAAAGTTCCAAATCTCACATTTTCAAACTCTCCACCATGATCACTATGGATGGTCAAGATCTCATAACCTAATTTTTTCTAAATCCATATGGAGAAATATTTAAATTCATCAAATGATTCAAATTTATATGACATAAATCTAATCTAAGTGAACCTCGAGTAGTCATTGCCAATCACAAATCCATAGAGTTTTCTCCCTAAGCTGGCAGTGCTAATGGGTCCAAATAAATCCATGTGAAGGACTTCTAAAGGTCTAGACGTGCTGATGTCCTTAATGGAGTGGAAAGAGGATTGGACTTATTTCCCTAGTTGACAGGCATCACACAAGTGGTCCTTAGTGAACTTAAGCTTGGGGAAACCTCTAACTAAGTCCTTTTGGGTTACTCTTCTAATGGTTTTCATGCTGGCATGACATAACCTCCTATGTCATAGCCATCAACAATAATTTTTAGGCAAATTGAAATATCAACTTTAAAGCAACTTACATCCAGCATGTAGACATTGTTGATCCTCTTTACCTGCAAAATAATTTTGTCATTTAAGCTTATAATTCAATATGTTGGTAGAAACTTTATATTATATCCTTTGTCACAGAGTTGACTTATGCTGAGTAAGTTGTGTTTCAGTTCATCTACAAGCAAAACATTATCAATTAAAAGGTTCTTGGAGTTTTTGATTATACCTGCGCCCACCACTTTCCTGGTGGTGTTATCTCCAAGAGTGACCTTACCTCCAGCCTTGGCCTCTAGTGAAATGAATTGACTTGCATCTCCAGTCATATGTCTTGAACATCCTCTGTCTAGGTACCACATGCTCTCATGAGGTCTTGTATGAGAGCACCCCTACAAAATCATCAAATGTCAGATTTAGGAACCAAAATATGTTTGGGTCCCTTGTGATGGAAAGAAGAATGTGATGTATGCTGCTATGCTGTGAATCATACAATTTGGGTCTCCACACCCAATGTCTACTATGATGAACAGTGCAAGTGTGGGAGATATGTCCTAGCAAGCTACATGAGAAACATCTAACTCCAGGAAAAGGGTTCACTAATCTATTTGGGTTATAATGACTTTTCTTAGGTTTGAATGAAACATGCTTTAATAATTTTGAATGACATTCTTTAAATGATGGAGGTTTATAAAATTGTGCAACTGTAGGAGGAGTTTCGTTATTCTCATATGCACTAATTTTTACACTTAGAAATTCATTTTCCTTTTTGAGACTTTCAACTTCAAATTTCATTGCATGCTTACTATTATCTAAATTCAATGCCATGGTGTCTAATTCTTTAAACGCACTTTCTAAATCAACATGTGATGTTTTTAATGAATCATGCTCAACAGTCAATTCAGAATGGTTTTTATTTAATTCATCAAATTCATCAAGTAATGACATGTGATTGCTATCTAGTGTTAAATGATCCTTAGCCAAAACTTCATGCTCTTTTTGCAGATTCAGGAATTCTAATTTCAGGCTAGCATGAGTTTTCTTGTTTCCTATATGATGAATGGATTTTCTCAGAAACATCAAGTAATTGATCATAGGTCAGTTCACATACCTCTTCTTGGTCAGACTGACCACGATGTTCATTCGCCATCAAACACAAGTTTGTAGTCTCCTCTTTAACTTCAATCTCAGAGGAGTCAGATGCAGAATCAACCTAGAAATCCTTTTGGATCCTTTTCTTGTCCTTCATAAACTTAGGTTTCTCCTCACCCTTCTCCTTGCTTGGGTGAGCCTTAAGTGTAGGACAGTCAGCATTCATGTGTCCTGGCTTCCTACATACAAAGCAAACTGTATAAGAAGAACCTTTAAAGTTTTTACTATTCTTAACTTTGTTCCATTTATGATATTTCTTATATTCCTTCCTTAGAAAGCTTTTGAATTGCCTAGTAATTAAGACAATATTATTGCTTTCAGACCCGAAAGAATTAGTGCCTGTATTATTAGCCTTCAGTGCTATAATTTTCTCTTTCTTCTTCTCACCTGCATCAAGTTGTCTTTGGTTCACTCCTTGCTCAAAAGAAATAAGTAATCCAAGTAAGTTATCAATAGAATAAGTGTTCAAATCCTTGGATTAAGTGATAGTAGTTATCTTGGCATAATAGGAAGAGGGAAAACTTCTCATAATCTTGTTTACTTTCTCATAGTTTATGAGTTCTCTTCCTAAGGCATGCAAGGAGGTGACAATTTGAGTGAACCTAGTATATATTTTAAATATTGATTCTTTAGGTTTCATGCGAAAGAGTTCGTAGTCGTGAAGTAAGATATTCAACCTAGATTGCTTGACTTCAGATGTGCCTTCATAGGTAATGCATAATCTATCCCATATTTCTTTACCAGTAGTGCAAGTAGAGACATGCATGTAATCCTCAAATTTTAATGCACAGAAAAAATAGTTCAAGCATTTTGTATTATGTTGTGCTAAGTCTCGATCATCAAAAGTCCATTCGGCAAAAGGCAGTTCAGTTTTAACATTATTAATAATTCTAAAAGGTGCTTCATAGCCATCTTTAACTAGCATCCACATGCGATAATCTATAGATTGCAAAAAGGTAGACATTCGAGTTTTCCAAAAATCAAAAGGTATGTTATCAAATAATGATGGTCGTGTAATTGAATAATCTTATGCAGTATTGTGATTCCCAAAGTTATTCATGGATCAAAATTCAAAAGTTTTTAAACTTAATTTTTGAATCCTACTCTGATACCACTTGAAAGTTTGTTAGGGATGTTAAGCCCTTATGAACTAGCCCGAGGCTAACTATGGGGGGGGGGGGGGGGGAATTAGTAGTTTTAAAAATTCCTAAGCAAAACACTATTTTGAAAATTTTTTTGAATGTTTTAAAACAAAAGAAATTATACCCAAGTAGATAATTGAAGTAAAGTAAAGTATGGAAAATAATCAGAAAGAACACACCAGATTTTATAGTGATTCGGTCAACTTGACCTACGTCTACTCTCTGGAGCTTCCCATCCAAGTATTACACTAAAAACAAAGTAACTCTCCTTTTGCCCCCACAGCAAGGCGGAGAAGCCTTTAAAAATGTTGAGTCTAGTAAATAGGTTGTTAAACCTAAATTAATGTCCCAAGGCTACCAAGAGGGGGAGTGAATTGGTAGTTTAAAAATTCTGTGGTTTAAAAACATGGCAGATTTGATTTTAAAAACTCTGTGGTTTAAAAACATTTTCTATAAAAACTTAAAAGAAAATTTTCATTTCGGTTCAACATAAATTTAAAAAGGGTTTAAAATTTTTAAGTAAAGTAAATGCAAAAGAGTAAACCACTATACATTTTTAAAGTAAATGACTTGAATGCGAAAGAGTAAATGACTTGAATGCGAAAGAGTAAAAACAGTAAAGTAAATGACACCAGATTTATAGTGGTTCAGTCTAAACCAGACCTACATCCACTCCCTAGAGGCACCCTCTGAGTATTGCACTAACACCAATAGTGACTCTCCTTTTGCACCCACAGCAAGGCGGAGAAGCCTTTACAAACACTCTTTTCACCACTACCCGGTGTAGCAGAGAACCGTCATCCTTTTACACAATCCCCAGTGTTGGCAGAGAACCTTCCGTCCTTTCACACTCTCCTAGTGTGGGCAGAGAACCCTCCGGTTGTTCACACTCTCTAAGTGTAGGCAGCGAACCCTTCCGTCCTTTCACTCTCTCCTAGTATGGGCAGAGAACCCTTCCATCCTTTCACACTCTCCTAGTGTAGGCAGAGAACCCTTCGGCTGTTCACACTCTCCTAGTGTAAGCAGCCAACCCTTCGGCTGTTCACACTCTCCAAGTGTAGGCAGTGAACCCTTTGGCTGTTCACACTCTCCAAGTGTCAGCAGCGAACCGGATCTCCTTGACAGATCTTCTCACAAGAAATCTAGAAGGAAGAAAGAAAAGAGTGAAGTAATCCCAATTCACAAGTAGAGATTCTTACCTTTGAACTCCAAGTGAAGCCTTTATGCTCCAGTGGTAGGAATCCTCCTTTGAATGCATTCTCACACTCTCTCCTTGGCTATTCTCTCAAGAGGCACGAAGATCAAATGACAAAAAGATTGGGTGGCAGTCTAATTTGGACTATTTATACAAAAGACAAGAAAAACCGCCCAAAAATTGCAAGTTTTCAATTCTGTACGTAGTGGATCGTCCCGTACGATCGTGGATCGTCCTGGACGATATTACTTAAAAGCTTTGAAACGACCTTATTTGTATATGTGTACGAAATGTCTTCGTACAAGCTGATCGTCCCGTACGAACTAAGTTCGTCTGGTACGAACGGTTATTACAAGGTCGGTTCTAGAAACTGCAGAAAAAATCGTCCTAAGTCGGTTGTATCGTCTGGACGAAAATTGGTTCGTCCGGACGAAATTCTTACAGAGAACAGATCGTCCTGGACGATATTTAATTTCGTCTGGATGAAAATCTTACAGAGAGCAAATCGTCATGTACGATAATTTAATTTCATATGGATGAAAATTTTACAGAGAGCCGATCGTCCTGGACGATATTTAATTACGTCTGGACGAAAATTTTACAGAAAGCAAATCGTCATGTACGATAATTTAATTTCGTCTAGATGAAAATCTTATAGTGGACAAATCATCCTGGATGATATTTAATTTCGTCCTGGACGAATAGGACTTAGAAAAATTTTTAAAGCCAGTTCCTATTCGTTCCATGTGGTCAATAGGAGATAACTGTCTAATCATCCCGTACGAACTAATATCGTCCCGTATGATCAGTATAAATTTTATATGACCACCTTATGTGTGTGTGTATGTTTTTATTCACTCAATTACAATCACTCACTTTCAAATTTATTTCAAAGAAAAGTACAAGCTTCAAATTCACAAAGTATTACATGCTGAATTTGATTTGAAGTCTTCGTAGTCTGGAGTTCGATTTTCCTGAAATGTTAGTACACACAAGAGTAAATACAAATCTTCTAAAATTGTTAGGAGATAACTACACATTTGAACAATAATGTTTGGAATCATCAAAACTATACAAGTTGCAAAAATGTAAAACATGCAAATAACAACTATCTTAACAATCTCCCCCTTTCTGATGATGGCAAAACAATTATTGTTTGTATGATTTCAATTTACAAAATCTCCTAAACTCCCCCTGAGATGATGAATACATGAAAATAAAGAGGCATTTTGAACTAAAGAACACAATTTTTGTTTTTCAAAATTTTTAACAAAACAAACAAAAAATAAAAGACATACAATACTAACACAAGCCAAATGACACAAAACCAAAATACAAAGCAAACCAAAATACAAACATACAAACACTCAAGCCAAATGACACAAAACCAAAATACAAAGCAAACCAAAATACAAACATACAAACACTCATACAAACACTTTCTCCCCCTTTTTGACAACAACAAAAAGTGAAGAAGAAATAGACAAGAAATGTAAGTAATTATATGAAATTCATTTGAAAATTTAATCTAAATAGTGATTGACATATGGTATGCAATTTAAAACTAATAACATTAGGTAAATCATAGAAATTAATAGAATTTAAGAAGTGATATAACATTGTAAGTAAGAAGAATTTATCAAAGACATGATTCAATTTAGACATTTGAGATATAGAAAATCATGACAAGAGAGATGAATAAAAATTCTATATTTCAAAGTTCAATAGAAATATAAATGAACATAAGATCAATTTGAATTAAGAGATTAAAAGAATCTGGAAAGAAGAGAATTACCACATGTGGCGCTTTGCGCATCTTTTTCAAATTTTTGGCACATTTTTGTGCATCTTTTTACATTGGGCTTATTTTGTGCATCTTTTTCACATTTGCGAACCTTTGTGCATTCCTTTTGATTTTTGTACTTTTTGTATAATTTTCAAGAGTAATTGATACCAATTCTTTCCAAGATCAATAATCTAAAATTTCAAATTTTTCTAAGTGCATAAATATCACTTGATCAAAGAAATACAAAATAAGAAAACATCTTAATTGCAATAATAATATTAAATTTAATGTAGTCTAAATGAATAGACATGAAATTAAAAATTCTAATTATAACAAGTTATAAACAAATTTTAAATTTAGAAAGTATAGATTATCTAATGACATTAATTTCAAATTACAATCTAATTTAAGCACAATAAAGATTAAAAAGACTAATGAAATTCATAAAAACTAAACACATTTAAAAAACAATCCAAATTTAAAGCAAATACAACATATATTGATATTGATGAAAAAGATTATAAGATCATTTCATAATATCAATACAAAAACACAAAAAAAATACACTGAACTTTTAAAACTTAACATAAACAAACACAACTAAAATAAATATTAGAACAAACACTAATACAAACTCAAATACAACAAACATAAAGAAAATCATCACTCATATCTCTATTCTTCTGGAGGAGGAGGAGGAATGCCACCAAGTAGGTTGAAGTAGGAAGTCATCAACATAACATTGGTATTGATTTCATGAACTTTATTTCTGATACTACCAATGTCCTGTTGCTGCTGCAGAAGTTGAGCATCAATTTGATTAAATCTTTGATCAAAATGAGTCTCAAGTCTATCAAATTTCTCAACCAAATTTTGATAATTTGATTGAGGTGCAGATGATTGTTCTCCTTATTCTTCTTCTTCAGAAGCACTGGAAGGTGCTTTCTCTTTTTGCTCCTTGAAGATTGCTCTAAAAGAAGCATCATTGTAGTAAACTGGCTCCTCATATTCTTCATCAGGATGCACTAGGTTGTATTTCTTTTACAAAACATAGGTAACTAAGTGTCCTAATGAAATATTCCTTTTTATTTTCTGTTCTGCATGCCCAATTTTTGAAAGCCCATAAAGATGGTTTAGGATAAGTTGGGCTTCATCGATAGGCTTACGATCCATAATAAAAAAAGTCAAAATAGAAAGGAGTGGGGTAATATTGATCCTATCACCAGCTTTAGGAATAATTGAAGATCGAAGAATGTGCTGGATGATTCAAGCATTTTTGGTCATTCCTGAAACTTTAGGAATATGATATTTTAGGCCATTTTCCCTAATCACCCTATTGACTTCATACCATTTGAAGGTGTTCTCATTCATAAGGGTGTGGGCTTTATATCCTTCAGTTCTTAAGTTTAGAAAGGCACCTAAGTCGTGCTAAGTGATTTCAACTTTTTGTTTGAAAACAAAAGAACTTATATAGGAGTGGTCGGAATTGAAACTCATATTGGCTAGGAAATACAAAAAGGTTTGCTTGTTGTAAAGGTGGACGAGAGAAAGAATGAATCCAAACTGGGTGGAAGCAAAAAGGTGCATTACCTTGAAGTTTATCTCGCTTTGAATCAGAATGCGAGAAGGTGTGATTTTAGTAGATGCAAAACGAGGAAAGGATTCCTCATTTGCTTTTGAAAGGAAGTTTTCAGAGGAATTCCTGTGGGGTTTCTTCGCCAACACCTTTTATCTCTTGCTTGAGGAGGCCATTGTCGATTTTAGGGGTGTCAATATTTGACACGACACGACAATCCGACCCAGACCCGACCCAGAAAATCTGGGTTGGACCCAACCCGTTTGATAAATGGGTCGGGTTCGGGTTGGCAGATTTGACCCGTTTGATAAAACGGGTCGGGTCGGGTTGACCCGGCGGGTTACCGGGTCAACCCGAAAACCCGTTAGATTAAAAAAAATAGATAAATATTTCTGTACAAATCAGTTCTCGATGCTCATTTGATGGATTCCTCAGCGGCTCAGCCACTCCATAACAAGCTCATTATCCTTGCCCCGCCCGATGAGATCATTTTTAGGCAAGAATCTGTTTCACGTGCTCCGTGCAGCTCAACCTGCTGCTTCTGAAGCTCCTTTGCGCCTTTTACAAGATGAAGTGATGAAGGAAAGTATTAACACCAGTTGTTGTAACTTTATCAAGTTTCTGCACAGCCTTCTCTAGTCGCCTCAAGCTCCATGTACTTCGGTGATCTGCTCTTGGCTGGAAGCAAAGTGGACAACTGCTTGGATCTCTTTCAGCTTATCCAGCTCCTCCTTCGTGCGTTTCTGCCATCTGACTTGATCTTTCAAGTAACGGAATCCAGCGCTGATGAGCTTCTCCATGATTGGATCAAGAAACAATCGGATCGCGGGTCGGGTCGGTTCAACCCGGCAACCCGGCCGGGTCAGGTCCGGGTTGAAATGTCCGACCCGTTTGTAAAAACGGGTCGGGTTTGGGTTGACCCATTTAGATTCGGGTCGGGTCGAGTTCGACCCGAACCCGGCGGGTTGACCCGAATTGACACCCCTAGTCGATTTGAAGTTGAAAGGGATTGAAAGTGAAGTTTGGAGTTGTGATTGTTGAGTTGGAAAGCCTTCTTATTTAAAGAAAACGATATATTCGTTCTGGGCGAAAACAGTTCATCCTGGATGAAAATTATCGTTCGTCTGGACAAAAAATTTTCGTACAGACGATCAAATTCATTCAGAATGTAACGGCTTTTCGTAATCAACACAACTTACGATATGTCCTTTCGTACAGACTTTTTGACTTGACCGATCGTATAGACGAAAAAATTTCGTACAGACGATCAAAAGTTAATTCGTTTTAATGTCAGTTGAAAACCGTCCCATACTATGAATCGACGTCTGTTCGTCTGGACGAACAAAAAGTTCATACGGACGAACTTCACAATTAAAACTGCCTTATCCACTCAAATGCTGCATTCAATCGTCCCGATGTTTGAGAGGAAAATATTTCGTCCTGGACGATCATTAGATCGTACAGACGAACTACATTAAAAACTGCTCTCAAGATGTTTAAAATCACGCAAACTGAATTTTACACCCATCGTCCCGTACGAAAAATTTCGTCCCGGACGATTTCCACATTTTTGGATTTTTTGAATTTTTATCAAAGAAAATCAAACAAAACACAACTCACAATACACTATGACAAATGCATAGACTCTAAAAACAAAAGCACTCAAAGCACATCACAAAAAAACAAAAAATCATTAAAACACAAACTACGAAAACAGAAATATCAATGTTGCAAAAACATTTTTATTTAAGCATTCAAATCAATTACACCAAGCCTTGTTCTTAATGTACTGAAAGTATCAAAGGCTAAAGGTTTTGTAAAAATGTCTGCAAGTTGATTTTCAGTTGAAACATGAGTAAGTTCAATTTCTCCCTTGGATACATGATCCCTTATGAAATGATGCCTTATGTCAATGTGTTTGGTTCTAGAATGTTGAATAGGAGTTTTGAGAATGCAAATAGCACTAGTATTATCACAATAAATTGGAATAGTGACTATAGTTAATCCTAAATCAATCAACTGTTATTTTAACCAAAGTACTTGTGCCACACAACTTCCTAATGCAATGTATTCTGCTTCTGCAGTAGATAGGGCCACTGAATTTTGTTTTCTACTAGACCATGAAACTAATGAATTTCCAATGAATTGACATGTTCCAGAAGTGCTTTTCCTATCCACTCTACAGCCTGCAAAGTCAGAATCTGAATAACCAATAATTTCAAATGAAGAGCTAAACTTAGGATACCAAATTCCTAAGTTCTGAGTTCCTAGTAAATATCTTAATATCCTTTTCACTGCTGTCAAATATGTTTCTTTTGGATCTGATTGAAATCTAGCACATAAGCAAACACTGAACATAATATCTGGTCGGCTAGTAGTCAAGTAAAGTAAAGATCCAATTATCCCTCTAAATTTCTTTTGATCAACAGATTTTTCCTTAAGGTCCTTATCCAATTGAACTGAGGAACTCATTGGTGTACTAACAGGTTTAGCATTGTCCATTTCATATTTTTTGAGGATGTCCTTAATATATTTAGTTTGATTAAGAAATGTACCTTCCTCAAGTTGCTTAATGCTAAAGCCTAGAAAGTAATTTAAATCTCCTATTAGACTCATTTCAAATTCACTACTCATTGTTTTAGAAAAATCATCACAAAGATTTTTATTTGAAGATCCAAAAATGATATCATCCACATAAATTTGAACAATGAGTATATCCTTTCCAAATTTCTTTAAAAAGAGAGTTGTATCCACACTTCCTTTTTTAAAAGATCTTTCAAGTAGGAAGGTGCTCAACCTCTCATACCAAGCCCTAGGTGCCTATTTCAATCCATATAATGCCTTTTTTAACTTAAAAACATGATTAGGGTATTTAGAATTTTCAAAACCTGGAGGTTGTTATACAAAAACATCTTCTTCAATTACCCCATTTAAAAAGGCACTTTTGACATCCATTTGAAATAATTTAAAACCTTTAAAACAGGCAAAGGCAAGTAAAACCCTAATTGCTTCGAGTCTAGCTACAGGGGCAAAAGTCTCCACAAAATCAATTCCTTCAATTTGATTATACCCCTTAGCAACTAATCTAGCCTTATTTCTAATGACTACTCCTGAGTCATTCATTTTATTTTTGAACACCCACTTGGTTCCAACAATACTTTAATCTTTTGGCCTTGTAGTTAATTCCCAAACTTTATTTCTTACAAATTGATTCAACTCTTCTTACATGGCCAATATCCAAAATTCATCAGAAAGTGCTTGATCAACATTAGTGGGTTCTATAGTTGAAATGAAGGCTGAATGTTTGACTTCCTTGTTTAATCCACGCCTAGTTCTAACACCCTCACTAGGTTCACCTATAATCAATTACCTTGGATGATTTTTAGAAAACCTCAAATCTCTAGGCAAAGGGTTTTCTCTTTCCAAATTCTCTTCCACATCTTCTTCCAAATTTAATCTATCAATCTTTTCGGAGTTTTCCTCAATTTCTTCATCAACAATATTTGGCTCTTCTAAATTTCCAGATTCATCAAATACAACATGTGTGGTTTTTTCAATTACTAAGGTTCTTTTGTTGAATACCCTATAAGATTTTCCAACACTTGAATATCCAACAAAAATTCCTTCATCTGATTTTGGATCAAATTTTCCTAAGACAGATTTTCCATTGTTATGAATGAACATCTTGCAACCAAAAACATGCAAATGAGACAAATTTGGTGTTCTACCTTTTAGCAACTCATAGGGTGTTTTATTTAAATTCGATCTCACATTCACCTTATTCAGAACATAACATGCAGTGCTAACCGCCTCAGCCCAAAAATATCTAGGAAGTGAGTATTCTGCCAACATTGCTCGGGCGGCTTCTATTAATGTTCTGTTTTTCCTTTCAAGTACCCCATTTTGTTAAGGGGTTCTAGGTGCAGAAAAATTGTGATCAATCCCTTTTTCTTTACAAAAATTTTCAAATCTTTCATTTTCAAATTCTCCTCCATGATCACTTTGTAAAGAAATTATTTCACATCCTAGTTTTCTTTGAATCCAAGTTGAAAAATTTCTGAATTCCTCAAATGATTCACTTTTATGAAAAAGAAATCTAACCCAAGTGAATCTTGAGAAATCATCCACTATAACAAATCCGTATACCTTCCCTCCTAGACTTACAGTTCCTACTGGTCCAAAAAGATCCATGTGAAGATTTTCCAAAGGTTTACTGGTCCTAAGATCCTTATTGGACTTAAAAGAGGACTTCACTTGTTTTCCTAATTGATATGCATCACAAAGGTGGTCCTTAGTAAAGTCTAGTTTTGGTATACCTCTCACTAAATTTTTTTGAGTAATTCTCCTAAGGTTTTTCATACTAGAATGACAAAGTCTCCTATGCCAAAGCCATGATTCATCCGAAACAGTTTTCAAAATAAAAGCAATAGGAGATTGAATACAATTTAAATCTAGCATGTAAACATTGTTTACCCTTTTTCCATTTAAAACTTCTTTCCCATTTAGGCTTAATATCCAGCTAGTAGGTAAAAATTTTACATTATAGCCCTTATCACATAGCTGACTTATACTTAACAAATTAAGTTTTAAGCCTTCAACCAATAATACATTGTCTATGAAAAAGTTTTTAAAATTTCCAATCATACCTGATCTAACCACTTTCTTTGTGGTATTATCTCCAAGTGTAACCTTGCCTCCACTCCTGGCTTCCAGCGTTATGAATTGAGCAGTATCTTCAGTCATATGCTTTGAACATCCGTTGTCCAGGTACCATATGCTCCCACGAGGTCTTGTGTGAGAGCAACCCTACAAAAATATCAAATGTTAGACCTAGGAACCCAAACAAGTTTGGGTTCACCTTTTAGCAATTTATAATCAGATGCATGTATGATATGTCTAGGTTTATGCATCTTAGGTTTCCACACCAAATTAGTTTTCATCTTCAAAGTACAGGTGTGAGCTATATGTCCCAAAAATTCACAATTAGTACATTTAACTTTAGGAAAAGTATTCCTAAGTTTTCTTCCATTTATTTGTCTTCTAAGGGATTCCATATATTTAGGATAATATTTAGGATTTATAAAATCTTCAATTTTGGGGGGTATCCTATTATCCTCAAGATCTTTTATTATCAATTTATAAAATGAATTCATTTCTTCCAAGAGTCGATTTGTATAATTGATTCGATATGTTTTCCTCTCAGATTCATCCTTAAATTTTTTAAAATCTTTTTCAAGATCAGCATAGGATGATTTTAGATTTTCAAAATTCTTATTCAAGTCATCATATTCTTCAAGTAGTTTCATGTGGTTGTCATCTATTAATGCATGATCTTTCCTAAGGATTTCATGTTCCTTCTTAAGCTCTTCCAATTCTAAACTTACACTAGCATGCATCTTCTTCATTTTCTTATATGCATCATGCATGTGTTCAGAAACTTCAAACAATTCATCATAAGTTAAGTCACATACCTCTTCTTGATCTGATTGATCAACATTATCTGCCATCAAGCAAAGGTTGGTGACTTCTTCTTCTTTTTCAGTCTCAGATGAGTCTGAAGCTGAGTCCGCCCAAAAAGCTCTTTGAAACTTCTTCTTGCCATTCTTTACAATTGGTTTCTCCTCTACCTTCTCCTTGCTAGGAGTGGCTTTGAGTTTTGGGCATTCAGTCTTGATATGACCTAGTTTCCTGCATTCATAACAAATCACTTCATTAGAAACCTTGTCATTTTTGTTAAACTTACCTCAATTCCATTGCTGGCATCTCTTCTGCTTCCTCTTTAAAAAGCTTCTGAATTGTCTAGTTATTAATGCAATATCATTTTCATCCTCAGGTTGTGAGTGTTCACTCTCTGACTCTTCCACTTTTAGTGCAATATTCTTCTCCTTTCGTGGTTCACCTGCATCAATCTTTCTTTGACTTACTCCTTGCTCATAAGAAATGAGTGAACCAAGAAGATTGTCAATAGAATAAATGTTTAGATCTTTAGACTCTATAATTGCAGTAATTTTTGCATCATAAGCAGTAGGTAAACAACGAAGAATCTTATTAACCATTTCAGCATTAGTTAATTCCCTACCAAGTGCATGCAAAGAAGTGACAATTTGTGTGAATGTTGTGTACATGTCAGAAATAAATTCATTAGGTTTCATGCGAACAACTCATAGTCATGTAACAAGATATTGAGTCTTGATTGCTTAACCTCATTAGTCCCTTCATAAGTTATACAAAGTCTATCCCATATGTCCTTTCCACTTTTGCAAGCAGAAACCCGCATGTAGTTTTCAGATTTTAAAGCACAAAAGAAGCTTTTTAGACATTTGGCATTTAGTTGTGCTAAGTCACGTTCTTCTATTGTCCAATATGCAAAAGGTGTTTCTACCCTAACTCCATCAACTAATCTAGTTGGTTTTGTATAACCTTCCTGGACTAGGATCCACATGCGATAATCAAGTGACTGTAAGAAAGTAGACATGCGTGTTTGTTGGTGGAATTTTGAAAATATGTTTTGAAAAATATTAGTTTTCTTTGGGGATTTTAAGATTAAGGATGAGTTCTAATTCTAAGGTCGAATCAACTCGTTAGAAAGAATATATCACCCCGGGGGACGAAGATAAACTTTCATAACGGTGTTCAGGCTTAGAATTATGTAAACTCATCTTGAATATTATGATCGGGTTCTAAAGAGAACTTCATATGGCCCCGAGGGAACAAAATAGAGTTCAACTAAGTACCCAATTACAATATCCAAGAAGTATGATCGTCGCATTCACATCCAAAGCCTTATCGAAGAAAGATGTATCTCCCCAAAGGGAAATGACACCATTCTACGATAATTCTTCTAATGCAACGATGACGATCATTCTTTAACTTTTCCCAAAGAAATCTAGTGAAATTTTAAAATCAATTTTAAAATCAGGTGTGTGGGGTTCCAAATCTCCTACGAGCGCAAGCCCTCGTAGTTAATTACATCGTAGGAAAACGAGGTCTCCTACGAAAACTCTCGATTAAAATAATGGCAAAATTTTGTTAGAATTTCTAGGAGTGATATCAAAGTATGAATAGAATTATTGGAAAACCAAAAGGGAATGGGTCAAAATTGAGCAGTTATTAACGGAGTCAAAGGATGAGAGGTAGGGGACACTTTGAGATTCCGGAACCATCCGGAAGTGTCCCAACTTAATCTAAGTGTTGGGCTTTATGTTTTAGGATTGAAATGAAGCTTTAATTAGAGTTAAGTATTTTATTAGAAATTTGGGATTATATTCCCGAAATTTGGGGACTTATAATCAAAGATCTGCCCCGGATCCTAAATCTATTTTGGACACTGGACCACAGTCGTCCGATCCTAACTAATGCAGTGCAAGGTCTGGACTTACCCCGGCCTGGATTGGGGAGCCAGCTAACCACCTAGTCGATTTAAAATAGATGAGTCCTGTCTTTTATGCAAGAGTGGTAGGGACGTTGTAATTAAAGTTTTGGAGGGTCGGGGCCGACATCTAGAGATTTTCCTAATTGGCCCCTTTGACATATGTTGGGTGCAAAAATGCTAAACTGATGCAATTAAAATTTTGACTCTTTAAGTGTGTCTCTAATGCAATGCATGCTAGTTAACAACTTCCAATCAAGTATGCTTGAAATTTTAAAAACAGGCTTATAAAATAGTTTTTTAGAAGACTGGACTTCCCCAGGTCCGGCACCTCGTCCTCATAGGTCAGACTATCCGGACTCTACCCGCAGGCGGGGAAGGGTCTAAAGCAAGGAAAGAGTAATGCAGAAATATGCATGCGACCCCGGGGGCGATCCCCGGCTAATTCCCTAGATTCGTTATCTTTCTATGTTATTTAGACTCACTAAAATTTTAGACTTTAAGGTTATGAATATAAAATTTTTCACACCCTCACGAGCCTCACGTATCCAGGCGAAAACAAAGAGCGGCATGCAATCGCCAAAAAACTAGTAAAAACAAATAATCCTAGAGGCAATCGAATCATCACATCAAATATAAATTAATTAATAAATGTCCATAGGCAAAGTTGCCTTGCTTATTACAAACCAGAATATTGCAGAAAGTAAAGTGGCCGGGCACCACTGACAACAACCCGGATTCTAAACCTAGTAATGACGCAAGTTATTTTGAGTGGGATACTCTCAATCTTCAAATCTTCAAATCTTCAATTTCATTCTTCTTTGGACTCCTTTTCTTCAATCTTCTTGGAATCTTCGTAGCGGATTACCCAAATGGACAAGAGGGCACTTCCCTCTAAGGGAGTAAGGCCACTCTTTCCTCTTTGGGTGAGGAAGAAGTATGATCCAAATTTGGATTTCCAAATGGAAAAGGAGTGTTCCCTAAAGGGGTATCCTTTCCTCTTTGGAATCCAAGCTTTGGATCTATGTATCCCAACTCAAAATCAACTTTCACAACACTTAACAATTATACAAATTACATTGACATCAAAATAAAAATCTAGACTCACCTGCAAGGTTATCCTAAACAATTAATATAAATAAAGCAGTTATTCCCAAGCAGTTATATATGAGCAAAAAAAGTAAACACACTGGCCACGCTCTTTTTATGATTTGGGGGCTTTAGCAGCTGAAGCACCTGTGCAAAGAGTTTATAATATTTATGCATTTTTTTGATTTGCCCCCTTTTTTTATTGCCCTGCATAAGCGTGGCCACCTGCAGAAAACTGTGTCAACATCCAGATCGTACCTAACCTAAGGGTAATCTAATCGCCAAACACATCAATCCATCCACAGAGTACAAAAAAAGTAAACAGACACAGCAAAGCAATTTCATCCACAACATGCAGTGAAAACTACGAAAAATCCGGCACACAACAGTAAAGTAAACACCGGCCTAACCTAGATCTCGAGTTGGTTGTCCTAGCACATCATCTAAAGTGTGTGAGAAAGGTCGTGTGGCTGGGGTGGATCCTAAAGTGGGTTATTAATTGAAGTTGTCTAAAGGTCTGGATTTGTTAAGGCTTAAAAGGGAATTTAAATTAAAATTTAAGTATTAATGAATTAAGAATTTTAATTAAACATGTTTTAAAAGTTAATTGATTACTACCTTTGTTTCACACCGAGGCCGTGAAGTTTATTTCACCTTCCTTGGGGCTAAGCTAATAGCCTCGTAGGCCTGGGTTACCCAGTAGCAATCGGGGTTGATTAAGTTATTTAAATTGGTTGGAATTAAAAGAGTGGATTAATATTAAAATGAATTAATTACTGATTTTTAAAGTTGATTAATTTAAGTTTGCCATTAATTGATTCGTGGCGTTGTGCCACCAGGCTCGAGGAACCAGCCTCCTTAGGACACTTAGCCCCGCAGCCCGGAGTAGTCCAGCCGATAAACCAAATTAATGTAATTGAATTAGAGACTTTTTAAAAATGTTAAATAATTAAAAAGTTAATACATTTTAAGGTTTGACACCCTTTAGAATCCATTCGTGGCGTTGTGCCACCAGGCTCGAGGAACCAGCCTCCTTAGGACACTTAGCCCCGCAGCCCGGAGTAGTCCAGCCAATAAACTTCAACTTTAGGGTGGTTGTTGTGTTTTAAAGGATTTGTTGAGTGTTTTAAACATTAAGTTAACATTTTCTGGTGTTTTGGAATAATTTTGAATTTTATGAATTTTTGAATATTTTAATCATTTAAATAAGGGGTTGAAAATGACTTTTTGATTAAGTTCAAATTCTGGAATGTTTGTATTTTATTAAAATACTAGACCTTACTACGATCAGTTAGAAGGTAGGTACGTTAAAATTGGATTTTTCTACATTTTATTACAAAGGTTTGAAGTTTTGAACTAGTTTTAACTTAAAGTTGACCGATTTGTTGACTTTTTAAAACATTGCAAATTTCTGGAATTTAATATTTTTAATAAATACTAGACATCAATATGAGTTGAATGCAAGTGAGTTTGGGTAATTTGGATTTTTCTGGAATTAGTTATGGATTATTGAAGTTTGGGCATTTTAATGGGTTTTGGGAATATCTTAATTAGAAGGCCTCTTTTGTGATTTTGCTTCAAACAAGTTCCCAACTTCTTGAAAACACCTCCAAAGGTCAGGAACAACCTAAGGAGGGGTCCCCAAGTGTTTGGGAGATTTTTGGATTTTTTATATTATTATTAATTAATTATCTTAATTAAATATTGGTTTTCACTTAAAATTAAATTAGGGTTTAAATTGCTGTCAAATCAAAGGGCTTTTAATTATCATAGATTAAGGACTGAATTCTGGTCAGTTTAAGGGTTTATATGTAATTTTTGGATTTAAATTGGATTTATTACAATTTTTAGAAGTTTCAAAGGCTTAATTAAGGATTTAAGGCTTAGAAAATTAATTAGGGGACCTAATGATCTCAAAGATCAGTGAAAATTTCCCTAGGGGTTGAGGGTGTCACTAAGTTCAAATGTTCAAAGTTTCAACTCAAGGGAAAGTGAATCCTAATTATGGAAATTTTTCTAAGTTTTCTATACATGAGTCCTTAATTATTGTCCTTAATTATGTCACTAATCTTGATGGGCTTGAATCAATGTTTGAACTAACCCTCATACTCAATACACAAGGCATGCATGATCCACATAAACACATTCAATACCTAAATCTAGGAGAGCCTTAGACTAAGTGGTGTGTGCACCTTAAGCATGCAATTAACTAATTAACATAATTAAGACAAAATTAGTGAATAATCAAAGAATGATCATCCACTAATCATCCCCTTTACTTCTATTCAAATATGCTCAATCAACATTTAAGATCTCAAGTGACTTCTTAAACACTTGAAGATTTACATATATATAATTTCAAAATATATATTAAAATACATAAATATAAATGAATATCTATATATAAATAGAAATATATATTATAAAATAATTAAATATATTATTAAAATACATGTTAATGAGTTGAAGGATCCACTGATCTCCATAGAAGTTTGAAAATAATAAAAAGATTTTCCTTATATTTTTCAAAATACTTGATATTTAATTAAATATAAAAAAAGGTTAATAAGCTTCAATAATTCAAAATACCATCAAAATCTATTCAAATAATATTGACAATTTTTCTGGAGACCAGCCATACTCTCAACAACATGCATGCCAAATTTCAGATAAAAATAATTTATACATAATTAATTAAAAATAAAATACATATTTCTGTATTTCTTAAATTACTAATAAAATAATAACCAAAAGGGTCTGATTTTATTTTTAAAATAAACTAGCTGAAATTCTGAAAATTTTGATATATTATACTCAATTTTTGGTTATGTATTTGATTTACTGTAATTTTTTTAAGTTTCAGTAATTAAAACTAATTAAAACTCATTTTCCTTAATCAAATGGCGGCGGTCAGACACGCGGCACGCTCGGATTCGTGGGATCGAAACCGCGCGGCGGCGGGGACACGCGTTGGCTGCGGGCCGTTTCACGCGGTTTTCACTTAACCACGTCAGCGGCTCGTAGTAGCCGTTGGATTAACCGCGGGTTCGATCCAACGGTTGAGATCAGATCCCGCGGTTTGATCTCAGCAGGAGAGGATCAAACGGCGGAGATTCGATCCCGCTGTTCCGAATGGACGGCCCTGATCTCGCCGGACGGCTGATCGAACGACGGATCGAATGCACGGTCGGATCAGACCGCGGAAGGGCTCGATCTGGACCGTTGATCGAACGATCAACGGTCCAGAAAACGTACACTCGCCGGAGACCGTGAGTGACGCCCTAGAAAACGTATTTCGCTACGTTCTCTCGATCGGATCGATCATTTCACTTGAAATTTTAAATGTAGATTCAAGACATGAACAGAAATCATGGGGAATAGTTAGTTTTAACTAAAACCCTAAAAACATAAGGCTATTTAGATCTAACTAATGTGAACTAGATCTAGGGTTTTAGGGAGTTATACCGTTAGATCTTCGAAATTTCTGGATTGACGAGCTTGTAGATTGTCCAAGTGAAGATTCCCAGCGAAAATCCAAGCTCGAACGCGTCTGGATCGGCTGCTATAGGCTTGGAACGGTCTAGGTGGTGGGTTCGCCGGAGAACTCGCCGCCGGTGACGTGCAACCACTTGGATTTTGTAGTGGGGAGGTAGAGGAAGCTCTGGAGATTCAAAACGAACTGAGAGTTCGATCTGGGAGGCTAGGGTGAGTGGGAGAAAGTGCTTTGATCCAATCCCCTCAAAAGTCACCTTTTCCCCTATTCAAACGGCCTGGGCTGGATTGGATGGCTGGGATCTACTCCTGGACTCTCCAGATGATGCCACCTGTCCCTGGGAAAGCTGGAAGGCTGCGGAAAGGGCTGGACATGCCTCATTCCCATTGGGTGGACTTGGGATGAGTGGAGGAGACATTGCCATTTAAGGCTAAACCAGACCCTGAGCCTGGTTAGGAGAGCTCCAAGTGAGCTTTTGGACATTAAGGGGTCGGCCTAAAGCAGCTTAAATCAAGGGAAAGGGGCTTAGCATGTGATAAAGCCTTCTAGAAGAGGTTTAAGCTTGGGTTTGACCAGGTTGACCAGTCAACTGGTCAATGGGGCTGAGGTGGCATCCAAGCAGGTCATGGAGTCTTTCCAAGTGGCTGGATGGGTGTGGCTTGAGCTAAGTAAGGCTTGATAGGTTGGTTTGACCTATAGGCAT
This sequence comes from Dendrobium nobile, assembly GCA_022539455.1. Classification (NCBI taxonomy): domain Eukaryota; kingdom Viridiplantae; phylum Streptophyta; class Magnoliopsida; order Asparagales; family Orchidaceae; genus Dendrobium; species Dendrobium nobile. The sequence goes on along the minus strand of CM039720.1, from coordinate 10,328,207 downwards.
GGTTCTCTAAGCCTTAGGTTGACTGGTTTGACCAGTCAACACAGTCAATGGTTAGTGAGGTGACACTTAGGTAGTCCCCATGCACTAGTCAATTAAGCTAAAGGGGGATTAAGGCTTGGAATGGAGCTTAAGGGTTTAAGCCATTCCAAATGGGTTTCATTGAGTTGACTAAGTCAAACTCAATGTGGTTTGACTCCAAATAGGTTTAGGAATATTCAAGGTATTGAATGGAATGATTTCAAGGGTTTGAAGATGTTGATATAGTTAAATTAGTCAAAATGGTTCATTTGAGCTCTTAAGGGTTCATTGGGTCAAACCATGTTGACTAGGTCAACCAAGTTGACCCAATGGGTGAGTTTGGGCTGGATAAATTCAGGATGATGTTTGGAAGCCATTGGAGGTGGTCTCCAAGTCTAGAGAGGTCAATTGGGTCAAAACCCCTATTTGAACCCTTAAGGGTCTTCTTGGGTCAACCCTGTTGACTTGGTCAACCAGATTGACCTAGGAGCTGGGATTGGATTCAACAGGTTTAAAATGACATTTGAAACTTGCTGCAAGTGATTGCATTCAATTTGGAGTTCATTTGGTTTAAAAAGCATGTTTGAGCCCCACAGGGGTATTTTGGTCACTTTGGGCTCATGACCACTAGGGGCTAAAATGAGTCCAGAAAGTTTCAGTTTACTGCTCAACATATCAAGATTAATGGTCTGGAATTGATTAGAAGCTTTGGTGAAAGTTCTAAGGTCAAAATCTTCAAGGCCAAAGGTCCAGTGGCATAGGCTGTAAATATTTGAAGGTTTTACAGCCTATGGATTTTGATTTAGATTCTGGGGCTAGAGACCTTAGAATGGGCTCAAATTTGAGGGGTAACCTCTAGAGACATGTCTTATCACTTTGCAAGTGGTAGACTTTGAATCAGAGGTCATTTGACTAGGTTTCAAAGTATTTGAAAATTCAATGAAAAAGGCCTTTAGGACAGGGCCTTAAGATTTGGGATTTGGGTTTGGATTTCTGGATTTGGAATGGATTTTAAGTTTGAATGATTAATATTGAAGTATCCAAATCATTAACAATCATGTGGTGATTGTTAATGAATGGAAAGGGTCAAATCTAGATCAAGGGTAGGCTCAAAGTCAAAGTTGAAGTTTGAATTGTCAAGTAAATTGGATCAAAGTTTGGGTGTGGTTGAAGCTTGGATTAATTTGGATTTAAATTGAATGGAGTTTGAGATTTGAATCAATCAAAAGTAGGAATTGATTTGAGGTTGAGGTTGATCAAGGATGTGGATTGGTTTGAAGTTGGAGTGATCCTAGGATCTAGAGGAGTTCTAAGATCTAGGATTTAAGGGAATCCTAGGCTCTAGAATAGGCTCTAAGGTCTAGTTCTAGGAAAGGATCTTAAGGTCTAGAGTGGATCCTAGGATCTAGAATTAATTTGGAGTTTGGAAGGGCCTCAGTGACCTCATACAAAAATGAGGTCAACAGTGTTTTCCAGAAATCAAAAGGAATATTGTCAAACAGTGGAGGTCTAGTAATAGAGTAACCCTCAGGCGTGTTTTGATTTCCGAATGTAGCCATCTACGTTAATCAAAAAGTAGTTTAAACTTATGATACTGAAACGGAGCTCTGATACCACTTGTTGAGTCTAGTAAATAGGTTGTTAAACCTAAATTAATGTCCCAAGGCTACCAAGAGGGGGGGGGGGTGAATTGGTAGTTTAAAAATTTTAAACCCTCTTTAAATTTATGTTGAACCGAAATGAAAATTTTCTTTTAAGTTTTTGTAGAAAACGTTTTTCAACCACAGAGTTTTTAAAATCAAAAATAAAATGCGGAAAAGTAAAAATAGTAAAGTAAATGACACCAGATTTATAGTGGTTCGGTCTAAACCAGACCTACATCCACTCCCCAGAGACACCCTCTCAGTATTGCACTAATACCAATAGTGACTCTCCTTTTGCACCCACAGCAAGGCGGAGAAGCCTTTACTAACACTCTTTTCACCACTAATCGGTGCGGCAGAGAACCGTCGTTCTTTTACACAATCCCCAGTGTTGGCAGAGAACCTTCCGTCCTTTCACACTCTCCTAGTGTGGGCAGAGAACCCTCCGGCTGTTCACACTCTCTAAGTGTAGGCAGCAAACCCTTCCGTCCTTTCACACTCTCCTAGTGTGGGCAGAGAACCCTTCCATCCTTTCACACTCTCCTAGTGTAGGCAGAGAACCCTTCGGTTGTTCACACTCTTCAAGTGTAGGCAGCGAACCCTTCAGCTGTTCACACTCTCCAAGTGTAGGCAGTGAACCCTTCGGCTGTTCACACTCTCCAAGTGTCGGCAGCGAACCGGATCTCCTTGACAGATCTTCTCACAAGAAATCTAGAAGGAAGAAAGAAAAGAGTGAAGTAATCCCAATTCACAAGTAGAGATTCTTACCTTTGAACTCCAAGTGAAGCCTTCACGCTCCAGTGGTAGGAATCCTCCTTTGAATGCACTCTCACACTCTCTCCTTGGCTATTCTCTCAAGAGGTACGAAGATCAAATGACAAAAAGATTGGGTGGCAGTCTAATTTGGACTATTTATATAAAAGACAAGAAAAATCGCCCAAAAACTTTAAGTTTTCAATTCTGTACGCGGTGGATCGTCCCGTACGATCGTGGATCGTCCTGGACGATATTACTTAAAAGCTTTAAAACGACCTTATTTGTATATGTGTACGAAATATCTTCATACAAGCTGATCATCCCATACGAACTAAGTTCATCCTGTACGAATGGTTATTACAAGGTTGGTTCTAGAAACTGCAGAAAAAATCGTCCTAAGTCGGTTGTATCGTCTGGACGAAAATTGGTTCGTCCGGACGAAATTCTTACAGAGAACAGATCGTCCTGGACGATATTTAATTTCGTCTGGACGAAAATCTTACAGAGAGCAAATCGTCATGTACGATAATTTAATTTCGTATGGACAAAAATTTTATAGATAGCCGATCGTCTTGGACGATATTTAATTACGTCTGGACAAAAATTTTACAGAGAGCAAATCGTCATATACGATAATTTAATTTTGTCTAGACAAAAATCTTACAGAGGACAAATCGTCCTGGACGATATTTAATTTTGTCCTGGATGAATAAGACTTAGAAAAATTTTTAAAGCCAGTTCCTATTCGTTCCTTGTGGTCAATAGGAGATAACTGTCTGATCGTCCCGTACGAACTAATATCGTCCCGTACGATCAGTATAAATTTTATATGATCTCCTTATGTGTGTGTGTATGTTTTTATTCACTCAATTACAATCACTCCCTTTCAAATTTATTTCAAAGAAAAGTACAAGCTTCAAATTCACAAAGTATTACATGCTGAATTTGATTTAAAGTCTTCGTAGTCTGGAGTTCAATTTTCCTGAAATATTAGTACACACAAGAGCAAATACAAATCTTCTAAAATTGTTAGGAGATAACTACACATTTGAACAATAATGTTTGGAATCATCAAAACTATACAAGTTGCAAAAATGTAAAACATGCAAATAGCAACTATCTTAACATAAAACTCCTTTTCACCAACTTGGTGCGGTAGAGAACCCATACTCCTTTTGCTTCCTCCTGAAGCAGGTAGAGAACCCAGACTGCTTTCACTTCCAGACTGCTTTAACTTCCTCTTGAAGCAGGCAGAGAACCTTACCTCCTTTTGCTTCCTCCTGAAGCAGGCAGAGAACCTCGACTTCTTGCTGACAATCCTTCCCACAAGACCACTACAGGACAAGGGATTATAACTGGAGAAGATGACTTAAATCCTTGCTTGGAGTAACCTTTGTGAACACCTCATAAACTCCCCCTCACAAGATCATCTCTCTCTCTCAAGCTCTCCTTCTCCCTCTCTAGAGTCTCTCACAAGAGGATATCAGCAAAAAGCTTTTTCATTAGCAAACAAAAAAGCTTTTATAGAAGGGCACAAAAATTGCCCTAAAATTCAACTTGCCATCAAGATCATCCAAGATGATCCATCAATATTCCTGTATGATTAGTGCAAATCACCTCTTCCTGGCCTAGATGATCTGGTACTTCTGGACGATTAGAATACATGGTCTATTTTGATCGTCCGGGTCCAGGACGATCTTGCGATCGTCCTGAACGATTTGTTCAAAGTCAGGAAAATCATCCAGAGAACTATTGGGTCATCTAGGAGAAAAGGTTGGACGATCTGAAGGAAAAGACTTGATCATCTAGGATGATATGATTATTGTCTCATACGATTAGTTCAAAAATAACCAATATCGTCTGACACATTATTTGGGTCGTCCAAGACAAACATGTTGTACGATTAAAAATGACATGATCATCCCGGAAGATATTTCTATCATCCCATATGATTAGTTCAAATAAGCCCATATCGTCCAGTACATTATTCGGGTCGTCCAAGTGAAAGACCTTTGGACGATGGGAATTTTTAACAGATCATCCGGGATAATCTTGCGATTGTACAAAATGATGTGATCAATCAAATAATCCTTGATTTCTTTCCTTAAACACCTGACTAATTTAGGCATGATTGTAGTAAATCGTCTAAGACGATATATGTATTATCCAGTATGATAAGAGCAAGATTCTAAAAATAATAACATACCTAAATCATCTTGGTGGCTGAGAGTTTCTGATTTTAGCTTATCATCCCGGACGATGGGAGGATCATCCAGGATAATCTGCTTAATCAAACTGACTTAACATGGCTGCCCTAATTAGGGTTTCTATTTTTAACCGATTTTCTAGGACTATATTACTATCATCCAGGACAATATGATCAAAATAGAGTAGAAACTATAACTCTTTAAAAATCTCCCCTGAGTGTGTGTGTGTGTGTGTAAGGTTACTTAGCTTGGGAAAAAATTACATTACATTTGACTTTAGAAAGGGAAAAATACATTTAAACACACACAGAACTGATCCTGAGTTGGCTCAAATTGCATTTGATCTTTTAGACCTGAAAGGTTAGTCAATCAAATAAAAAATTAAAATGTTTGTTTTCATCAAAACTATAATCCTTAAATCCAGGTTTGCAACAACTCCCAAATATCATTTCTAACAAATTGATTCAACTCTTTCTGCATTGCTACGATCTAGAATTAATCAGATAAGGCTTAATCTATATTGGTGGGTTCTATCATGGAGATAAATGTAGAGTGACTAACCTCCTTCCTAAGTCCATGCCTAGTTCTAACACCTTTAAATGGATCTCCTAAAATCAGTTCTTTAGGAAAACTAGAAGAGTATCTCCATTCTCTAGGCAAGAGTTCCTGTGGTTCTACTCTATCTCTTAAGTCAATGTCTTCTACCCCTTAAATTACCTCTAGTTCTTCTTCTTCTAGTTTAGATTCAGAGGTCCTATCTGATTCATAAAACAAAATATGGGTAGATTCTTTTACTACCAAGTCCCTCTTATTGAAGATTCTATGGGCCTTACCTATATATGAATAACCTAAGATGACTCCTTCATCAGTCTGGGGATCAAATTTATCTAAGGTAGATTTTCTATTGATGAGGACCAATCATCTACACCCAAAGACATGTAAGTGAGAAAGATTGGGTGTCCTACCTTTAAGGAGTTCATAGGGTATCTTATTTAATTTGGATCTAACATTTACCCTATTCAAACCATAACAAGCAATATTTACTTCTTCTGCTCAGAAGTATCTTGGGAGAGAATATTCAGCTAGCATGGCCCTAGTAGCTTCTACTAAAGTTCTATTTTTTCTTTCATCTATTCCATTTTATTAAGGTGTCCTTGGGGCCGAAAAGTTATGTTCTATCCCTATCTCCTGACAAAAAGATTCAAATATTTCATTTTCAAACTCTCCACCATGATCACCATGAATGGTTGATACTTCGCATCATAATTTTCTTTGTACCTTGGTGGAGAAGGTTCTAAACTCCTCAAATGATTCACTTATTTGTGCTAAGAATATAATCTATGTGAATCTAGAATAGCCATAATGATTACAAATCCATACAACTTCCCTCCTAGGCTTTTAGTACTAACAGGTCCATTTGGAGAATTTCTAGTGGCCTTGAGGTGTTGATGTCCTTAATTGAATGGAATGATGACTTAATCTATTTTTCTAATTTGTAGGCATCACATAGGTGGTCCTTAGTGAAATCTAACTTGGGTATGCCTCTAACTAGGTCTTTTTGGGTAATAATCCTAAAAGTATTCATGCTTACATGATATAGTCTCCTATGCCATAGCCAAGATTCATCAATTATTGTTTTCAAACACAAGGAATTAAAATGTTCAATGTAGTTCAAATCAAGCATATATATATTATTTATCCTTTTTCCTTCTAAGACTAATTTACCATTTAAGCTAATCATGCATTTTGTAGATAAGAATTTTATATCAAAACCCTTATCACACAATTGACTAATGCTCAATAAGTTATGCTTTATGCCATCAACTAATAAAATATTTTTAATTATAAAATCTTTAGAATTACCAATTATACTTGAGCCAGCCACTTTACTAATGGCGTTGTCTCCCAGTGTGACCTTGCCTTCTGACCTGGCCTCTAGTGTGATGAACTGATTCAAATCATCAGTCATGTGCCTCGAGCATTCACTATCCAGGTACCACATGCTCTCACTAGATCTTTTATGCGAGCTTCTCTACAAAGTAATTAAACATTAGATTTAGGAACCCAAGTGAGTTTGGGTTCTACCTTATGCATTGATGAATCAGATGTTTACATGTTATACTATAATGCAGGTAGTTTTGGCCTCCACACTAAATGTGTTATCTTGTGGATAGTGCAAGTGCAGGCTATGTGACCTAGCATGCCACAATACTAACACCTAACACCAAAAAAAGGATTCACAGGTGCCTCTTCCTAGGGGTATATGAGTTATACCACTGTGCCAATGTAGGTGGCGTTTTATTATTTTGAAGTGCATTAAGTTTTGCTTTTAGGATTTCGTTAGCACTTTTACAGCTTGCCACTTCTAATTTCAATGCATGCTCACTACTTTTTTTTTGACATGCAAGTACTTCAATTTTTTAAATGATCCTTCCAAGTCAATTTGCTTTGACATTAAGAATTCAAGTGCATTATTTAGGTCAACATGCTTCTTGTTTAATGCATCGTATTCATGAAATAAAGTCATATGATCACTATCTAAAGTAGAATGCTCAGTTATTTGACTAGTATGCTCTTTTTGTAGATTGGAAAATTTAGTGTTCAAGTTAGTATGCATATTTTTCAATTTCCTATATGAATCATGAATTTTCTCTAAAATAATAAACAATTCATTGAAGGAAAGTTGACATACCACATCTTGATCTAACTGATTAAGATTATCATAGCCATGAGACAGTGGTTTGTTACCTCCTCCTTTGCTTCTTGTTCTAATGATTCCAAGGCGGAGTCAGCCCAAAATGCCTTATGTGTCTTTTGCTTTCCCTTCCTGAATTTCCCCTTTTCTTCACCCTTCTCCTTAATTGGGTGAGTCTTCAAGTTGGGGTAGTCTATTTGGAGATGACCTGGTTTCTTGCATTCAAAGCATATTGTGTCAGATGATACTTTAAAATTTCTATTGCTTTTACCTTTATTCCATTATTGTTTATGAGGCTTTTTTTTCTCCTTAAGAAACTTTGAATTATTGGGTCATCAACGTAATGTCTTCATTCTCCTCCGCTATAGAGCTATCACTGTCCGAATAATTTGCTTTCATAGCTACAGTCTTCTCCTTCTTCTTATCACCTACATCATTTAGTCTTTGACTCACGCCTTGCTTGTAGGCAATGAGTAACCCAAGTGAATTATCAATAGAATAAACATTTAAATCTTTTGATTATAAAATTACATTAACTTTAGTAGCATATGCACTAGGTGGGCAACGTAAATGTTTATTGACTTTGTTAGAATTAGAGAATTCTTTACCCAATGCATGCAGGGATGTCCTTATCTGTGTGAACCTAGTGTACAATTCTGATTTTGACTCTTTAGGTTTCATGAGAAAAAAATTCATAATTATGTAGCAAAATATTTAATCTAGACAATTTTACTTCGCTAGTTCCTTCATATGTAATGCACAGTCTATTCCAATTTTTTTTCAGTAGTACAAGTAGATACTCACATATAGTCCTCAGGTTTTAAATCATAGAAAACATAATTCAGATATTTAGTATTTAACCGAGCAAATTCTGTATCCTGTTGACTCCGTTTAGTATAAGGAATATTAGTTTTCACACCATTAACAATACATGACGATACAGAATATCCAGATTGAATCATATGCCACATCCTGAATCAATGATTGTAAAAATGTAGACATACAAATTTTCTAAATATTTTCAACAATGGTGGGCGAGTAATAGAGTAACCATCTGCGGTATTTTTATTTTTGAAGTATGCCATTGATCGTTTTCCTCTAGGTTTTCTAAAATACTATTTTGAGTTCTGCTCTGATAACCAATAGAAAGTTCAATAAGGATATTAAGCCTAAGTGAACTTGTCCCTAGGCATACCAAGAGGGAGGTGAATTGGTGAATTTAGAAACTAATTGTTATCTTAAAAAAAAAACAAAGGTGACATTTTTGGGATTTTTAAGTATTTGGAAAACAAATAACAATTATTACTTAGTGCGGAAGTGAATGAATTTACCAAAACATCAAAATAATGATGATGATCTTCTAATCAGCAGATGAAGCATTAATCACTATTTTCACTAAGCAGATATTACAGAATTAAAATGCAAAAAAAAAAAAGATATAAAAGTAGAAAATTAGAACAAACACACTAGAGATTTATAGTGGTTCGGTCAAATAATGACCTACGTCCATTACCCAGAGTCCTCCACTTCGAGTATTGCACTATCACTATAGTGTCTCTCCTTTTGCCCCCATAGCAAGGTAGAGAAGCTCTTACACAACTTCCATCAAACCCAGTGCGGTGGAGAGACAAAAGCTTTGTCACCCTCCTGGTGACCGTAGCAGACCTTCAATCATTTTTCTCCCACCTTGAGAAGGAAGAGAACCTCGAACTCCTTTTTGACCCTCCTGGTGATGGCAGAGAACAACAAACTCTTTTCTCACCCTCCTGGTAATGGAAGAGGACCATGTCTTTAAGCTGAAAAATTTCTTCCCATAGCCACCCAAGAAAACTCTATAGACACTTAGAGGAACAAGGAAGATACTTCTTGGAGCAACCATGTGAACCCCTCACACTACTTCTCCCTAACACACAAGCACTCCCTCTTTTTTCCAAAGCTCTCCTAGATCTTCTTCTCAAAGCTCCCTCTCAAAAACAATCAGCAGCCAAAGAACCTGAAACTAGTCCAATGAGCGAGATTAAATACAATACATCACAAGAAGACCTAAAATTTAATTATGTGACTCTGATTGTATAATACGATCATGGATCATCAAGTATGATTAGTTCAAAGTACTCCTATTAGTATTATACGAAGAGATATATGATCCACGACCACTTCAAAGAATTAAGCTGATCATCTATGATGTTTAAGATCATCGTCTAGTAATATTAGTTCAAATGACTTGGATTATCGTCTCGTACGATTGGCGATGATAAATTATCATCCCATACAAGAATTTGGTCATATAGTATAATTGGTCCAATTGTCCTATACGATATGTCTGAATCATTTAATCCAAAATTATCCCTTAATTACTAGATTAATATAGGCAAGATTTAATTACATCGTACTATATAATACCTATCATATAGTACGATTAGTTCAAATTTTGAATTTCAAAATATTTCTTAAATTGTGATTGGTGGCTGGGATCTTAATTTCAACTGATCATTTTATATGATCTTCATCATATAGTATGATTAGTTTAACTTGCATTAATTATCATAATTAGTATTTTTAATGATTTGTTTTATTATCGGATCATACAGTATGATATGGATCGTAATGTACGATTAGTTCACAAAATTTAACTTTTGATATTGTCACTTACTCCCATGAGTGTGTGTGTGTGTGTGCATGGTCACCAAACTTAGTATCCACCAAATACATGATTTGCCTAAAAAAAAGTAAAAAATACATAAGGATTGAAAATATAAACATTTCACGACATACTAAACCCTAGTCTACCCAATTGATCAAACTTGCAAGTGTACGGTGGACCTAAAATGTTAGTGCACAGAAAAAACAAATATGCAATATTAGCCATTAACAGGAGATAACATCGTAAGAAATTTAATAATATTTGTTATCATCAAAAGCACAGGACTTGGGTCCAGATTTGCAACACCAAGTGTCCAAAGAGACCCCACCATGAGCCAAATTTCACCCTAAGCCAAATTAAATCCAAATAATGATTGTATTGGGTCCCCCATAACCCTTTGCACCTACCCTAGCTGGACCATCTCTTGGGTGCTCCTATGCTAGGAATTGGGCTAGTCCAAAGTGTCCAAAATCACTATGGATTGAGCCAACTTTCTTTCTAGGCTCCATAAAGCCAAAGTAATACTTGCATTGGATAGCCCTAAGTCCAATGCATCTTCCCTGGTCGTCCTAGTCCTTGGCTTGACTACCCAAATTGACCCAAAGGTGCCCAAATTTGAGTCTACCTGAGCCATGTTGAGGATTTGAGCCAACCTAAGGCCAATTCAACTTGTAATTGGGTTCATCATGGCCCAATGCATCATCCATATCAAACCCAACATTTGGCTTGACTTAGGTTACACCCAAACCAACCCAAATCATCCAGGTTTGGGTCAACCCAAGTCACCTTCAAGAATTTGTCCTCCCCATGCCCAATTGAGGTCACCCTTGAGCTCACCAGACCTCTAGTGACCTTTCCACCTAAGTCCAACCTAAGTAGTGGGGGGTGGAAGTAAAAGAAGGTCAAACCAACCACCTCTAGTTCACCTCTTCCCATGAGTTGAACCTAACCCCTTTTTAGTCTTAGCTCGTCTCCTTTGGGCCCAGGAAGTTCAAAGCAACTGTCCCTTTCCAATTGGAAAGCATCCAACGGCCTGGCTGATCGATCCCAATCATCCATCACCATGCCTGATGTTTGAATAGGGCACTCTCATCTAGAGCCCCTCATTCGTGATTTGTATTTTGAAAACCCTTCCCAGAGCTCTCCAAGCAATCTTGTGCTGTCCCCCAGCTTTCTATCCCTCTCTAGAGTGAGTTCGAGTAAGCTCTAGCAAAGTCCTTCCGCCCTCTGCTCGAAGTCCTACTTCCAGTACTCCTCCGGCCATGATGTCTAAAAGAGAAGTCTTCATCATCTTCCCTTGAAGCTGCTTGATACTAGGTGCTAGCATTTGGAGCTTTTTATGAGGTAAAATCCTATCCCTAAGCTTCTAACTATGTAGTTGTGGTCAAGTGTGACACAAACCTTTAAACCACCATATTTTGATCGTTAGATTTATGGTTTGTACTATCTTAATCCTCCCTATGAAATTTGGTGAAAGTTTTTTAGCTGGATCTCTCGAATCACGCTGGAGAAGTCTTGTAGCTTCAAATGATCATGGGGGGTAGAAGACATAATCTTAACCATTGATTTTGATCAACGGTGCGGTATTCTTCTTGTCGTCCCAAAATGGATTTTATTATTCTCACTTAACCAAATTAGGTGTTCTTAGACACATTAGAAAGGTCTTAAGGAGACATACAAAAGCACTATGGTCTCTCAGACTATGATTCTATGTGAAACTTAGTCAATTATAGATATAGCTCTAGGGGTATTCTTGTCATTTCTCTTAGGATTAAATTTTCCATTGCTTGAAACTTTGGAAAATGAATTTTGGTCATGTCCCTAACATGTCCAAAATTTCTGCCATTTTTTGATGTGTTTAATGGAATAATTAAGTGAATTTAGGTTAGTGGTCACTTATTAACCCTTAAGTTCAAATTAGCTTAATGACCTATCCAATGGGAGTTCAAATTTGAATGTTTGTGTGCTTTTTATGCTTGAGTCAATGGTTAGTAAACCGCAGGTTTCATCCCCCCATTTTAATTCCTTAAGGGTAACCATGTGGTTACATTAGGTGGTTTGGTTAACTATCTTAGAAGGTCGACCATGAGCCCAAATTTGGTGGATTTGGACTGAGATTAGGTGAACTCATGGTCCAAATTTCACTGAACTTGAAATCTATTTGGCCCACCATCTAGGCAAACTAGAATCCACCCATGAAATTGACATAGAACCTTAATTAAATTATAATTAATTTAAATTAAATCTAAAAAATATAAGTAATATGTCAAACTATTTATAATTAAACCCTCTACCTAGAAAAATTAAAAGCAACATCATTGGACTTTAATTTTGACTTTTATTTAAGATTTAAGGTAAATCATTATTAAATTAATATTTAAAAATTATTAAAAAATACCAATTAAATTCCAAACCCTTGAAAATACTCCTACAGGTCATCCCTGACCTTTGGGAGTGATTTTAAGGAGTTTGGTGCAAAATCATGAAAACCTTCTTTATTAAGCAATTAATTAATTCAATTAAATACCAAAACTTTGAAAATTAATTATGAATACCAAAAAATTCCAAACTGAGCAAACTCAAAGAAATTAATCCTTTAAGGGTCTAATATGTATTAAAAATGTCAAACTTCCTAAATTTTTTCAAATCCAAAAAGTCAACTCTTTAGTCAACTTTAGTTTAAAAACACATCAAGACTTCGAAAAATTATAACTTAATCTAGAAAAATCAAAATTCAGGAAACTTAGTAAAATTTTACTCACCTTAGGGTCTAGAATTAAGGAAACATATTAAAACTTTAAAATCTAACTCTTGTAATTAAATAATGAATTAATTGCAAAATTTGGAAAATTAAAAAGTCAAATTTGGACCACTTTAATTAATGAATTAAATAATTTACAAATTGCCAAAAATTCAATAATTAATCGAACTGCTACAAACATTAACATAATCATTAAAATCAGTTAACCAACCCTCAAATACATAACAAATACTTAAGAGATGAAGTTTTTAGGATGGACTATCTTGAGTTGCGGGGCTACATGTCTTAAGGAGGCCTCATTTCTTGAGCCCATTATGACAACGCCATAAACTGATTCAATGGAGTTTAAAACTTTAAAATTAATTGATTTTTAATTACTTAACCAAATTTAAATCTTTAATTCAACTATATAAACCTAATTTTTAGGATGGACTACCTTGAGCTGCGGGGCTATGTGTCCTAAGGAGGACTAGTTCCTCGAGCTCATTGTGACAACGCTATAAACTGGTTGACATAAAACATACTTAACTTAATAATCCAAAATAGAAACGAACTAATCAACTTAAAAATTATTAACTCTTTAATTCCAACTAATTTAATTAATTAAATAATATTGGTTACTACTATGTAACTCGGGTCTACGTGGCTATTAACTTAGCCCCAAGAAAGGTAAAATAAACTTTACGACCCTTATATAAACATTGTTAGTAATAACTCAATACTTAAAATTTATCTTAAAACCAACTTTAAAATATTAACACTTAAATGTAAATTAAAAATCCCCTTTGACCTACAATAAACATTAAAACAATAGACAACTACCTAACATATGTTATATCCATGCCACACAGCCTGGTACACATTTTAAATGGTTTGCTAAGATAACCACTATTAGTTTTTGGCTAGGATGGTGTTTTCCTTTTTCTACTACTTATGTGCTAAGGTTTTCTATGGATTTCATTGCATGCTGATTATTATAATTAACCGATGTGATGTTTATTGATGTGTTTGAAAGTTCATGAGGGTTATGAAACCTTGAAAAAACTAGCCCGAGGCTAACCAAGAGGGGTGGCTAAATTGGTAATTTAAAAATTCTTTAGCAAAATGAAATATTAAAAACCCCTTGATGCAAAAGTGAATTAAAATTACGATAATAAAAAAAATAGAGTTTTTCATCCATAGAACAATTCACAGAATAACGTGGAAATTAAATGCAGAACAGTAAATAGAAAGAACACACCATATTTATAGTGATTTGGCCAACTTGACCTACATCCCCTCCCCTGAAACATCCTTTCCAGGGATTGCACTAAAAGTAGTGTCTCTCCTTTTGCCCCCACAGCAAGGCAGAGAAGCCTTACAAAATCTTTTCTCCAACCTAGTGAGGCAGAGTACCTTGAATCCTTTTACTCTCACTTGGAGTTGGCAGAGAACCTGGAAATCCTTTTACTCTCTCTTGGAGTAGGCAGAGAACCTTAGGATCCTTTTACTCCCTCTTGGAGTAGGCAGAGAACCTGGATCTGATGCTGATAAAGATCTTCCCCAAAGCCACCAAGGAACCAGACAAGCAGCTTGATGAAGATGGTGGAAACCTTACTTAGAGTAACCTTTGTGAATCTCTTACTACTCCCCCTCACAAGGATTTCTCTCTCTCACAAGCTCTCTCTTCCTTCTCTAGCTCTCTCTCAAGAGACTAAACAACAAAAGATTATCTCAAGGATAATAAGACAGCTTAAATAAAGAGCCTTAAAAAAGCCCCTAATTTTCAATATGGCAGCACTGATTGTCCAGTATGATTATAATATCATCTTGTATGATTAGTTCAATAATACCAATTTAGCCAGTAAAAATTACAAAACCATGATCAGTTCAAGAGAAGTAAACGGATCGTCCCATATGATTATAATATCATCCCGAATGAATAGTATAAAAATTTTAAACTTTGTCTATTACAATCCTCGATGTTGCCCAATCGTCCCATGCACTTCTCTATCATCTGGTACAAAAGAGGTCAATTGTCCCATATGATTAGTTGAAAAACTATTATATTCGTTTGGGATGATATGTGGAGATCCTTTATCGTCCCGCCTGTACTCTATCATCCAGGATGATATAACGGATCATCCTATATGATCAGATCAATTCAAATTTTACCATATTTATTCTCCTAATTACAAGGTTAATTTAGGAATGATTGTCTAATATCATCAAGGACGACACAGATCATCTTGTATGATATATATAAATTTTGAAAATTAAAATATTACCTAAATTATGATTGGCGACTATTTTTCACAATATGAACCTATCGTCCTGTATGATAGATATTGTACAGTATGATTAGTTTAATCTCTTAATTAACACGGATGCCTTAATTTGGGTTTTCTATTCTTAACTAATCATCTAGTATGATATAAATAGTCCTGTACGATTAGGTCAAAAATAAGAAAAAAATTCTCTAACTCACTAACCCACTCCCTTGAGTGTGTGTGCAAGATTACTTAGCTTGGGGTCCACCAGATACATGACTTGACTCAAGAAAGGTAAAAAGCACATTAAAATAAAAATTACAAATAGACTCAACCCTAGTCTACCTGATCTTGAGCTAATTTGTATTGCAAGTGAACTTATGGACCTGAAAGGTTAGTAAACATGACAAACAAAATCGATACGTAATAATAGCAGTAGTAAAGAAATAATAATATTTATTATCATCAAAATTATAATACTTTGGCCCAAATTTGCAACAATCTCCCCCTTTTTGATGATGGCAAACATTATTGTTAAAAATTTTTTTAAAGCTCTTTAACATTTTTGAAACTCCTCCTTAGAGGATGAAATTCTGAAAAGTAAGAGGAGTAATATATTTTTTATTTTCTTAAAGAAAAATAGTAAACACAAAGTGAAAACAAACTAAATACTGAATAGAAAACAAACTTCATTAAAAGAGAATATACAGGTAATTAACAATAAATTACTACTCCCCCTTTTAACATCATAAAAAGGGGGAAACAATTAAAAAGCAAAAAAATATATAGAAAAGAGATCACAAAGGTAAAGAATAACACACACATAGGAACAACCAAAATAAATCAAAAAGAAGAAGCAAGCTAGAAAGAGGAACCATTCTGATTAGGTGGAGGAGGTAGTGGTGGTGGCAGAAAGAAACTGTGAATGGAAGCAAATTGCTCCCCAAACTTGGCCTTATCTTGGTCGTGCTACTGCTTATGTTGGGCTACATAGGCATCAAAGCGGGCTAAGTCCTGGGTATGCAGCTGCTCCTGCGCGGCTATGTAGGAGTCAAACCTAGCTTCCTAATGGTTAAATTTCTCTATCAACTGATTTATCTGGGACTGCTGGCGGATGGGGGCATGTGCAGGAATAGGTGCTGGACATTCCTCATGTTCATCTGCTACTCGGTAGCAACCCTGGCGGTGAGAGGCATTGTGAAGAACATGGAAGGAGCTATTGGAATATAAAACTGAAAAGTGATCAGGTGGTGCAGGATACTGAAGGTTGTATTTGGACTCTAGGATAAAGAAAAAGAGATGTCCTAAAGCTTGATTAGTCAATCTCTTATGGTGGGGATCTCGAATAACTATCAGATATTCAAGGTAGTGAATAAGAAGGTCAGTTGCATTAAAGTCAAGTTCAGCCATTATGAAATAGGTTGTAAGAGACAACACATGAGTAATATTTATTCGATCACTAGCTTTTGGAGTTATGGAGTTGTAAAGAATATGCTGGATGATCTTAGCATTTTGTACTAAGGTGTTAACATTACAAACATGATAGTTAACATTAGATTCTCTCAAAACTATGTTGACATGGGTCCAATCAAAATTAGGATTTACAGTGAGAGTGTGAATTTTTTCACTAGTAGTTGAAAGATAGAGAAATTCATGTAGGTCTTGGTAGGTGATCTCTACTGGCCTCTATTAACAAAGGATTGGAGGGCAGTGCCCTCATAAATGACCCTTAAGCTTGCAAAAAATTCAAAGAGTAACTCAGAATTGAAGGGAAAGGCCAAAGTAAGGATGAATCCAAGAGTAGTATGAGCAAAAAGTTCAAGCACCTGAAAGTTAACATCTCTTGGTTGACTATTTTGGATGAGTTAATGCCAGCATTTTTTTAGTGATGATAAGCTACTTATTTAGCTTCTTCGGTGAATCTAGGATCGATGGTTCTCCTAGAAGAACTCCCTATGAGGGCTCAAGAATGCTTACCACAAGCCATTATACAGAAAAAACTCAAGAGGGAAGTATAAGGGATTGGAAGGGTGTGAAGGAAAAGAAGAAAAATAGTTGTTTATAATGAAGTTGCCATATCATCACGATCATCCTGGATGATCGAGTGTAAACAATTCATCCAGATGATTGGTAAAAAAGGTCAGTCATATTGTACAGGATGATCAGATATTGTCCTGAACGATTAGACATAGAGCGATTATCCTGTATGATCGTTGACTAAATGGATCGTACAGGACGAACATGTGGATCTTCCTGGACGATCCCTCATAATTGGTCAGCCTAACAACAATCAAATCGTCCAGTGACTTTTTCCATGTGGATCGTCTAGTACGATGTTGTAATCATGTGGGGTGATCACCATTAATTGATCAATTTAAGTCGTTGGATGTGTTGAATCTGAGATTTAGATATTTTGTTCATATCGTATAGGACAATATGGATCATCCTAGATAATGGGAGCAAAACTTGAAAAATTTAGGAGATGGAATGTGATGATCAGGAGGATTTCAAAATAAAAAATAAGAGCATGAAAAAGCATAAAATAATACAAAAAAAAAAAACAAAAACCAATCATAAATTAAAATCAAAGTTTTTTTTAATTGACCAACTCTAGTAAATGATAAATTTACCTTATTATTAGATTTAAAAACCCCTAAGAAATGAATTGATAATGTTAAAATTCAGCAAGAGTAGAAAACCGATCTTGTTAATCCCAGCTCGAACTCATTACAACTCAAAATCCTTTTTAACCAAAAATCTAAATATGAAAGAAATTAGATAGGAAAAGTGATCTTTAAAACTTCGTTTCAGAAAAAAATATCTGATAGAAATAGTATTGCAATGCAATGAATAAAAATCATGATTTTTAAATTCAAGTTTTTGAAAATATCAAGTGGCACATGGATTCTTCTAAGATTTAAAGGTTTGAAAGAAATAAAGAATTGAAAGAAAAGAAAGCTTATTTCTTTGTGGGCTCATTTTGTGACTCTTTTCAGTTATTTGGCGTACTTTACGCATCTTTTAATTTTTGATACACTTTGTGTATCTTGCAATTATTTGGCGGTCATTACGTATCGTTTTAGTTTTGGGCTCATTTTGTGCCTCTTGTCATTTTTGCAAGTTTGCTTCCTTTCAAAACCTTTAACTCAGTTGTTATATTATCTTCTAGATATAAGAGAAGAACTAGATATAAGAGAAGAAAAATTCACTCTCTAATTTAAGGAAAAGTAAACCACAAAACAGAATCATATCCATATGATAAATCCAACAACCTGATTAACAAAACTTGAAAATGATTCATTGACTTGGAACATTAATTATATGAGACAGATTACTGTAGGAAGTTAAAATAGATCTCTATTTCAAAGTGTAACTTTTAATTTGAAATCGATTTTTGTTTTAAAAAGAAAATACACCACTAAAGGAGTTAGCAGAAGAGTGACAATCATCAAAATTTCTTCCTTTAACTATTTTTAGAGGAGTCAAACACCGCTTACTAATTTCTAAAACCAAATGCAAGGCAAAAATGTCATTTGAAAATTCAATATCATAAGTGAGCAATGATCAGATTCTTTTTTTTTTTTAACTGAAGGAAAAATAACAGAAAAATAAAACACAAAAATAAAGATACATACAATGAAATAAACATACAAATAAAAAAAACACTGAAGAAAACCAACAGAAAATTAAAAACATAAAGCATCAACACATACAAAGAAATAGACATATAATTAAAAACAAAACATACAAAAATAACAGGAATAGAAAGTATCAATTTCACGCATGAATATTTATTATACCTAATCTGGCCCTTAAGATGCTAAAAGTTTCAATGGCCAGTGGTTTTGTAAAGATATTAGCAAGTTGGTTTTCAGTGGATGCATGATGTAGCTCTCTATCTCGTTTGGTAACATGGTCCCTAATGAAGTGGTGCCTTATGTCAATGTGTTTGATCCTGGAGTGTTGGATTGGATTCTTTGAAATGCAGATGCCACTAGTGTTATCACATAAGATTGAAATTATGCCTTTAGGTAATCCTAAATCCAGAATTTGTTGTTTGAACCAAAGGACTTGGGCCACACAACTTCCTAAGGCAATGTATTCTTTTTTTTTTTTTTTTGAGAAGATCCTAAGAGCAATTTTATTAATAAAAAGCATATTACATCCAACTAAGTGATAGCTACTCTATCACTTTCCTCCTTTAACAAAGAAATAAAGTAAGGAGGAATATTATTACAAGTAATATCATCCCAAAAAAAATCAAAAGAAAGAGCATTGTTAGAATAAAAATCAGCTAACTTATTACAATCTCTACTAACCAAATGAAATAAAACCTGATTAAAATCTTTAAGAAAAGATAAATCTTCTTCTTTCAAGAACTCTTCGTGGGCTTGATCTTTATTCACCAAATCTCGAACATATTTGTCACATTAAAATTATCTCCTTCTATGATAATGCCTTTAGCCTCATACATCCTTTCATGAAGAAAATTCTTCAATGATAAAATAAAAGCAATTCCAATTGTGAATTATCCCAATGCAAATAGGTAGAAGCAAAGGTACACAAAAATTTACCTCTATGGTCTCTAATGACACCTCCAACACCTGCTTTATATGAAGTTAATAAAGAAGCATCAACATTAAGATTTATCCAATCAGGAGGAGGAGGATACCAAAAATTAGATAGCTTAGGCAGCTGATTATTACCTCAGTGATTCGAATATAGATTAAGCTTAAAAGAAGACATAGCAAAATAAACCAAAATGGCTGCCACCATTGTAGTACTATCTTCCTTTCCACCATGAATGAAATTATTCCTGCTTTTCCAAGTAAAGAAGACTGCCGAGCAATACAAATTCCCCATGAATGGAATGGAATTAGAAAGACTATTCAAATTCTAGTAACAGTCCTCCATAGTGCTGCTAATCAGAACATTAAATCCCCAACTGATAAGTAGATTTAAAACTTTCAAAAGAAAAGCACATTGAGATGCAATACGAGCTATATTTTTTGAAGTATTGCATCCTCTCGGACACCCATTAAAATCCAGCAACCTTCTATAACAAATAAAGTCATTTGTTGGAATTGCATTAACATTATGTCTCCACCAGAACAGTTCCACCTGAGGTCTTAGTTTAAGTTTTTTCATCCATTTCCAATTAATATCATCTTCCACAAAGGCACAATCTTTTTCCATAATTAGAGTAGAAATAGTTTTACCTGAACATTTGAATTGCAGCTCCATTAGTCTTCTTTTAAGTCAGGAATAATAGGGACAGTAAGAATTAAATCTACCAACATTTGACCAAAGAACACTTTCTGCGTTTATATATTCCAATAACCTTCGTGAATAAAGCCACTAAAAAGTTCAGTATCATGCTCCAGGTTTGCAATAAAGGTCATCCATCTATCTATGCTTTTGTCTAATATCCAAACATCTTCAGCTTTTTTGATGCTAGAGCCATTTGAGACCTTCCATCTGATAACATGTTTCAAGAAACTGGCTCCCTGAAATAAAATCTTCAAAGTTGAAGAAACAGGGCTCTTTTCCACATAATTCCATATGTCATTACCATATTTTTCAATTAATGATCTATTTAGGAGGGAAGAAGGTTCAGTTACTAAATTCCAAGCAAATTTGGCCCTTAGAAGACCAACTCTATGAGCTGTTGAAATAAGCCCAAGACCTCCAAATTTTTTGGGTCTACATAAAAGATCCCAAGAGGCATAATAATGACCAAAGCTGCCACCTTGTTTTTTCCATGAAAAGTCCCTACTCAATCTATCTACATCATTCAACACTCCCAAAGGGACTAGAGACTGAGTAGATAAAAAAAGAGGAAGAGATAAAAAAACTAATTTTAAAAGAAGTAATTTCCCAGCAAGTGATATAAACCAATTTCCCCACACATTAAGTCTACTATAAGCCTTCTCCAACAAACTTTGAAAATCTGAGAATATCAATCTTCTTAAAGCAATTTTAACTCCTAGGTAGATCATTTCTTTGACAACTTTAAAACCCAAATATCTGGAAATGGATTGCTTCCTCCTCATCATCACCAATTTGACAAAAAGGATTGAAGACTTCTGGAAATTGATCTTATGTCCTGACCATTTGCTATAATCCTTCAAAATTCTATTAACCTTCTTCACACTTCTAAGATTAGCCTCAGAGAAGATAATGATATGATTAGCATACTATAAATGTGAAACTTTTTTTAGCATTTGAAGATATCCTAACTCCAATATTCTTTCCTCTTTGAGCAAATGCATCAGAAAGTAATTATGAGCACAAGATGAAGAGGTAAGGAGACAAAGGACATCCTTGTCTAAACCTGCTCTTAGCTTCTATCCAATTAGAAATGCACCCATTGATCCTGATAGAAAATTTTGGATTAAGAACACATTGCAATAAAAGATTGGAAAATTTCTCTGGAAATCCAAAGTTCCTTAGAATCTGCTCCAAAGTTGGCCAGCCCATACTGTCGTATGCTTGTTCCATGTCAATTTTAATAGCCATCATACCTTTCTTTGATTTAGAATATCTGAACTTTTTAAAAATCTCTTGAGCAAGTAAAATATGATCAGAGATGGAACGACCTCTAATAAAGGTTGAGTGTTCTTCAGAAATAATCTTGGTAAAGATATTTATCATTCTATTCAACAATATCTTATCCACGATCTTATAGATTGATAGACAAAGGCTAATTGGTCTATAATTAGATGGATAAACCAAATTCTTAACTTTTGGGATAAGGATCACTAAAGTTTCTTTCCATTCATCACACATAACACCAGAGGTAAAGAAATAATTGATTGCATTCCATACATCTTCTTTAATAAAAGACTAATAAGCTCTAATAAAGGTATAAGATATACCATCCACACCAGGAGAAATATTTGCTTCCAACTATTTAACAACTTGTTCTAATTCTTCTTTGGAGAATTTAGCCAATAATAAGCTTTTATCAGCATCCCCAAGCACTTGAGAAGGAACCGGCCAATCTTTCAACTTACACCTTCTGACTTTCCATTTTTCTTTAAAAAACTAAAAAAAAGAGTCTTTAATCATCCTTTGATCTTCAATCAACAAACCTTCATTATTTTTGATTTGATGAATCCAATTTTCATTTCGTCTAGCAGAAGCATAAGCATGAAAGAAATTGGAGTTTGAATCACCTTCCTTTATCCATTTAATTTTAGCTCTTTGATTCCACCAAGTATTTAAGCGTCAAAGGGTTGAATTAAGCTCTAACATCTTAGATTTAAGCAATTCAGGTTTAATCTGTGAGAGCCCACCAGACTTCGCCTCTTGCAGGTACAGGTCCAATATTTCTTCTTTAAGTTGTTCTTTCAAAATAATGAGCTCCTTGTGCTTAGCT
This sequence comes from Dendrobium nobile, assembly GCA_022539455.1. Taxonomy (NCBI): domain Eukaryota; kingdom Viridiplantae; phylum Streptophyta; class Magnoliopsida; order Asparagales; family Orchidaceae; genus Dendrobium; species Dendrobium nobile. Next base: position 10,305,853 of record CM039720.1, on the reverse strand, counting down.
TTGCTCCAATAGAACAAGGCCTTTAAAACTCTTTTAAACTTCAAATTAAGAACCTAAAAGGCATCTCCTCGAACATATTTGCTCCAAGATTTAGCCACAATTTTGGATGAAGCTGGATAAGAAGCCCAAACCTCTTTAAATCTCAATATTTTATTCATCTTCAAAGAAGAAGAAAATATCTTAATCACTATAGGATAGTGATCATATGCAATTTTAGCAAGATGATGAACAGCTGTAACCTTGATAGCTTTTAAAGCAATAGAATTTAAAAGGCAACAATCCAATCTTTCAAGGATACGAGCACCACCTTTTTTATTATTACACTAAGTATACTTGGGGCCAATCACCCCAATATCATGGAAATCACCATTGTTCATGAACAAGTTCAAATCTTGAGAACCCTGATTAAGAACAATCATTTTAACTCCCTTCTTATCATTTTATAACAAAAGACAATTAAAATCTCCCCCAATCATAAAAGGAAGATTTCTATTCAAAAACTTGTCCAAGCTATTCCACAATAATCTCCTCTTGTATATGTCCCTACTTCCATACACCGAGCAACCAACCACACACCTTTACTCACAATAGATAATTCACCTATTACAACTTGAGGAGATTCTTCCAACACTGAAAAAGAAGTTACATCTGACTTCCAACAAATCAAAATTTCTCCAGATAACCCATCCGTTGGAAGAATATAAAAATCCCAATTAATTACAATCAACTTATTAACCTCTATTCTAGTAATAGAAGTACTCTTAGTTTCAACCAAACCAACAAAAAAAATGTCAAAGTCCTTAAAAATTTCCTTTAAATAATGTGAGGCCTCCTTTTTCCATTCCCCTCTACAATTCCAAAAGTTTATTGAAGTCATTTTGGATTAGAAATGGGATTTCTCTCTTTCCTAACTCTTTTCATGACCTCCTCCTTTCTATTCATTTGAAGAATATTAACTTTACTCAAAGACTTGAGTTCCTTTTGAAGTTTGAATTTTAACATAGCCGATCCCCCATCCTTTGACTTATCCTCCACAACAGAGATTTTAACATTAGTAGCAGAACAAATTTCAGCTTCTTTTACATTATTAACAAACAATTCTTTTGACAGAGGATCAATACCTAATTAGCAACTCCAGCAGATTCCAGAATTTCAAATATATTAGTAATCACAAGAAAGTCTAGAGTAACCGAGGAAATTACCTTAGAATTCTGCACAGACTTAATCACAGAAGGCAGGCTTTTAGAGCAAAGATGTACATCATCACCTCTAGAGTCAGAATTCCCTTGAACCACATAAACTTCAGCAGCAACTTCTTCTATAATTATAGCAGGAACAGCCCCATCTTTGACTAGAGAGTCTTTAATAACTGGTTGATATTTTTTGACAAAAGCTGGAGCTACAATTGATCTTTTAGAATTGCCATTATGATTTACTCTACTACCATTGTTAAAGAATCTCTTCCTTCTCTTATTATGAACAAGAATACAAGGACCGTATGAAGGTTCAATATTCTCATCTGTAAGTGATGACGTATTTCCCAAATTCCTTCCCTCATTAGATTTAAAATTGGTGGTTACAGGAAAGATTTTTTCCTTCAAATGATAGACATCTGCAAGATGACTAATCTGTCCACAATTGAAACATAAGGTAGAAATTTTTTCATATTCTATCCGTTGGAAGAAACGACCATGAATACCTTCCACCAAAACTCCTAAGGGGAATTTTTTTATCAAGAGGCATACGAACACAAACTCTCGCATATTCCCTCTTACTCCACTGGAACATATTACCGTCAACCCACAAAGGAGTGCCAATTATTGAAGCAATTCTAGCAATATTATCTTCATCCCAACAAAGCAAACGTAAGTGAGGCAACCTTACCCATATTGGAGAGGTTAAGCCTTTCATTGAGGTAGGGGAAAATAGAGGAATCCACATATCAATTCCCATTATATGGCCGTTCATAAACCATGGACCACCTTCTAACACCCTTTCTACTGCATCCACAGAAAAGAAAGAACAAAGTATCCATCCAAGACCAAGGGATGTTATTTGGAACTTCCCGAATTGATGCCATTGTCGACATAATTCAGTAGAAAAAATGATAAATGGCACATCATTTCCACAAACTAAGGACTGTCCTAAGGCTATGTATTCAGCTTCAGCAGTGGACAGTGCAACTGAGTTCTATTTTCTATTGAACCAGGAGACTAATGACTATCCTATGAGTTGAAATTTTCCATAAGTGCTCTTTCTATCAACTTGACATCTTGCAAAATCCGAATCAAAATATTCTATGATTTTAAAGGAGGTGCTATACCTAGGATACCAGATTCCTAAGTCTTGGGTTCTTAAGAGATATCTAAGAATTCTGTTAACAGCGTTCAAGTGTGACTCTTTTGGATCAACTTGAAATCTATCACAAAGACAAACACAAAACATAATATCAGGTCTGTTAGTTGTCAAGTAAAGAAGTGATCTAATTATTCATCTGTATTTTTTTATCAATATATTTTCTATTTGAATCCTTATATAACTGAACAATAGAACTCATGGGAGTATTAATTTGCTTGGCTTTATTCATTTTATTTTTCTTAAGGATTTCCTTAATGTATTTTGATTGACTAAGAAAAGTTCCATCATCCTTCTGCCTTATACTAAATCTAATAAAGTAAGTCAGTTCTCCCATCATACTCATTTTAAACTCCTTAGTCATTATTTTTGAAAATTCATCACACGGATTTTTATTAGAAGATCTAAATAAAATATCATAAACATAAATTTGGATAATCAGTAGTTCATATCCTACCTTTTTTAGAAATAGGGTGGTGTCTATGCTCCCCTTAATAAAGGTTCTTTCTAGTAGGAATGTACTTAATCTTTCATACCTTGCCCAAGGTGCTTGTTTTAGTCCATATAATACATTTTTTAATTTAAACACATAATTTGGAAATTGTGAATTTTTAAAGCCTAGGGGTTATTCAGCATATACATCTTCTTTTATTACCTCATTCAGAAAGACACTTTTAATATCCATTTGATATAGCTTGGATCCCTTAAAATAGACAAAAGCTAGTAGCACCCTACTGGCTTCTAATCTAGCTATAGGGGTAAAGGTCTCTTCAAAGTCAATCCCTTCTATCTAATTATACCCCTTAGCCACTAATCTTACTTTATTTCTTACCATTACTCCATAATCATTCATTTTGTTTTTTAAAACCCATTTAGTTCTAACTACACTCTAGTCCTTTGGTCTTTCAACTAGCTCCCAAACATTATTCCTTACAAATTAATTTAACTCTTCTTGTATTGCTATGATCCAGAATTCATCAGATAGGGCTTAATTTATATTGGTGGGTTTATTCATTGAGATAAATATAGAGTGGTTTACTTCTTTTTTAAGTCCATGCCTAGTTCTAATACCTTCAGATGGGTTCTCTTAAGATCAGTTCTTTAGGATTACTTAAAGAATATCTCCATTCTCTACGTAGTATATTTTTAGGTTCTACCCTTTCCTCCAGATTTATAGATTCTACTCCTTGGATAATTTCTTCTACTTCTTCTTCTTATTCCACCCTATACACTTCAGAATTATCAAATTCATCAAATATAATATGAGTGGTCTCCTCTACTACTATTGTCCTTTTATTAAAGACTCTATAGGATTTTCCAATATTTGAGTAACCTAGGAACACTCCTTCCTCAGATTTTGGGTCAAACTTTCCTAGTTAAGACTTCCCATTATTAATACTGAACACTTTACATCCAAAGACATGAAGGTGAGAAAGGTTGGGTGTCATACCCTTAAGGATTTCATAGGGTGTCTTATTCATCTTGGATATAATTTTAACCCTATTTAGAACATAATAGGTTGTATTCACCGCTTCTGTCCACAAGTAATTAAGACGTGAGCATTCAGCTAACATGGCTATAACGGCTTCTACTAGGGTCTTGTTCTTTCTTTTAGCTACCCCGTTCTACTGAGGGGTCCTACGAGATGAAAAATTGTGATCTATCCCTTGCTCCTTACAGTAAGATTCATTTTTTCATTCTTAAATTCTCTACCATGGTCACTATGATTGGTTAAGATTTCACAACCTAGTTTTCTCTGAATCCAGGTGGAAAAAGACCTAAACTCCTTAAATGATTCACTTTTATGAGATAGGAATCTAACCCAAGTAAACCTTGAATAATCATCAATGATTACATATCCAAAGACTTTCCCTCCTAGGCTTGAAGTGCTGACAGGTCCAAAGAGATCCATGTGAAGGACTTCTAAGGGTTTGCTAGTAATAATGTCTTTGATTGAGTGGAAGAAGGATTTGACTTATTTCCCTAATTGACAGGCATCACACATGTGGTCCTTAGTGAACTCTAGTTTGGGAATTCCTCTCACTAAGTCTTTTTGGGTGATTTTTCTAAGGTTTTTCATGCTTGCATGAGACAATCTTTTATGACATAACCAGGATTCATTAGCAATTATTTTTAAGTAGAGAGCAGTATCAGATTTTATGCAATTAAGATCAAGCATATATACATTATTGATTCTCCTTTTCTGTAAATAGTTTTGTCATTTAAGCTTATTATGCAGTTGGTTGGTAGAAATTTGATGTTGAAGCCTTTATCACAGAGCTGGCGGATGCTGAGTAGATTATGTTTCAATCCATCTACAAGTAAAACATTTTTAATGATGAAATTTTTTTGAGTTGCCAATTATACCTGAGCCCACCACTCTCATAGTGGTGTTTTCTCCAAGTGTCACCTTGCCTCCTACTCTGGCCTCCAGTAAAATAAATTGATATGCGTCTCCATTCATGTGCTTTGAACATTTGTTGTCCAGGTACCACATGCTCTCATGAGGCCTTTTGTGAGAGCATTCCTACAAAATCATCAAATATTAGATTTGGGAACCCAAATAAGTTTGGGTTCCACCTTATAAAATATGGGATGAAATGCTTGCATGCTATGCTGTAAATTTTGTAAATTTAGTATTCACACCAAATGTGATCTCCGATGGATAGTTCAAGTGTGGGAGATATGTCCTAGCATGCCACAAGAAAAACATCTAACACTGAAAAAAGGGTTAACTAATCTACGTGGGTGATTGTGCCTCTTCCTAGGTTTGAATGATGCATGCTGTGGTGATGGATTATGTAACTCTTCAAGTGAAGGTAGTTTTTATTCTCCTTGAAAGTAGTTAATTCAGCTTGTAAAAATTTTTTTGTACTTTCAAGAATTGAATTTTTACTTTCAATGCATGCTTTTGATTATATAATTCTGATGTAAGAGTTTCTAATTCCTTGAATGCATTTTCTAATTCAATATGTGATGTTTTCAAGGCATCATGTTCAGTAATTAATTTAGAATGCATATTATTTAAAATATCAAATTCATCTAACAAAGCCATGTGATTACTATCCAGAGTGGAATGATCTTTCCTTAGGTATTAATGTTCTTTTTGAAAAATTGAAAAGTCATATTTAAGGAAGGAATGTGATTTTTTAAGCTTCCTATATGCAGCATGAATTTTTTCAGAAAATTTAAATAATTGATCATAGGTAAACTCACATACCTCCTCTTGATCAGAATGATCAAGATGATCATCTGCCATTAAGCACAAGTTGGTTACCTCGTCTTCTACTTTAGTTTTAGAAGAATCTGAGGCTAAGCCTTCCCAAAAAGCTTTTTGAGTCCTTTGCATGCCCTTCTTGAATTTAGGTTTTCCTTCACCCTTCTCCGTGCTTGGGTGATATTTAAGAGTTGGGCAATCAGACTTCAAGTGCTCTGGCTTCCTACATTCAAAACATATAATGTCAGAAGAAACTTTAGAATTCCTAACAGTCTTACCTTTGTTTCATTTATGATGATGCATTTGCTTTCTCTTTAGAAAGCTTTTAAACTGCCTAGTTATCAAAGCAAAGTCATCATCATCTTGTCCAGAAGAGTAACTGTCACAATCATTAATCTTTAAGGCTACAATTTTCTCTTTCTTCTTTTCACCTGCATCAAGCTGCCTTTGACTCACTCCTTGCTCGTAGGCAATGAGTGACCCAAGTAAGTTATAATTGGAATAAACATTCAGATCTTTATATTCAATAATGACAGTGATTTTTACATCATATGAAGAAGGTAAACATTGTAAAATCTTATTAACTTTTTCATAATTTGTAAACTCTCTTCCGAAGACATGTAGGAAGTAACAATCTGAGTAAACCTAGTATACTTTTCAGAGATAGATTCACTAGATTTCATGTTAAAAAGTTCAAAATTGTGGAGCAAGATGTTCAACCTAGATTGTGTCACTTCATTAATTCCTTCATAAGTATTATAGAGTATGTCCCAAATCTCTTAACCAGAAGAACAAGTAGAAACACACATATAATCTTCAGATTTTAATGAAAAAAAAAATAGATCAAACATTTAGCATTCAGTTGGGCTAAATCTCATTCTTCTATGCTCTCCATTCAAAAAAAGGGAGTTCAATTTTAATGCCATTTACTAATCTAAAAGGTGCAGAATATCCTTCTTGAACTAATATCCACATGCAATAATCAATTGATTGTAAGAAAGTGGACATGCAAATTCTCTAAAAATTAAAAGGTATATTATCAAATAAAGGTGGTTGTGTGATTGAATATCCTTCCGCAGTATTACGACTACCAAAGTTAGCCATTCATCTTTTTTCAAAGGTTTTCTAAAACTTATTTTATAAATCTTGCTCTGATACCACTTGAAAGTTCATAAGGGTTGTGAAATCTTGAAAAACTAGCTCGAGGCTAACCAAAATGGGGGTGAATTGGTAATTTAAAAATTCTTTAACAAAACAAAAGATTACAATTTACAAACCCCTTGATGCGGAAGCGAATTAAAATTGTGATAACAAAAACATAGAGTTTTAAAACCAAAAAATAAATCATAAAAAATGCATAAATTAAATACGGAACATTAAATAGAAAGAACACACTAGATTTATAGTGGTTTGATTAACTTGACCTACATCCACTCCCTGGAAACCTCCTTTATAGGTATTGCACCAAAATTAGTTTCTCTCCTTTTGCCCCCACTGCAAGGCTAAGAAACCCTTAAAAAATCTTTTCACCAACTTAGTGAGGTAGATAATTAATCATGATAATAGTAGTAAAGAAATAATAATATTTGTTATCATCAAAATCACAGTACTTGGTCCCAAATTTGCAATAGTGTTAATTTTATCATGTTATTTGTGAATTGATATGATGGGCATTAGATTACTTCTAGGTTAGGAACGATCTGGATGCTCACAAAATTTTTTGCAGGTGGTCATGCTCATTCATGGCTAAAATCAAGGGGGATAAATAAAAATTTAACTAGCAAATTTTGCCTGTACTGAATATGCTACATCCCCTTTGAAATTAAAAGAGCATAGCCAAGAGTGTTTGTGCTCAAATCTGAGCAAATTAAATTATTTAACTACTTGGGATGATTTTGATTATAATTGCCTAGGATAACCATATAGTTTATCTAGAGTCTTTTGAGCTTTTGAAATGTAATTTAATTTAATTGAGTTATAAAAGTTGAATTTTGAGGTAGGATATTAACCATCCAGTTCGAAGTCCAAAGGGAAGGGAAGCATCCCTAAGGGGAGAGTTCCTTTCATTTGGAGATTCAAGTTAGGATGATATGAAAATCCAAAGAAGAAAGAAACTCCCCTTCGGGGAGTTCTTACCATTTAGTACTTGGACCCAACGAATCCAAGGAGCTCGCAAAAGGGAGGAAGATGAAAAAGTGAAGGCATTAAGAATATTCCATTCTTAAAATCACTTACGTAATTCTAGGAATTGAATCCAGGTTGTTGTCAGTGGTACCCAACCACTTTTAATTTCTAACAACCCTAGGTTATAATTAAGTTGAACATGCCAAATGGAATTTTTTTACTTATTTGAATTATTTTGATTACATAATTTTATTGATGTGTTTAATTTAGCATGGTAGGAGTTTCATAATCTTCTAGGTTTCTTACTATTACATGTCACTTTTAATTTTGCCTAAAAGCATTTAGGCTCTTTAAGGACAAATAATTTTATCTACTTGTAATTTAAATAATTTTTTTTTAGGCTAACATTGAAAGATAATCGAATTAAGAAGTAAGCTTAGGTTCACCGAGGGTCTCATGCTCGCATATTAAAACCTTCTCTTCCTTGTTAGGCACCTCTCAATCTATGGGTTATAACAGACCAGCTGGCCTATTAAGGTGTAGTTCTATCTAAGGGATGTTGTGAAATCTCTAAAGGAAAATCTATTTACAAAGCCAAAATTTTGAATTGCTTTATATCACTTTTGCATACAAGGTCAATCAGCATGCATTGTATTAGAAATAAATTAAATAAATAAAATTTTAATTGCATTTAAAGCATAACCACCCTACATAAGTAAAGGAGATAATCAGGACATTCTATAGACATTGGCCCTAATTCCCTCAAAACTTAAGTGACAGCTCACCCATCTTTCATAAAATACTAAATGAATGGTTTTTGAAGCATTAGATGGTTAGTTGGTTCCCAATCCAGGTTGGGATAAGTCCAAGTTTGCATATCATTAGCTAGGTTCAGGCCACTATGGTTTAGTACCTGAAATAGACTTATGATCAAGGGTGGACTCAAAATTAATAAGCCCTAATTTTGGGAATATAATCCCAACATTCTAATAAAATGACAACTCAAATTAAAATCTCTCTAAACCAAATTATAAAGCCCAACACATATGATAGACAAAGAAGTTTTTGAAATGTTTCAGAATACCAAAACACCACCTAGCGTTCATCCTTTGGGCTCCAAAATAACATTAGAAAGTTACAATAAGGATATTAAGCCTTAAGTGAACTTGTCCCTAGGCATATCCAAGAGGGAGGTGAATTGGTGAATTTAGAAACTAATTGTTATCTTAAAAAAAAAACAAAGGTGACATTTTGGGATTTTAAGTATTTGGAAACAAATAACAATTATTACTAGTGGCGGAAGTGAAGAATTTACCAAAACATCAAAATATGAAGATGATCTTCTAATCAGCAGATGAAGCATTAATCACTATTTTCACTAAGCGATATTACAGAATTAAAATGCAAAAAAAAAAGATATAAAAGTAGAAAAATTAGAACAAACACACTAGAGATTTATAGTGTTGGTCGTCAAATATATGACCTACGTCCATTACCCAGAGTCCCACTTCTCGAGTATTGCACACAATAGAGTGTCTCTCCTTTTGCCCCCAGAGCAGGTAGAGGAGCTCTTACACAACTTCCATCAAACCCAGTGCGTGAGAGAGCAAAAGCTTTGTCACCCTCTGGTGACCGTAGCAGACCTTCAATCATTTTTCTCCCACCTTGAGAAGGAAGAGAACCTCGAACTCCTTTTGACCCTCCTGGTGATGGCAGAGAACAACAAACTCTTTTCTCACCCTCCTGGTAATGGAAGAGGACCATGTCTTAAGCTGAAAAATTTCTTCCAAAGCCACCCAAGAAAACTCTAGACACTTAGAGGAACAAGGAAGATACTTCTTGGAGCAACCATGTGAACCCCTCACACTACTTCTCCCTAACACACAAGCACTCCCTCTTTTTTCCAAGCTCTCCTATGATCTTTCTCTCAAAGCTCCCTCTCAAAAACAATCAGCAGCCAAAGAACCTGAAACTAGTCCAATGAGCGAGATTAAATACAATACACACACAAGAAGACCTAAATTTAATTATGTGACTCGAGATTGTATAATACGATCATGGATCATCAAGTATGATTAGTTCAAAGTACTCCTATAGTATTTAACGAAGAGATATATGGATCCACGACCACTTCAGAATTAAGCTGATCATCTATGATGTTTAAGATCATCGTCTGTAATATTAGTTCAAATGACTTGGATTATCGTCTCGTACGATTGGCGATGATAAATTATCATCCCATACAAGAATTTGGTTCATATAGTATAATTGGTCCAATTGTCCTATACGATATGTCTGAATCATTTAATCCAAATTATCCCTTAATTACTAGATTAATATAGGCAAGATTTAATTACATCGTACTATATAATACCTATCATATAGTACTGCATTAGTTCAATTTGAATTTCAAAATATTTCTTAAATTGTGATTGGTGGCTGGGATCTTAATTTCAACTGATCATTTTATATGATCTCATCAATAGTATGATTAGTTTAACTTGCATAAATTATCATAATTAGTATTTTTAATGATTTGTTTTATTATCGGATCATACAGTATGATATGGATCGTAATGTACGATTAGTTCCACAAAATTTAACTTTTGATATTGTCCCTTACTCCCATGAGTGTGTGTGTGTGTGCATGGTCACCAAACTTAGTATCCACCAAATACATGATTTGCCTAAAAAAAAGTAAAAAATACAAAGGATTGAAATATAAACATTTCACGACATACTAAACCCTAGTCTACCCAATTGATCAAACTGCAAGTGTACGGTGGACCTAAAATGTTAGTGCACAGAAAAAACATATGCAATATTAGCCATTAACAGGAGATAACATCGTAAGAAATTTAATAATATTTGTTATCATCAAAAGCACAGGACTTGGGTCCAGATTTGCAACACCAAGTGTCCAAAGAGACCCCACCATGAGCCAAATTTCACCCTAAGCCAAATTAATCCAAAATATGATTGTATTGGGTCCCCCATAACCCTTTGCACCTACCCTAGCTGGACCATCTCTTGGGTGCTCCTATGCTAGGAATTGGGCTAGTCCAAAGTGTCCAAAATCACTATGGATTGAGCCAACTTTCTTTCTAGGCTCCATAAAGCAAAGTAATACTTCATTGGATAGCCCTAAGTCCAATGCATCTCCCTGGTCGTCCTAGTCCTTGGCTTGACTACCCAAATTGACCCAAGGTGCCCAAATTTGAGTCTACCTGAGCCATGTTGAGATTTGAGCCAACCTAAGGCCAATTCAACTTGTAATTGGGTTCACATGGCCCAATGCATCATCCATATCAAACCCAACATTTGGCTTGACTTAGGTTACACCCAAACCAACCCAAATCATCCAGGTTTGGGTCAACCCAAGTCACCTCAAGAATTTGTCCTCCCCATGCCCAATTGAGGTCACCCTTGAGCTCACCAGACCTCAGTGACCTTTCCACCTAAGTCCAACCTAAGTAGTGGGGGGTGGAAGTAAAAGAAGTCAAACCAACCACCTCTAGTTCACCTCTTCCCATGAGTTGAACCTAACCCCTTTTTAGTCTTAGCTCGTCTCCTTTGGGCCCAGGAGTTCAAAGCAACTGTCCCTTTCCAATTGGAAAGCATCCAACGCCTGGCTGATCGATCCCAATCACCATCACCATGCCTGATGTTTGAATAGGGCACTCTCATCTAGAGCCCCTCATTCGTGATTTGTATTTTGAAAACCCTTCCCCAGAGCTCTCCAAGCAATCTTGTGCTGTCCCCCAGCTTTCTATCCCTCTCTAGAGTGAGTTCGAGTAAGCTCTAGCAAAGTCCTTCCGCCCTCGCTCGAAGTCCTACTTCCAGTACTCCTCCGGCCATGATGTCTAAAAGAGAAGTCTTCATCATCTTCCCTTGAAGCTGCTTGATATAGTGCTAGCATTTGGAGCTTTTTATGAGGTAAAATCCTATCCCTAAGCTTCCTAACTATGTAGTTGTGGTCAAGTGTGACACAAACTTTAAACCACCATATTTTGATCGTTAGATTTATGGTTTGTACATCTTAATCCTCCTATGAAATTTGGTGAAAGTTTTTTAGCTGGATCTCTCGAATCACGCTGGAGAAGTCTTGTAGCTTCAAATGATCATGGGGGGTAGAAGACATAATCTTAACCATTGATTTTGATCAACGGTGCGGTTATTCTTCTGTCGTCCCAAAATGGATTTTTATATCTCACTTAACCAAATTAGGTGTTCTTAGACACTTTAGAAAGGTCTTAAGGAGACATACAAAAGCACTATGGTCTCTCAGACTATGATTCTATGTGAAACTTAGTCAATTATAGATATAGCTCTAGGGTATTCTTGTCATTTCTCTTAGGATTAATTTTCCATTGCTTGAAACTTTGGAAAATGAATTTGGTCATGTCCCTAACATGTCCAAAATTTCTGCCATTTTTTTGATGTGTTTAATGGAATAATTAAGTGAATTTAGGTTAGTGGTCATTATTAACCCTTAAGTTCAAATTAGCTTATGACCTATCCAATGGAGTTCAAATTTGAATGTTTGTGTGCTTTTTATGCTTGAGTCAATGGTTAGTAAACCGCAGGTTTCCATCCCCCCATTTTAATTCCTTAAGGGTAACCATGTGGTTTACATTTAGGTGGTTTGGTTAACTATCTTAGAAGGTCGACCATGAGCCCAATTTGGTGGATTTGGACTGAGATTAGGTGAACTCATGGTCCAAATTTCACTGAACTTGAAATCTATTTGGCCCACCATCTAGGCAAACTAGAATCCACCCATGAAATTGACATAGAACCTTAATTAATTAATAATTAATTTTAATTAAATCTAAAAATATAAGTAATAGTCAAACTATTTATAATTAAACCTCTACCTAGAAAAATAAAAGCAACATCATTGGACTTTAATTTTGACTTTTATTTAAGATTTAAGGTAAATCATTATTAAATTAATATTAAAAATTATAAAAAATACCAATTAAATTCCAACCCTTGAAAATACTCCTACAGGTCATCCCTGACCTTTGGGAGTGATTTTAAGGAGTTTGGTGCAAAATCATGAAAACCTCTTTATTAAGCAATTAATTAATTCAATTAAATACCAAAACTTTGAAAATTAATTTATGAATACCAAAAAATTCCAAACTGAGCAAACTCAAAGAAATTAATCCTTTAAGGGTCTAATATGTATTAAAAATGTCAACTTCCTAAATTTTTTCAAATCCAAAAAGTCAACTCTTTAGTCAACTTTAGTTTAAAACACATTCAAGACTTCGAAAAATTATAACTTAATCTAGAAAATCAAAATTCAGAAAACTTAGTAAAATTTTACTCCCTTAGGGTCTAGAATTAAGGAAACATATTAAAACTAAAATCTAACTCTTGTAATTAAATAATGAATTAATTGCAAAATTTGAAAATTAAAAAGTCAAATTTGGACCACTTTAATTAATGAATTAAATAATTTACAAATTGCCAAAAATTCAATAATTAATCGAACTGCTACAAACATTAACATAATCATTAAAATCAGTTAACCAACCCTCAAATACATAACAAATACTTAAGAGATGAAGTTTTTAGGATGGACTATCTTGAGTTGCGGGGCTACATGTCTTAAGGAGGCCTCATTTCTTGAGCCATTATGACAACGCCATAAACTATTCAATGGAGTTTAAAACTTTAAAATTATTGATTTTTATTTACTTAACCAAATTAAATCTTTAATTCAACTATATAAACCAATTTTTAGGATGGACTACCTTGAGCTGCGGGGCTATGTGTCCTAAGGAGGACTAGTTCCTCGAGCTCATTGTGACAACGCTATAAACTGGTTGACATAAAAATACTAACTTAAAATCCAAAATAGAAACGAACTATCAACAAAAAAATATTAACTCTTTAATTCCAACTAATTTAATAATTAAATAATATTTGGTTACTACTATGTAACTCGGGTCTACGTGGCTATTAACTAGCCCCAAGAGGTAAAATAAACTTTACGACCCTTATATAAACATTGTTAGTAATAACTCAATACTTTAAAATTTATCTTAAAACCAACTTTAAAATATTAACACTTAAATGTAAATTAAAAATCCCCTTTGACCACAATAAACATAAAACAATAGACAACTACCTAACATATGTTATATCCATGCCACACAGCCTGGTACACATTTTAAATGGTTTGCTAGAGATAACCACTATTAGTTTTTGGCTAGGATGGTGTTTTCCTTTTTCTACTACTTATGTGCTAAGGTTTTCTATGGATTCATTGCATGCTGATTATTATAATTAACCGATGTGATGTTATATGATGTGTTTGAAAGTTCATGAGGGTTATGAAACCTTGAAAAAACTAGCCCGAGGCTAACCAAGAGGGGTGGCTAATTGTAATTTAAAATTCTTTAGCAAAATGAAATATTAAAAACCCCTTGATGCAAAGTGAATTAAAATTACGATAATAAAAAAAATAGAGTTTTCATCCATAGAACAATTCACAGAATAAGTGGAAATTAAATGCAGAACAGTAAATAGAAAGAACACACCATATTATAGTGATTTGGCCAACTTGACCTACATCCCCTCCCCTGAAACATCCTTTCCAGGGATTGCACTAAAAGTAGTGTCTCTCCTTTTGCCCCCACAGCAAGGCAGAGAAGCCTTACAAATCTTTTCTCCAACCTAGTGAGGCAGAGTACCTTGAATCCTTTTACCTCCACTTGGAGTTGGCAGAGAACCTGGAAATCCTTACTCTCTCTTGGAGTAGGCAGAGAACCTTAGGATCTTACTCCCTCTTGGAGTAGGCAGAGAACCTGGATCTGATGCTGATAAGATCTTCCCCAAAGCCACCAAGGAACCAGACAAGCAGCTTGATGAAGATGGTGGAAAACCTTACTTAGAGTAACCTTTGTGAATCTCTTACTACTCCCCCTCACAAGGATTTCTCTCTCTCACAAGCTCTCTCTTCCTTCTCTAGCTCTCTCTCAAGAGACTAAACAACAAAAGATTTATCTCAAGGATAATAAGACAGCTTAAATAAAGAGCCTTAAAAAAGCCCCTAATTTTCAATATGGCAGCACTGATTTGTCCCAGTATGATTATAATATCATCTTGTATGATTAGTTCAATAATACCAATTTAGCCAGTAAAAATTACAAAACCATGATCAGTTCAAGAGAAGTAAACGGATCGTCCCATATGATTATAATTATCATCCCGAATGAATAGTATAAAAATTTTAAACTTTGTCATTACAATCTCTGATGTTGCCCAATCTCCCAGCACTTCTCTATCATCTGGTACAAAAGAGGTCAATTGTCCCATATGATTAGTTGAAAAACTATTATATTCTTTGGGATGATATGTGGAGATCCTTTATCGTCCGCGCCTGTACTCTATCATCCAGGATGATATAACGGATCATCCTATATGATCAGATCAATTCAAATTTTACCATATTTATTCTCCTAATTACAAGTTAATTTAGGAATGATTGTCTAATATCATCAAGGACGACACAGACATCTTGTATGATATATATAAATTTTGAAAATTAAAAATATTACCTAAATTATGATTGGCGACTATTTTTCACAATATGAACCTATCGTCCTGTATGATAGATATTGTACAGTATGATTAGTTTAATCTCTTAATTACCACGGATGCTTAATTTGGGTTTTCTATTCTTAACTAATCATCTAGTATGATATAAATAGTCCTGTACGATTAGGTCAAAAATAAGAAAAAAATTCTCTAACTCACTAACCCACTCCCTTGAGTGTGTGTGCAAGATTACTTAGCTTGGGGTCCACCAGATACATGACTTGACTCAAGAAAGGTAAAAAGCACATTAAAATAAAAATTACAAATAGACTCAACCCTAGTCTACCTGATCTTGAGCTAATTTGTATTGCAAGGAACTTATGGACCTGAAAGGTTAGTAAACTGACAAACAAAATCGATACGTAATAATACAGTAGTAAAGAAAAATAATATTTATTATCATCAAAATTATAATACTTTGGCCCAAATTTGCAACAATCTCCCCCTTTTTGATGATGGCAAACATTATTGTTAAAAATTTTTTTAAAGCTCTTTAACATTTTTGAACTCCTCCTTAGAGGATGAAATTCTGAAAAGTAAGAGGAGTATATATTTTTTATTTTCTTAAGAAAATAGTAAACACAAAGTGAAAAAAACTAAATACTGAATAGAAAACAACTTCATTAAAAGAGAATATACAGGTAATTAAACAATAATAATACTACTCCCCCTTTTAACATCATAAAAAGGGGAAAACAATTAAAAAGCAAAAAATAATAGAAAAGAGATCACAAAGGTAAAGAATAACACACACATAGGAACAACCAAAATAAATCAAAAAGAAGAAGCAAGCTAGAAAGAGGAACCATTCTGATTAGGTGGGAGGAGGTAGTGGTGGTGGCAGAAAGAAACTGTGGAGGCAAATGCTCCCACACTGCCTTTACTGTGTCGTGCTACTGCTATGTTGGGCTACATAGGCATCAAAGCGGGCTAGTCCTGGGTATGCAGCTGCTCCTGCGCGGCTATGTAGAGTCAAACCTAGCTCCTAATGGTTAAATTTCTCTATCAACTGATTTATCTGGACTGCGGGCGGATGGGGGCATGTGCAGGAATAGGTGCTGGACATTCCTCATGTTCATCTGCTACTCGGTAGCAACCCTGGCGGTGAGAGGCATTGTGAAGAACATGGAAGGAGCAATTGGAATAATAAACGGAAGTGATCAGGTGTGCAGGATACTGAAGGTTGTATTTGGACTCTAGGATAAAAAAAAGAGATGTCCTAAAGCTTGATTAGTCAATCTCTTATGTGGGGTCTCGAATAACTATCAGATATTCAAGGTAGTGAATAGAAGGTCAGTTGCATTAAAGTCAGTTCAGCCATATGAAATAGGTTGTAAGAGACAACACATGAGTAATATTTATTCGATCACTAGCTTTTGGAGTTATGGAGTTGTAAAGAAAATGCTGGATGATCTTAGCATTTTTGACTAAGGTGTTAACATTACAACATGATAGTTAACATTAGATTCTCTCAAAACTATGTTGACATGGGTCCAATCAAAATTAGGATTTACATGAGAGAGTGTGAATTTTTTCACTAGTAGTTGAAAGATAGAGAAATTCATGTAGGTCTTGGTAGTGGATCTCTACTGGCCTCTATTAACAAAGGATTGGAGGGCAGTGCCCATAAATGACCCTTAAGCTTGCAAAAAATTCAAAGAGTAACTCAGAATTGAAGGGAAAGGCCAAAGTAAGGAGGAATCCAAGAGTAGTATGAGCAAAAAGTTCAAGCACCTGAAAGTTAACATCTCTTGGTTGACTATTTTGGATGAGTTAATGCCAGCATTTTTTTAGTGATGATAAGCTACTTATTTAGCTTTCTCGGTGAATCTAGGATCGATGGTTCTCCTAGAAGAACTCCCATGAGGCTCAAGAATGCTTACCACAAGCCATTATACAGAAAAAACTCAAGAGGAGTAATAGGGATTGGAAGGGTGTGAAGAAAGAAGAAAAATAGTTGTTTATTGAAGTTGCCATATCATCACGTTCATCCTGGATGATCGAGGTGTAAACAATTCATCCAGATGATTGGTAAAAAAGGTCGTCATATTGTACAGGATATCAGATATTGTCCTGAACGATTAGACATAGAGCGATTATCCTGTATGATCGTTGACTAAATGGTTCGTACAAGGACGAACATGTGGATCTTCCTGGACGACCCTCATAATTGGTCAGCGCCTAACAACATCAAATCGTCCGTGACTTTTTCCATGTGGATCGTCTAGTACGATGTTGTAATCATGTGGGTTGATCACCATTAATTGATCAATTTAAGTCGTTGGATGTGTTGAATCTGAGATTTAGATATTTTGTTCATATCGTATAGGACAATATGGATCATCCTAGATAATGGAGCAAAACTTGAAAAATTTAGGAGATGGAATGTGATGATCAGGAGGTTTCAAAATAAAAAATAAGAGCATGAAAAGCATAAAATAATACAAAAAAAAAAAACAAAAACCAATCATAAATTAAAATCAAAGATTTTTTTAATTGACCAACTCTAGTAAATTGATAAATTTACCTTATTATTAGATTTAAAAACCCCTAGAGAATGAATGATATGTTAAAATTCAGCAAGAGTAGAAAACCGATCTTGTTAATCCCAGCTCGAACTCATTACAACTCAAAATCCTTTTAACCAAAAATCTAATATGAAAGAAATTAGATAGGAAAAGTGATCTTTAAAACTCGTTTCAGAAAAAAATATCTGATAGAATAGTATTGACATGCAATGAATAAAATCATGATTTTTAAATTCAAGTTTTTGAAAATATCAAGTGGCACATGGATTCTTCTAAGATTTAAAGGTTTGAAAGAAATAAAGAATTGAAAGAAAAGAAAGCTTATTTCTTTTGTGGGCTCATTTTGTGACCTTTTCAGTTATTTGGCGTACTTTACGCATCTTTTAATTTTTGATACACTTTGTGTATCTTGCAATTATTGGCGGTCATTACGTTCGTTTTAGTTTTGGGCTCATTTGTGCCTCTTGTCATTTTTGCAAGTTTGCTTCCTTTCAAAACCTTACTCAGTTTTTAAATATCTTCTAGATATAAGAGAAAGAACTAGATTAAGAGAAGAAATATTCACTCTCTAATTTAAGGAAAAGTAAACCACAAAACAGAATCATATCCATATGATAAATCCAACAACCTGATTAACAAAACTTGAAAATGATTCATTGACTTGGAACATTAATTATATGAGACGAATTACTGTAGGAGTTAAATAGATCTCTATTTCAAAGTGTAACTTTAATTTGAAATCGATTTTTGTTTTAAAAAGAAAATACACACTAAAGGAGTTAGCAGAAGAGTGACAATCATCAAAATTTCTTCCTTTAACTATTTTTAGAGGATTCAAACACCGCTTACTATTTCTAAAACCAAATGCAAGGCAAAAATGTCATTGAAAATTCAATATCATAAGTGGCAATGATCGAATTCTTTTTTTTTTAACTGAAGGAAAAATAACAGAAAAATAAAACACAAAAATAAAGATACTACAATGAAATACATACAAATAAAAAAACACTGAAGAAAACAACAGAAAATTAAAAACATAAAGCATCAACACATACAAAGAAAAAGACATATAATTAAAAACAAAACATACAAAAATAACAGAATAGAAAGTATCAATTCACGCATGAATATTTATTATACCTAATCTGGCCCTTAAAGGCTAAAGTTTTTCAAGGCCAGTGGTTTTGTAAAGATATTAGCAAGTTGGTTTTCAGTGGATGCATGATGTTAGCTCTCTACCGTTTGGTAACATGGTCCCTAATGAAGTGGTGCCTTAGTCAATGTGTTTTGATCTGGAGTGTTGGATTGGATTCTTTGAAATGCAGATGCCACTATGTTATCACATAAGATTGAAATTATGCCTTTAGGTAATCCTAAATCCAGAATTTGTTGTGTGAACCAAAGGACTTGGGCCACACAACTCCTAAGGCAATGTATTCTTTTTTTTTTTTTTTTGAGAAGATCCTAAGAGCAATTTTATTATAAAGCTATTACATCCAACTAAGTGATAGCTACTCTATCACTTTCCTCCTTTAACAAAGAAATAAAGTAAGGAGGAATATTATACAAGTAATATCATCCCAAAAAAATCAAAGAAAGAGCATTGTTAGAATAAAAATCAGCTAACTTATTAACAATCTCTACTAACCAAATGAAAAAAACCTGATTAAAATCTTTAAGAAAAGATAAATCTTCTTCTTAAGAACCTTCGTGGGCTTGATCTTATTCACCAATCTCGAACATATTTGATCACATTAAAATTATCTCCTTCTATGATAATGCCTTTAGCCCATACATCCTTTCATGAAGAAAATTCTTCAATGATAAAATAAAAGCAATTCCAATTGTGAATTATCCCAATGCAAATAGGTAGAAGCAAAGGTAACACAAAAATTTACCTCTATGGTCTCTAATGACACTCCAACACCTCACACCCTGCTTTATATGAAGTTAATAAAGAAGCATCAACATTAAGATTTATCCAATCAGAGGAGGAGGATACCAAAAAATTAGATAGCTTAGGCAGCTGATTATTACCTCAGTGATTCGAATATAATTAAGCTTAAAGAAGACATAGCAAAATAACCAAATGGCTGCCACCATTGTAGTACTATCTTCCTTTCCACCATGAATGAAATTTTCCTGCTTTTCCAAGTAAAGAAGACTGCCGAGCAATACAAATCCCCCATGAATGGAATGATTAGAAAGTCTATTCAAATTCTAGTAACATTCCTCCATAGTGCTGCTAATCAGCAACATAAATCCCCAACTGATAAGTAGATTTAAAACTTTCAAAAGAAAAGCCATTGAGATGCAATACGAGCTATATTTTTTGAAGTATTGCATCCTCTCGGACCCCATTAAAATCCAGCAACCTTCTATAAACAAATAAAGTCATTTGTTGGAATGCATTAACATTATGTCTCCACCAGAACAGTTCCACCTGAGGTCTTAGTTTAAGTTTTTTCATCCATTTCCAATTATATCATCTTCCACAAAGGCACAATCTTTTTCCATAATTAGAGTAGAAATAGTTTTACCTGAACATTGAATTGCAGCTCCATTAGTCTTCTTTTAAGTCAGAAATAATAGGGACAGTAGAAATTAAATCTACCAACATTTGACCAAGA
This sequence comes from Dendrobium nobile, assembly GCA_022539455.1. NCBI lineage: Eukaryota > Viridiplantae > Streptophyta > Magnoliopsida > Asparagales > Orchidaceae > Dendrobium > Dendrobium nobile. The sequence continues at coordinate 10,285,385 of CM039720.1, read as the reverse complement.
AACCTTTCTGCGTTTATATATTCCAATAACCTCGTGAATAAAGCCACATAAAGTTCAGTATCATGCTCCAGGTTTGCAATAAAGTCATCCATCTATCTATGCTTTTGTCTAAATATCCAAACATCTTCAGCTTTTTTGATGCTAGAGCCATTTGAGACCTTCCACTGATAACATGTTTCAAGAAACTGGCTCCCTGAAATAAAATCTTCAAAGTTGAAGAAACAGGCTCTTTTCCACATAATTCCTATGTCATTACCATATTTTTCAATTAATGATCTATTAGGAGGGAAGAAGGTTCAGTTACTAAATTCCAAGCAAATTTGGCCCTTAGAGACCAACTCTATGAGCTGTGAAATAAGCCCAAGACCTCCAAATTTTTTGGGTCTACATAAAAGATCCCAAGAGGCATAATAATGACCAAAGCTGCCACCTTGTTTTTTCCATGAAAAGTCCCTACTCAATCTATCTACATCATTCAACACTCCCAAGGGAGACTAGAGACTGAGTAGATAAAAAAGAGGGAGAGATAAAAAAACTAATTTTAAAAGAAGTAATTTCCCAGCAGTGATATAAACCTTATCCCCACACATTAAGTCACTATAAGCCTTCTCCAACAAACTTGAAAATCTGAGAATATCATCTCTTAAAGCAATTTAATCCCTAGGTAGATCATTCTTTGACCCTTTAAAACCCAAATATCTGGAAATGGATTGCTTCCCCTCATCATCACCAATTTGACAAAAAGGATTGAAGACTTCTGGAAATTGATCTTATGTCCTGACCATTTGCTATAATCCCAAAATTCTATAACCTTCTTCACACTTCTAGATTAGCCTCAGAGAAGATAATGTTATGATTAGCATACATAAATGTGAAACTTTTTTTAGCATTTGAAGATATCCTAACTCCAAATTCTTTCCTCTTTGACCAAATGCATCAGAAAGTAATTATGAGCACAAGATGAAGAGTGTAAGGAGACAAAGGACATCCTTGTCTAAACTGCTCTTAGCTTCTATCCAATTAGAAATGCACCATTGATCTGATAGAAAATTTGGATTAAGAACACATTGCAATAAAAATTGGAAAATTTCTCTGGAAATCCAAAGTCCTAGAATCTGCTCCAAAGTTGGCCAGCCCATACTGTCGTATGCTTGTTCCATGTCAATTTTAATAGCCATCATACCTTTCTTTGATTTAGAATATCTGAACTTTTTAAAAATCTCTTGAGCAAGTAAAATATGATCAGAGATGGAACGACCTCTAATAAAGGTTGAGTGTTCTTCAGAAATAATCTTGGTAAAGATATTATCATTCTATTCAACAATATCTTATCCACGATCTTTAGATTGATAGACAAAGGCTAATGGTCTATAATTAGATGGATAAACCAAATTCTTAACTTTGGGATAAGATCACTAAAGTTTCTTTCCATTCATCACACATAACACCAGAGGTAAAGAAATAATGAATTGCATTCCATACATCTCTTTAATAAAGACTAATAAGCTCTAATAAAGGTATAAGATATCCATCCCACCAGGAGAAATATTTGCTTCCAACTATTTAACAACTTGTTCTAATCTTTCTTTGGAGAATTTAGCCAATAATAAGCTTTTATCGCAATCCCCAAGCACTTGAGAAGGAACCGGCCAATCTTATCACTCACACCTTCTGACTTTCCATTTTTCTTAAAAAAACTAAAAAAAGAGATTTAATCATCCTTTGATCTTCAATCAACAAACCTCATTATTTGATTTGATGAATCCAATTTTCATTTCGTCTAGCAGAAGCATAGCATGAAAGAAATTGGAGTTTTGAATCACCTTCCTTTATCCATTTAATTTTAGCTCTTTGATTCCACCAGTAGATTTAAGCGTCAAAGGGTTGAATTAAGCTCTAACATCTTAGATTTAAGCAATTCAGGTTTAATCTGTGAGAGCCACCAGACTTCGCTCTTGCAGGTACAGGTCCAATATTTCTTCTTTAAGTTGTTTCTTTCAAAATAATGAGCTCCTGTGCTTAGCTTTGCCCAATAGAACAAGGCCTTTAAAACTCTTTTAAACTTCAAATTAAGAACCTAAAAGGCATCTCCTCGAACATATTTGCTCCAAGATTTAGCCACAATTTGGATGAAGCTGGATAAGAAGCCCAAACCTCTTTAAATCTCAATATTTTATTCATCTTCAAAGAGAAGAAGAAATATCTTAATCACTATAGGATAGTGATCATATGCAATTTTAGAAATAATGAACAGCTGTAACCTTGATAGCTTTTAAAGCATAGAATTTAAAAGGCAACAATCCAATCTTTCAAGGATTACGAGCACCACCTTTTTTATTATTACACTAAGTATACTTGGGGCCAATCACCCCAATACATGGAATCACCATTGTTCATGAAAAGTTCAAATCTTGAGAACCCCGATTAAGAACAATCATTTAACTCCCTTCTATCATTTTATAACAAAAGACAATAAAATCTCCCCAATCATAAAAGGAAGATTTCTATCAAAAACTTGTCCAAGCTATTCCACATATATCTCCTCTGATATGTCCCTACTCCATACACGAGCACCAACCACACACCTTTACTCACAATAGTATTCACCTATTACAACTGAGGAGATTCTTCCAACACGAAAAAGAAGTTACATTGACTCCAACAAATCAAAATTTCTTCCAGATAACCCATCCGGATAAGAATATAAAATACCCAATTAATTTCAATCAACTTATTAACCTCTATTCTAGAAAAGAGAAGTACTCTTAGTTTCAACCAAACCAACAAAAAAAATGTTCAAAGTCCTTAAATTTCCTTTAAATAATGTAGGCCTCCTTTTTCCATTCCCCTCTACAATCCAAGTGTTATTGAAGTCATTTTGGATTAGAAATGGGATTTCTCTCTTTCCTAATCTTTTCAGATACCTCCTCCTTTCTATTCATTTGAAGAATATTACTTTACCAAAGACTTGAGTTCCTTTTGAAGTTTGAATTTTAACATAGCCGATCCCCCATCCTTTGACTTATCCTCCACAACAGAGATTTTAACATTAGTAGCAAGAACAAATTTCAGCTTCTTTTACATTATTAACAACACTTCTTTGACAGAGATCAATACCTATTAGCAACTCCAGCAGATTCCAGAATTTCAAATATATTAGTAATCACAAGAAGTCTAGAGTAACCGAGGAAATTACCTTAGAATCTGCACTGACTTAATCACAGAAGGCAGGCTTTTAGAGCAAAGATGTACATCATCACCTCTAGAGTCAGAATTCCTGAACCACATAAACTTCAGCAGCAACTTCTTCTATAATTATAGCAGGAACAGCCCCATCTTTGACTAGAGAGTCTTTAATAACTGGTTGATATTTTGACAAAAGCTGGAGCTACAATTGATTAGAATATGCCATTATGATTTACTCTACTACCATTGTTAAAGAATCTCTTCCTTCTCTTAATGAACAAGAATACAAGGACCGTATGAAGGTTCAATATTCTCATCTTAAGTGATGACGTATTTCCCAAATTCCTTCCCTCATTAGATTTAAAATTGTGGTTACAGGAAAGATTTTTTTTCCTTCAAATGATAAACATCTGCAAGATGACTAATCTGTCCACAATTGAAACATAAGGTAGAAATTTTTCATATTCTATCCGTTGGAAGAAACGACCATGAAACCTTCCACCAAACTCCTAAGGGGAATTTTTTTTATCAAGAGGCATACGAACACAAACTCTCGCATATTCCCTCTTACCCACTGGAACATATTACCGTCAACCCACAAAGGAGTGCCAATTATTGAACAATTCTAGCAATATTATCTTTCACACCAACAAAGCAAACGTAAGTGAGGCAACCTTACCCATATTGGAGAGGTTAAGCCTTTCATTGAGGTAGGGGAAAATAGAGGAATCCACATAACCATTCCATTATATGGCCGTTCAAAACCATGGACCACCTTCTAACACCCTTCTACTGCATCCACAGAAAAGAAAGAAAAAGTATCCATCCAAGACCAAGGGATGTTATTTGGAACTTCCCGAATTGATGCCATTTCGACATATTCAGTAGAAAAAATGATAAATGGCACATCATTTCCACAACAAAGGACTGTCCTAAGGCTATGTATTCGAGCTTCAGCAGTGGACAGTGCAACTGAGTTCTATTTTCTATTGAACCAGGAGACTAATACTATCTATGAGTTGAAATTTTCCATAAGTGCTCTTCTATCAACTTGACATCTTGCAAAATCCGAATCAAAATATTCTATGATTTTAAAGGAGGTGCTATACCTAGGATACCAGATTCCTAAGTCTTGGTTCTTAAGAGATATCTAAGAATTCTGTTAACAGCGTTCAAGTGTGACTCTTTTGGATCAACTTGAAATCTATCACAAAGACAAACACAAAACATAATATCAGGTCTGTTAGTTGTCAAGTAAGAAGTGATCTATTATTCATCTGTATTTTTTTATCAATATATTTTCTATTTGAATCCTATATAACTGAACAATAGAACTCATGGGAGATTAATTTGCTTGGCTTTATTCATTTTATTTTCTTAAGGATTTCCTTAAATGTATTTTGATTGACATAAGAAAAGTTCCATCATCCTTCTGCCTTATACTAAATCTAATAAAGTAAGTCAGTTTCTCCCATCATACTCATTTTAAACTCCTTAGCATATTTTTGAAAATTCATCACACGGATTTTTATTAGAAGATCTAAATAAAATATCATAAACAAAATTTGGATAATCAGTAGTTCATATCCTACCTTTTTTAGAAATAGGGTGGTGTCTATGCTCCCCTAAAAAGGTTCTTTCTAGTAGGAATGTACTTAATCTTTCATACTTGCCCAGGTGCTGTTTTTAGTCCATATAATACATTTTTAATTTAAACACATAATTGGAAAGTGAATTTTTAAAGCCTAGGGGTTATCAGCATATACATCTTCTTTTATTACCTCATTCAGAAAGACACTTTTAATATCCATTTGATATAGCTTGGATCCCTTAAAATAGACAAAAGCTAGTAGCACCCTACTGGCTTCTAATCTAGCTATAGGGGTAAAGGTCTCTTCAAAGTCAATCCTTCTATCTAATTATACCCCTTAGCCACTAATCTTACTTTATTTCTTACCATTACTCCATAATCATTCATTTTGTTTTTTAAAACCCATTTAGTTCTAACTACACTCTAGTCCTTTGGTCTTTCAACTACTCCCAAACATATTCCTTACAAATTAATTTAACTCTTCTTGTATGCTATGATCCAGAATTCATCAGATAGGGCTTAATTTATATTGGTGGGTTTATTCATTGAGATAAATATAGAGTGGTTTACTTCTTTTTTAAGTCCATGCCTAGTTCTAATACCTTCAGATGGGTCTCTTAAGATCATTTCTTTAGGATTACTTAAAGAATATCTCCATTCTCTACGTAGTAATTTTAGGTTCTACCCTTTCTCCAGATTTATAGATTCTACTCCTTGGATAATTTCTTCTATCTTCTTCTTCCTTACCCACCCTATACACTTCAGAATATCAATTCATCAAATATAATATGAGTGGTCTCCTCTCCTACTATTGTCCTTTTATTAAAGACTCTATAGGATTTTCCAATATTGAGTAACCAGGAACACTCCTTCCTCAGATTGGGTCAAACTTTCCTATTAAGACTTCCCATTATTAATACTGAACACTTTTACATCCAAAGACATGAAGGTGAGAGAAAGGTTGGGTGTCATACCCTTAAGGATTTCATAGGGTGTCTTATTACATCTGGATAAATTATTAACCCTATTTAGAACATAAAGGTTGTATTCACCGCTTTCGCCACAAGTAATTAAGACGTGACATCAGCTAACATGGCTATAACGGCTTCTACTAGGGTCTTGTTCTTTCTTTTAGCTACCCCCGTTCTACTGAGGGGTCCAACGAGATGAAAAATTGTGATCTATCCCTTGCTCCTTACAGTAAGATTCATTTTTTCATTCTAAATTCTCTACCATGGTCACTATGATTGGTTAAGATTTCACACCTAGTTTTCTCTGAATCCAGGTGGAAAAAGACCTAAACTCCTTAAATGATTCACTTTTATGAGATAGGAATCTAACCCAAGTAAACCTTGAATATCATCAATGATTACATATCCAAAGACTTTCCCCTCCTAGGCTTGAAGTGCTGACAGGTCCAAAGAGATCCTGTGAAGGACTTCTAAGGGTTGGCTAGTAATAATGTCTTTGATTGAGTGGAAGAAGGATTGACTTATTTCCCTAATGACAGGCATCACACATGTGGTCCTTAGTGAACTCTAGTTTGGGAATTCCTCTCACTAAGTCTTTTTGGGTGATTTTTCTAAGGTTTTTCATGCTTGCATGAGACAATCTTTTATGACATAACCAGGATTCATTAGCAATTATTTTTAAGTAGAGAGCAGTTCAGATTTTATGCAATTAAGATCAAGCATATATACATTATTGATTCTCCTTTTCTGTAAATAGTTTTGTCATTTAAGCTTATTATGCAGTTGGTTGGTAGAAATTTGATGTGAAGCCTTTATCACAGAGCTGGCGGATGCTGAGTAGATTATGTTTCAATCCATCTACAAGTAAAACATTTTTATGATGAAATTTTTGAGTTGCCATTATACCTGACCCACCACTCTCATAGTGGTGTTTTCTCCAAGTGTCACCTTGCCTCCTACTCTGGCCTCCAGTAAAATAAATTGATATGCGTCTCCATTCATGTGCTTTGAACATTTGTTGTCCAGGTACCACATGCCTCATGAGGCCTTTTGTGAGAGCATTCCTACAAATCATCAAATATTAGATTTGGGAACCCAAATAAGTTTGGGTTCCACCTTATAAAATATGGGATGAAATGCTGCATGCTATGCTGTAAATTTTGTAAATTTAGTATTCACACCAAATGTGATCTCCGATGGATAGTTCAAGTTGGGGAGATATGTCCTAGCATGCCACAAGAAAAACACTAACACTGAAAAAAGGGTTAACTATCTACGTGGGTGATTGTGCCTCTTCCTAGGTTTGATATGATGATGCATGCTGTGGTGATGGATTATGTAACTCTTCAAGTGAAGGTAGTTTTTTTATCTCTTGAAAGTAGTTAATTCAGCTTGTAAAAATTTTTTTGTACTTTCAAGAATTGAATTTTACTTTCAATGCATGCTTTTGATTATATAATTCTGATGTAAGAGTTTCTATTCCTTGAATGCATTTTTCAATTCAATATTGGATGTTTTTCAAGGCATCATGTTCAGTAATTAATTTAGAATGCATATTATTTAAATATCAAATTCATCTAACAAAGCCATGTGATTACTATCCAGAGTGGAATGATCTTTCCTTAGGTATTAATGCTCTTTTGAAAATTGAAAAGTCAATTTAAGGAAGAATGTGATTTTTAAGCTTCCTATTGCAGCATGAATTTTTTCAGAAATTTAAATAATTGATCATATAGTAAACTCACATACCTCCTCTTGATCAGAATGATCAAGATGATCATCTGCCATTAAGCACAATTTTGGTTACCTCGTCTCTACTTTAGTTTTAGAAGAATCTGAGGCTAAGCCTTCCAAAAAGCTTTTGAGTCCTTTGCATGCCCTCTTGAATTTAGGTTTTCCTTCACCCTTCTCCGTGCTGGGTAGATTTAAGAGTTGGGCAATCAACATTCAAGTGCCTGGCTTCCTACATTCAAAACATATATGTCAGAAGAAACTTTAGAATTCCTAACAGTCTTACCTTTGTTTCATTTATGATGATGCATTTGCTTTCTCTTTAGAAAGCTTTTAAACTGCCTAGTTATCAAAGAAAAGTCATCATCATCTTGTTCAGAAGAGTAACTGTCACAATCATTAATCTTAAGGCTACAATTTTCTCTTTCTCTTTCACTGCATCAAGCTGCCTTTGACTCACTCCTTGCTCGTAGGCAATGAGTGATCCCAAGTAAGTTATAATTGGAATAAACATTCAGATCTTTATATTCAATAATGACAGTGATTTTACATCATATGAAGAAGGTAAACATTGTAAAACTATTAACTTTTTCATAATTTGTAAACTCTCTTCCGAAGACATGTAGAAGTAACAATCTGAGTAAACCTAGTATACTTTTCAGAGATAGATTCACTAGATTTCATGTTAAAAAGTTCAAATTGTGGAGCAAGATGTTCAACCTAGATTGTGTCCACTTCAGTAATTCCTTCATAAGGATATTATAGAGTATAATCTATGTGAATCTAGAATAGCCATAATGATTACAAATCCATACAATACCCTCCTAGGCTTTTAGTACAAACAGGTCCATTGGAGAATTTCTAGTGCCGTGATTGTTGATGTCCTTAAAAGAAGGAATGATGACTAATCTATTTTTCTAATTTGTAGGCATCACATAGGTGGTCCTTAGTGAAATCTAACTTGGGTATGCCTCTAACTAGGTCCTTTTGGTAATAATCCTAAAAGTATTCATGCTTACATGATATAGTCTCCTATGCCATAGCCAAGATTCATCAATTATTGTTTTCAAACACAAGGAATTAAAATGTTCAATGTAGTTCAAATCAAGCATATATATATTATTTATCCTTTTTCCTTCTAAGACTAATTTACCATTTAAGCTAATCATGCATTTTGTAGATAAGAATTTTATATCAAAACCCTTATCACACAATTGACTAATGCTCAATAAGTTATGCTTTATGCCATCAACTAATAAAATATTTTTAATTATAAAATCTTTAGAATTACCAATTATACTTGAGCCAGCCACTTTACTAATGGCGTTGTCTCCCAGTGTGACCTTGCCTTCTGACCTGGCCTCTAGTGTGATGAACTGATTCAAATCATCAGTCATGTGCCTCGAGCATTCACTATCCAGGTACCACATGCTCTCACTAGATCTTTTATGTGAGCTTCTCTACAAAGTAATTAAACATTAGATTTAGGAACCCAAGTGAGTTTGGGTTCTACCTTATGCATTGATGAATCAGATGTTTACATGTTATACTATAATGCAGGTAGTTTTGGCCTCCACACTAAATGTGTTATCTTGTGGATAGTGCAAGTGCAGGCTATGTGACCTAGCATGCCACAATACTAACACCTAACACCAAAAAAAGGATTCACAGGTGCCTCTTCCTAGGGGTATATGAGCTATACCACTGTGCCAATGTAGGTGGCGTTTTATTATTTTGAAGTGCATTAAGTTTTGCTTTTAGGATTTCGTTAGCACTTTTACAGCTTGCCACTTCTAATTTCAATGCATGCTCACTACTTTTTTTTTGACATGCAAGTACTTCAATTTTTTAAATGATCCTTCCAAGTCAATTTGCTTTGACATTAAGAATTCAAGTGCATTATTTAGGTCAACATGCTTCTTGTTTAATGCATCGTATTCATGAAATAAAGTCATATGATCACTATCTAAAGTAGAATGCTCAGTTATTTGACTAGTATGCTCTTTTTGTAGATTGGAAAATTTAGTGTTCAAGTTAGTATGCATATTTTTCAATTTCCTATATGAATCATGAATTTTCTCTAAAATAATAAACAATTCATTGAAGGAAAGTTGACATACCACATCTTGATCTAACTGATTAAGATTATAATAGCCATGAGACAGTGGTTTGTTACCTCCTCCTTTGCTTCTTGTTCTGATGATTCCGAGGCGGAGTCAGCCCAAAATGCCTTATGTGTCTTTTGCTTTCCCTTCCTGAATTTCCCCTTTTCTTCACCCTTCTCCTTAATTGGGTGAGTCTTCAAGTTGGGGTAGTCTATTTGGAGATGACCTGGTTTCTTGCATTCAAAGCATATTGTGTCAGATGATACTTTAAAATTTCTATTGCTTTTACCTTTATTCCATTATTGTTGATGAGGCTTTTTTTTCTCCTTAAGAAACTTTGAATTATTGGGTCATCAACGTAATGTCATCATTCTCCTCCGCTATAGAGCTATCACTGTCCGAATAATTTGCTTTCATAGCTACAGTCTTCTCCTTCTTCTTATCACCTACATCATTTAGTCTTTGACTCACGCCTTGCTTGTAGGCAATGAGTAACCCAAGTAAATTATCAATAGAATAAACATTTAAATCTTTTGATTATAAAATTACATTAACTTTAGCAGCATATGCACTAGGTGGGCAACGTAAATGTTTATTGACTTTGTTAGAATTAGAGAATTCTTTACCCAATGCATGCAGGGATGTCATTATCTGTGTGAACCTAGTGTACAATTCTGATTTTGACTCTTTAGGTTTCATGAGAAAAAAATTCATAATTATGTAGCAAAATATTTAATCTAGACAATTTTACTTCGCTAGTTCCTTCATATGTAATGCACAGTCTATTCCATTTTTTTTCAGTAGTACAAGTAGATACTCACATATAGTCCTCAGGTTTTAAATCATAGAAAACATAATTCAGATATTTAGTATTTAACCGAGCAAATTCTGTATCCTGTTGACTCCGTTTAGTATAAGGAATATTAGTTTTCACACCATTAACAATACATGACGATACAGAATATCCAGATTGAATCATATGCCACATCCTGAATCAATGATTGTAAAAATGTAGACATACAAATTTTCTAAATATTTTCAACAATGGTGGGCGAGTAATAGAGTAACCATCTGCGGTATTTTTATTTTTGAAGTATGCCATTGATCGTTTTCCTCTAGGTTTTCTAAAATACTATTTTGAGTTCTTCTCTGATAACCAATAGAAAGTTCAATAAGGATATTAAGCCTAAGTGAACTTGTCCCTAGGCATACCAAGAGGGAGGTGAATTGGTGAATTTAGAAACTAATTGTTATCTTAAAAAAAAACAAAGGTGACATTTTTGGGATTTTTAAGTATTTGGAAAACAAATAACAATTATTACTTAGTGCGGAAGTGAATGAATTTACCAAAACATCAAAATAATGATGATGATCTTCTAATCAGCAGATGAAGCATTAATCACTATTTTCACTAAGCAGATATTACAGAATTAAAATGCAAAAAAAAAAAAAAGATATAAAAGTAGAAAATTAGAACAAACACACTAGAGATTTATAGTGGTTCGGTCAAATAATGACCTACGTCCATTACCCAGAGTCCTCCACTTCGAGTATTGCACTATCACTATAGTGTCTCTCCTTTTGCCCCCACAGCAAGGTAGAGAAGCTCTTACACAACTTCCATCAAACCCAGTGCGGTGGAGAGACAAAAGCTTTGTCACCCTCCTTGTGACCGTAGCAGACCTTCAATCATTTTTCTCCCACCTTGAGAAGGAAGAGAACCTCGAACTCCTTTTTGACCCTCCTGGTGATGGCAGAGAACAACAAACTCTTTTCTCACCCTCCTGGTAATGGAAGAGGACCATGTCTTTAAGCTGAAAAATTTCTTCCCATAGCCACCCAAGAAAACTCTATAGACACTTAGAGGAACAAGGAAGATACTTGCTTGGAGCAACCATGTGAACCCCTCACACTACTTCTCCCTAACACACAAGCACTCCCTCTTTTTTCCAAAGCTCTCCTAGATCTTCTTCTCAAAGCTCCCTCTCAAAAACAATCAGCAGCCAAAGAACCTGAAACTAGTCCAATGAGCGAGATTAAATACAATACATCACAAGAAGACCTAAAATTTAATTATGTGACTCTGATTGTATAATACGATCATGGATCATCAAGTATGATTAGTTCAAAGTACTCCTATTAGTATTATACGAAGAGATATATGATCCACGACCACTTCAAAGAATTAAGCTGATCATCTATGATGTTTAAGATCATCGTCTAGTAATATTAGTTCAAATGACTTGGATTATCGTCTCGTACGATTGGCGATGATAAATTATCATCCCATACAAGAATTTGGTCATATAGTATAATTGGTCCAATTGTCCTATACGATATGTCTGAATCATTTAATCCAAAATTATCCCTTAATTACTAGATTAATATAGGCAAGATTTAATTACATCGTACTATATAATACCTATCATATAGTACGATTAGTTCAAATTTTGAATTTCAAAATATTTCTTAAATTGTGATTGGTGGCTGGGATCTTAATTTCAACTGATCATTTTATATGATCTTCATCATATAGTATGATTAGTTTAACTTGCATTAATTATCATAATTAGTATTTTTAATGATTTGTTTTATTATCGGATCATACAGTATGATATGGATCGTAATGTACGATTAGTTCACAAAATTTAACTTTTGATATTGTCACTTACTCCCATGAGTGTGTGTGTGTGTGTGCATGGTCACCAAACTTAGTATCCACCAAATACATGATTTGCCTAAAAAAAAGTAAAAAATACATAAGGATTGAAAATATAAACATTTCACGACATACTAAACCCTAGTCTACCCAATTGATCAAACTTGCAAGTGTACGGTGGACCTAAAATGTTAGTGCACAGAAAAAACAAATATGCAATATTAGCCATTAACAGGAGATAACATCGTAAGAAATTTAATAATATTTGTTATCATCAAAAGCACAGGACTTGGGTCCAGATTTGCAACACCAAGTGTCCAAAGAGACCCCACCATGAGCCAAATTTCACCCTAAGCCAAATTAAATCCAAATAATGATTGTATTGGGTCCCCCATGACCCTTTGCACCTACCCTAGCTGGACCATCTCTTGGGTGCTCCTATGCTAGGAATTGGGCTAGTCCAAAGTGTCCAAAATCACTATGGATTGAGCCAACTTTCTTTCTAGGCTCCATAAAGCCAAAGTAATACTTGCATTGGATAGCCCTAAGTCCAATGCATCTTCCCTGGTCGTCCCAGTCCTTGGCTTGACTACCCAAATTGACCCAAAGGTGCCCAAATTTGAGTCTACTTGAGCCATGTTGAGGATTTGAGCCAACCTAAGGCCAATTCAACTTGTAATTGGGTTCATCATGGCCCAATGCATCATCCATATCAAACCCAACATTTGGCTTGACTTAGGTTACACCCAAACCAACCCAAATCATCCAGGTTTGGGTCAACCCAAGTCACCTTCAAGAATTTGTCCTCCCCATGCCCAATTGAGGTCACCCTTGAGCTCACCAGACCTCTAGTGACCTTTCCACCTAAGTCCAACCTAAGTAGTGGGGGGTGGAAGTAAAAGAAGGTCAAACCAACCACCTCTAGTTCACCTCTTCCCATGAGTTGAACCTAACCCCTTTTTAGTCTTAGCTCGCCTCCTTTGGGCCCAGGAAGTTCAAAGCAACTGTCCCTTTCCAATTGGAAAGCATCCAACGGCCTGGCTGATCGATCCCAATCATCCATCACCATGCCTGATGTTTGAATAGGGCACTCTCATCTAGAGCCCCTCATTCGTGATTTGTATTTTGAAAACCCTTCCCAGAGCTCTCCAAGCAATCTTGTGCTGTCCCCCAGCTTTCTATCCCTCTCTAGAGTGAGTTCGAGTAAGCTCTAGCAAAGTCCTTCCGCCCTCTGCTTGAAGTCCTACTTCCAGTACTCCTCCGGCCATGATGTCTAAAAGAGAAGTCTTCATCATCTTCCCTTGAAGCTGCTTGATACTAGGTGCTAGCATTTGGAGCTTTTTATGAGGTAAAATCCTATCCCCAAGCTTCTAACTATGTAGTTGTGGTCAAGTGTGACACAAACCTTTAAACCACCATATTTTGATCGTTAGATTTATGGTTTGTACTATCTTAATCCTCCCTATGAAATTTGGTGAAAGTTTGTTAGCTGGATCTCTCGAATCACGCTGGAGAAGTCTTGTAGCTTCAAATGATCATGGGGGGTAGAAGACATAATCTTAACCATTGATTTTGATCAACGGTGCAGTATTCTTCTTGTCGTCCCAAAGTGGATTTTATTATTCTCACTTAACCAAATTAGGTGTTCTTAGACACATTAGAAAGGTCTTAAGGAGACATACAAAAGCACTATGGTCTCTCAGACTATGATTCTGTGTGAAACTTAGTCAATTATAGATATAGCTCTAGGGGTATTCTTGTCATTTCTCTTAGGATTAAATTTTCCATTGCTTGAAACTTTGGAAAATGAATTTTGGTCATGTCCCTAACATGTCCAAAATTTCTCCCATTTTTTGATGTGTTTAATGGAATAATTAAGTGAATTTAGGTTAGTGGTCACTTATTAACCCTTAAGTTCAAATTAGCTTAATGACCTATCCAATGGGAGTTCAAATTTGAATGTTTGTGTGCTTTTTATGCTTGAGTCAATGGTTAGTAAACCGCAGGTTTCATGCCCCCCATTTTAATTCCTTAAGGGTAACCATGTGGTTACATTAGGTGGTTTGGTTAACTATCTTAGAAGGTCGACCATGAGCCCAAATTTGGTGGATTTGGACTGAGATTAGGTGAACTCATGGTCCAAATTTCACTGAACTTGAAATCTATTTGGCCCACCATCTAGGCAAACTAGAATCCACCCATGAAATTGACATAGAACCTTAATTAAATTATAATTAATTTAAATTAAATCTAAAAAATATAAGTAATATGTCAAACTATTTATAATTAAACCCTCTACCTAGAAAAATTAAAAGCAACATCATTGGACTTTAATTTTGACTTTTATTTAAGATTTAAGGTAAATCATTATTAAATTAATATTTAAAAATTATTAAAAAATACCAATTAAATTCCAAACCCTTGAAAATACTCCTACAGGTCATCCCTGACCTTTGGGAGTGATTTTAAGGAGTTTGGTGCAAAATCATGAAAACCTTCTTTATTAAGCAATTAATTAATTCAATTAAATACCAAAACATTGAAAATTAATTATGAATACCAAAAAATTCCAAATTGAGCAAACTCAAAGAAATTAATCCTTTAAGGGTCTAATATGTATTAAAAATGTCAAACTTCCAAAATTTTTTCAAATCCAAAAAGTCAACTCTTTAGTCAACTTTAGTTTAAAAACACTTCAAAACTTCGAAAAATTATAACTTAATCTAGAAAAATCAAAATTCAGGAAACTTAGTAAAATTTTACTCACCTTAGGGTCTAGAATTAAGGAAACATATTAAAACTTTAAAATCTAACTCTTGTAATTAAATAATGAATTAATTGCAAAATTTGGAAAATTAAAAAGTCAAATTTGGACCACTTTAATTAATGAATTAAATAATTTACAAATTGCCAAAAATTCAATAATTAATCGAACTGCTACAAACATTAACATAATCATTAAAATCAGTTAACCAGCCCTCAAATACATAACAAATACTTAAGAGATGAAGTTTTTAGGATGGACTATCTTGAGTTGCGGGGCTACATGTCTTAAGGAGGCCTCATTTCTTGAGCCCATTATGACAACGCCATAAACTGATTCAATGGAGTTTAAAACTTTAAAATTAATTGATTTTTAATTACTTAACCAAATTTAAATCTTTAATTCAACTATATAAACCTAATTTTTAGGATGGACTACCTTGAGCTGCGGGGCTATGTGTCCTAAGGAGGACTAGTTCCTCGAGCTCATTGTGACAACGCTATAAACTGGTTGACATAAAACATACTTAACTTAATAATCCAAAATAGAAACGAACTAATCAACTTAAAAATTATTAACTCTTTAATTCCAACTAATTTAATTAATTAAATAATATTGGTTACTACTATGTAACTCGGGTCTACGTGGCTATTAACTTAGCCCCAAGAAAGGTAAAATAAACTTTACGACCCTTATATAAACATTGTTAGTAATAACTCAATACTTAAAATTTATCTTAAAACCAACTTTAAAATATTAACACTTAAATGTAAATTAAAAATCCCCTTTGACCTACAATAAACATTAAAACAATAGACAACTACCTAAC
Source organism: Dendrobium nobile (assembly GCA_022539455.1). Taxonomy (NCBI): domain Eukaryota; kingdom Viridiplantae; phylum Streptophyta; class Magnoliopsida; order Asparagales; family Orchidaceae; genus Dendrobium; species Dendrobium nobile. The sequence continues at coordinate 10,269,549 of CM039720.1, read as the reverse complement.
ATATGTTATATCCATGCCACACAGCCTGGTACACATTTTAAATGGTTTGCTAAGATAACCACTATTAGTTTTTGGCTAGGATGGTGTTTTCCTTTTTCTACTACTTATGTGCTAAGGTTTTCTATGGATTTCATTGCATGCTGATTATTATAATTAACCGATGTGATGTTTATTGATGTGTTTGAAAGTTCATGAGGGTTATGAAACCTTGAAAAAACTAGCCCGAGGCTAACCAAGAGGGGTGGCTAAATTGGTAATTTAAAAATTCTTTAGCAAAATGAAATATTAAAAACCCCTTGATGCAAAAGTGAATTAAAATTACGATAATAAAAAAAATAGAGTTTTTCATCCATAGAACAATTCACAGAATAACGTGGAAATTAAATGCAGAACAGTAAATAGAAAGAACACACCATATTTATAGTGATTTGGCCAACTTGACCTACATCCCCTCCCCTGAAACATCCTTTCCAGGGATTGCACTAAAAGTAGTGTCTCTCCTTTTGCCCCCACAGCAAGGCAGAGAAGCCTTACAAAATCTTTTCTCCAACCTAGTGAGGCAGAGTACCTTGAATCCTTTTACTCTCACTTGGAGTTGGCAGAGAACCTGGAAATCCTTTTACTCTCTCTTGGAGTAGGCAGAGAACCTTAGGATCCTTTTACTCCCTCTTGGAGTAGGCAGAGAACCTGGATCTGATGCTGATAAAGATCTTCCCCAAAGCCACCAAGGAACCAGACAAGCAGCTTGATGAAGATGGTGGAAACCTTACTTAGAGTAACCTTTGTGAATCTCTTACTACTCCCCCTCACAAGGATTTCTCTCTCTCACAAGCTCTCTCTTCCTTCTCTAGCTCTCTCTCAAGAGACTAAACAACAAAAGATTATCTCAAGGATAATAAGACAGCTTAAATAAAGAGCCTTAAAAAAGCCCCTAATTTTCAATATGGCAGCACTGATTGTCCAGTATGATTATAATATCATCTTGTATGATTAGTTCAATAATACCAATTTAGCCAGTAAAAATTACAAAACCATGATCAGTTCAAGAGAAGTAAACGGATCGTCCCATATGATTATAATATCATCCCGAATGAATAGTATAAAAATTTTAAACTTTGTCTATTACAATCCTCGATGTTGCCCAATCGTCCCATGCACTTCTCTATCATCTGGTACAAAAGAGGTCAATTGTCCCATATGATTAGTTGAAAAACTATTATATTCGTTTGGGATGATATGTGGAGATCCTTTATCGTCCCGCCTGTACTCTATCATCCAGGATGATATAACGGATCATCCTATATGATCAGATCAATTCAAATTTTACCATATTTATTCTCCTAATTACAAGGTTAATTTAGGAATGATTGTCTAATATCATCAAGGACGACACAGATCATCTTGTATGATATATATAAATTTTGAAAATTAAAATATTACCTAAATTATGATTGGCGACTATTTTTCACAATATGAACCTATCGTCCTGTATGATAGATATTGTACAGTATGATTAGTTTAATCTCTTAATTAACACGGATGCCTTAATTTGGGTTTTCTATTCTTAACTAATCATCTAGTATGATATAAATAGTCCTGTACGATTAGGTCAAAAATAAGAAAAAAATTCTCTAACTCACTAACCCACTCCCTTGAGTGTGTGTGCAAGATTACTTAGCTTGGGGTCCACCAGATACATGACTTGACTCAAGAAAGGTAAAAAGCACATTAAAATAAAAATTACAAATAGACTCAACCCTAGTCTACCTGATCTTGAGCTAATTTGTATTGCAAGTGAACTTATGGACCTGAAAGGTTAGTAAACATGACAAACAAAATCGATACGTAATAATAGCAGTAGTAAAGAAATAATAATATTTATTATCATCAAAATTATAATACTTTGGCCCAAATTTGCAACAATCTCCCCCTTTTTGATGATGGCAAACATTATTGTTAAAAATTTTTTTAAAGCTCTTTAACATTTTTGAAACTCCTCCTTAGAGGATGAAATTCTGAAAAGTAAGAGGAGTAATATATTTTTTATTTTCTTAAAGAAAAATAGTAAACACAAAGTGAAAACAAACTAAATACTGAATAGAAAACAAACTTCATTAAAAGAGAATATACAGGTAATTAACAATAAATTACTACTCCCCCTTTTAACATCATAAAAAGGGGGAAACAATTAAAAAGCAAAAAAATATATAGAAAAGAGATCACAAAGGTAAAGAATAACACACACATAGGAACAACCAAAATAAATCAAAAAGAAGAAGCAAGCTAGAAAGAGGAACCATTCTGATTAGGTGGAGGAGGTAGTGGTGGTGGCAGAAAGAAACTGTGAATGGAAGCAAATTGCTCCCCAAACTTGGCCTTATCTTGGTCGTGCTACTGCTTATGTTGGGCTACATAGGCATCAAAGCGGGCTAAGTCCTGGGTATGCAGCTGCTCCTGCGCGGCTATGTAGGAGTCAAACCTAGCTTCCTAATGGTTAAATTTCTCTATCAACTGATTTATCTGGGACTGCTGGCGGATGGGGGCATGTGCAGGAATAGGTGCTGGACCTTTCTCATGTTCATCTGCTACTCGGTAGCAACCCTGGCGGTGAGAGGCATTGTGAAGAACATGGAAGGAGCTATTGGAATATAAAACTGGAAAGTGATCAGGTGGTGCAGGATACTGAAGGTTGTATTTGGACTCTAGGATAAAGAAAAAGAGATGTCCTAAAGCTTGATTAGTCAATCTCTTATGGTGGGGATCTCGAATAACTATCAGATATTCAAGGTAGTGAATAAGAAGGTCAGTTGCATTAAAGTCAAGTTCAGCCATTATGAAATAGGTTGTAAGAGACAACACATGAGTAATATTTATTCGATCACTAGCTTTTGGAGTTATGGAGTTGTAAAGAATATGCTGGATGATCTTAGCATTTTGTACTAAGGTGTTAACAGTACAAACATGATAGTTAACATTAGATTCTCTCAAAACTATGTTGACATGGGTCCAATCAAAATTAGGATTTACAGTGAGAGTGTGAATTTTTTCACTAGTAGTTGAAAGATAGAGAAATTCATGTAGGTCTTGGTAGGTGATCTCTACTGGCCTCTATTAACAAAGGATTGGAGGGCAGTGCCCTCATAAATGACCCTTAAGCTTGCAAAAAATTCAAAGAGTAACTCAGAATTGAAGGGAAAGGCCAAAGTAAGGATGAATCCAAGAGTAGTATGAGCAAAAAGTTCAAGCACCTGAAAGTTAACATCTCTTGGTTGACTATTTTGGATGAGTTAATGCCAGCATTTTTTTAGTGATGATAAGCTACTTATTTAGCTTCTTCGGTGAATCTAGGATCGATGGTTCTCCTAGAAGAACTCCCTATGAGGGCTCAAGAATGCTTACCACAAGCCATTATACAGAAAAAACTCAAGAGGGAAGTATAAGGGATTGGAAGGGTGTGAAGGAAAAGAAGAAAAATAGTTGTTTATAATGAAGTTGCCATATCATCACGATCATCCTGGATGATCGAGTGTAAACAATTCATCCAGATGATTGGTAAAAAAGGTCAGTCATATTGTACAGGATGATCAGATATTGTCCTGAACGATTAGACATAGAGCGATTATCCTGTATGATCGTTGACTAAATGGATCGTACAGGACGAACATGTGGATCTTCCTGGACGATCCCTCATAATTGGTCAGCCTAACAACAATCAAATCGTCCAGTGACTTTTTCCATGTGGATCGTCTAGTACGATGTTGTAATCATGTGGGGTGATCACCATTAATTGATCAATTTAAGTCGTTGGATGTGTTGAATCTGAGATTTAGATATTTTGTTCATATCGTATAGGACAATATGGATCATCCTAGATAATGTGAGCAAAACTTGAAAAATTTAGGAGATGGAATGTGATGATCAGGAGGATTTCAAAATAAAAAATAAGAGCATGAAAAAGCATAAAATAATACAAAAAAAAAACAAAAACCAATCATAAATTAAAATCAAAGTTTTTTTTAATTGACCAACTCTAGTAAATGATAAATTTACCTTATTATTAGATTTAAAAACCCCTAAGAAATGAATTGATAATGTTAAAATTCAGCAAGAGTAGAAAACCGATCTTGTTAATCCCAGCTCGAACTCATTACAACTCAAAATCCTTTTTAACCAAAAATCTAAATATGAAAGAAATTAGATAGGAAAAGTGATCTTTAAAACTTCGTTTCAGAAAAAAATATCTGATAGAAATAGTATTGCAATGCAATGAATAAAAATCATGATTTTTAAATTCAAGTTTTTGAAAATATCAAGTGGCACATGGATTCTTCTAAGATTTAAAGGTTTGAAAGAAATAAAGAATTGAAAGAAAAGAAAGCTTATTTCTTTGTGGGCTCATTTTGTGACTCTTTTCAGTTATTTGGCGTACTTTACGCATCTTTTAATTTTTGATACACTTTGTGTATCTTGCAATTATTTGGCGGTCATTACGTATCGTTTTAGTTTTGGGCTCATTTTGTGCCTCTTGTCATTTTTGCAAGTTTGCTTCCTTTCAAAACCTTTAACTCAGTTGTTATATTATCTTCTAGATATAAGAGAAGAACTAGATATAAGAGAAGAAAAATTCACTCTCTAATTTAAGGAAAAGTAAACCACAAAACAGAATCATATCCATATGATAAATCCAACAACCTGATTAACAAAACTTGAAAATGATTCATTGACTTGGAACATTAATTATATGAGACAGATTACTGTAGGAAGTTAAAATAGATCTCTATTTCAAAGTGTAACTTTTAATTTGAAATCGATTTTTGTTTTAAAAAGAAAATACACCACTAAAGGAGTTAGCAGAAGAGTGACAATCATCAAAATTTCTTCCTTTAACTATTTTTAGAGGAGTCAAACACCGCTTACTAATTTCTAAAACCAAATGCAAGGCAAAAATGTCATTTGAAAATTCAATATCATAAGTGAGCAATGATCAGATTCTTTTTTTTTTTAACTGAAGGAAAAATAACAGAAAAATAAAAACACAAAAATAAAGATACATACAATGAAATAAACATACAAATAAAAAAAACACTGAAGAAAACCAACAGAAAATTAAAAACATAAAGCATCAACACATACAAAGAAATAGACATATAATTAAAAACAAAACATACAAAAATAACAGGAATAGAAAGTATCAATTTCACGCATGAATATTTATTATACCTAATCTGGCCCTTAAGATGCTAAAAGTTTCAATGGCCAGTGGTTTTGTAAAGATATTAGCAAGTTGGTTTTCAGTGGATGCATGATGTAGCTCTCTATCTCGTTTGGTAACATGGTCCCTAATGAAGTGGTGCCTTATGTCAATGTGTTTGATCATGGAGTGTTGGATTGGATTCTTTGAAATGCAGATGCCACTAGTGTTATCACATAAGATTGAAATTATGCCTTTAGGTAATCCTAAATCCAGAATTTGTTGTTTGAACCAAAGGACTTGGGCCACACAACTTCCTAAGGCTATGTATTCTTTTTTTTTTTTTTTTTTTGAGAAGATCCTAAGAGCAATTTTATTAATAAAAAGCATATTACATCCAACTAAGTGATAGCTACTCTATCACTTTCCTCCTTTAACAAAGAAATAAAGTAAGGAGGAATATTATTACAAGTAATATCATCCCAAAAAAAATCAAAAGAAAGAGCATTGTTAGAATAAAAATCAGCTAACTTATTACAATCTCTACTAACCAAATGAAATAAAATCTGATTAAAATCTTTAAGAAAAGATAAATCTTCTTCTTTCAAGAACTCTTCGTGGGCTTGATCTTTATTCACCAAATCTCGAACATATTTGATCACATTAAAATTATCTCCTTCTATGATAATGCCTTTAGCCTCATACATCCTTTCATGAAGAAAATTCTTCAATGATAAAATAAAAGCAATTCCAATTGTGAATTATCCCAATGCAAATAGGTAGAAGCAAAGGTACACAAAAATCTACCTCTATGGTCTCTAATGACACCTCCAACACCTGCTTTATATGAAGTTAATAAAGAAGCATCAACATTAAGATTTATCCAATCAGGAGGAGGAGGATACCAAAAATTAGATAGCTTAGGCAGCTGATTATTACCTCAGTGATTCGAATATAGATTAAGCTTAAAAGAAGACATAGCAAAATAAACCAAAATGGCTGCCACCATTGTAGTACTATCTTCCTTTCCACCATGAATGAAATTATTCCTGCTTTTCCAAGTAAAGAAGACTGCCGAGCAATACAAATTCCCCATGAATGGAATGGAATTAGAAAGACTATTCAAATTCTAGTAACAATCCTCCATAGTGCTGCTAATCAGAACATTAAATCCCCAACTGATAAGTAGATTTAAAACTTTCAAAAGAAAAGCACATTGAGATGCAATACGAGCTATATTTTTTGAAGTATTGCATCCTCTCGGACACCCATTAAAATCCAGCAACCTTCTATAACAAAGAAAGTCATTTGTTGGAATTGCATTAACATTATGTCTCCACCAGAACAGTTCCACCTGAGGTCTTAGTTTAAGTTTTTTCATCCATTTCCAATTAATATCATCTTCCACAAAGGCACAATCTTTTTCCATAATTAGAGTAGAAATAGTTTTACCTGAACATTTGAATTGCAGCTCCATTAGTCTTCTTTTCAGTCAGGAATAATAGGGACAGTAAGAATTAAATCTACCAACATTTGACCAAAGAACTCTTTCTGCTTTTATATATTCCAATCACCTTCGTGAATAAAGCCACTAAAAAGTTCAGTATCATGCTCCAGGTTTGCAATAAAGGTCATCCATCTATCTATGCTTTTGTCTAATATCCAAACATCTTCAGCTTTTTTGATGCTAGAGCCATTTGAGACCTTCCATCTGATAACATGTTTCAAGAAACTGGCTCCCTGAAATAAAATCTTCAAAGTTGAAGAAACAGGGCTCTTTTCCACATAATTCCATATGTCATTACCATATTTTTCAATTAATGATCTATTTAGGAGGGAAGAAGGTTCAGTTACTAAATTCCAAGCAAATTTGGCCCTTAGAAGACCAACTCTATGAGCTGTTGAAATAAGCCCAAGACCTCCAAATTTTTTGGGTCTACATAAAAGATCCCAAGAGGCATAATAATGACCAAAGCTGCCACCTTGTTTTTTCCATGAAAAGTCCCTACTCAATCTATCTACATCATTCAACACTCCCAAAGGGACTAGAGACTGAGTAGATAAAAAAAGAGGAAGAGATAAAAAAACTAATTTTAAAAGAAGTAATTTCCCAGCAAGTGATATAAACCAATTTCCCCACACATTAAGTCTACTATAAGCCTTCTCCAACAAACTTTGAAAATCTGAGAATATCAATCTTCTTAAAGCAATTTTAACTCCTAGGTAGATCATTTCTTTGACAACTTTAAAACCCAAATATCTGGAAATGGATTGCTTCCTCCTCATCATCACCAATTTGACAAAAAGGATTGAAGACTTCTGGAAATTGATCTTATGTCCTGACCATTTGCTATAATCCTTCAAAATTCTATTAACCTTCTTCACACTTCTAAGATTAGCCTCAGAGAAGATAATGATATGATTAGCATACTATAAATGTGAAACTTTTTTTAGCATTTGAAGATATCCTAACTCCAATATTCTTTCCTCTTTGAGCAAATGCATCAGAAAGTAATTATGAGCACAAGATGAAGAGGTAAGGAGACAAAGGACATCCTTGTCTAAACCTGCTCTTAGCTTCTATCCAATTAGAAATGCACCCATTGATCCTGATAGAAAATTTTGGATTAAGAACACATTGCAATAAAAGATTGGAAAATTTCTCTGGAAATCCAAAGTTCCTTAGAATCTGCTCCAAAGTTGGCCAGCCCATACTGTCGTATGCTTGTTCCATGTCAATTTTAATAGCCATCATACCTTTCTTTGATTTAGAATATCTGAACTTTTTAAAAATCTCTTGAGCAAGTAAAATATGATCAGAGATGGAACGACCTCTAATAAAGGTTGAGTGTTCTTCAGAAATAATCTTGGTAAAGATATTTATCATTCTATTCAACAATATCTTATCCACGATCTTATAGATTGATAGACAAAGGCTAATTGGTCTATAATTAGATGGATAAACCAAATTCTTAACTTTTGGGATAAGGATCACTAAAGTTTCTTTCCATTCATCACACATAACACCAGAGGTAAAGAAATAATTGATTGCATTCCATACATCTTCTTTAATAAAAGACTAATAAGCTCTAATAAAGGTATAAGATATACCATCCACACCAGGAGAAATATTTGCTTCCAACTATTTAACAACTTGTTCTAAATCTTCTTTGGAGAATTTAGCCAATAATAAGCTTTTATCAGCATCCCCAAGCACTTGAGAAGGAACCGGCCAATCTTTCAACTTACACCTTCTGACTTTCCATTTTTCTTTAAAAAACTAAAAAAAAGAGTCTTTAATCATCCTTTGATCTTCAATCAACAAACCTTCATTATTTTTGATTTGATGAATCCAATTTCCATTTCGTCTAGCAGAAGCATAAGCATGAAAGAAATTGGAGTTTGAATCACCTTCCTTTATCCATTTAATTTTAGCTCTTTGATTCCACCAAGTATTTAAGCGTCAAAGGGTTGAATTAAGCTCTAACATCTTAGATTTAAGCAATTCAGGTTTAATCTGTGAGAGCCCACAAGACTTCGCCTCTTGCAGGTACAGGTCCAATATTTCTTCTTTAAGTTGTTCTTTCAAAATAATGAGCTCCTTGTGCTTAGCTTTGCTCCAATAGAACAAGGCCTTTAAAACTCTTTTAAACTTCAAATTAAGAACCTAAAAGGCATCTCCTCGAACATATTTGCTCCAAGATTTAGCCACAATTTTGGATGAAGCTGGATAAGAAGCCCAAACCTCTTTAAATCTCAATATTTTATTCATCTTCAAAGAAGAAGAAAATATCTTAATCACTATAGGATAGTGATCATATGCAATTTTAGCAAGATGATGAACAGCTGTAACCTTGATAGCTTTTAAAGCAATAGAATTTAAAAGGCAACAATCCAATCTTTCAAGGATACGAGCACCACCTTTTTTATTATTACACTAAGTATACTTGGGGCCAATCACCCCAATATCATGGAAATCACCATTGTTCATGAACAAGTTCAAATCTTGAGAACCCTGATTAAGAACAATCATTTTAACTCCCCTCTTATCATTTTATAACAAAAGACAATTAAAATCTCCCCCAATCATAAAAGGAAGATTTCTATTCAAAAACTTGTCCAAGCTATTCCACAATAATCTCCTCTTGTATATGTCCCTACTTCCATACACCGAGCAACCAACCACACACCTTTACTCACAATAGATAATTCACCTATTACAACTTGAGGAGATTCTTCCAACACTGAAAAAGAAGTTACATATGACTTCCAACAAATCAAAATTTCTCCAGATAACCCATCCGTTGGAAGAATATAAAAATCCCAATTAATTACAATCAACTTATTAACCTCTATTCTAGTAATAGAAGTACTCTTAGTTTCAACCAAACCAACAAAAAAAATGTCAAAGTCCTTAAAAATTTCCTTTAAATAATGTGAGGCCTCCTTTTTCCATTCCCCTCTACAATTCCAAAAGTTTATTGAAGTCATTTTGGATTAGAAATGGGATTTCTCTCTTTCCTAACTCTTTTCATGACCTCCTCCTTTCTATTCATTTGAAGAATATTAACTTTACTCAAAGACTTGAGTTCCTTTTGAAGTTTGAATTTTAACATAGCCGATCCCCCATCCTTTGACTTATCCTCCACAACAGAGATTTTAACATTAGTAGCAGAACAAATTTCAGCTTCTTTTACATTATTAACAAACAATTCTTTTGACAGAGGATCAATACCTAATTAGCAACTCCAGCAGATTCCAGAATTTCAAATATATTAGTAATCACAAGAAAGTCTAGAGTAACCGAGGAAATTACCTTAGAATTCTGCACAGACTTAATCACAGAAGGCAGGCTTTTAGAGCAAAGATGTACATCATCACCTCTAGAGTCAGAATTCCCTTGAACCACATAAACTTCAGCAGCAACTTCTTCTATAATTATAGCAGGAACAGCCCCATCTTTGACTAGAGAGTCTTTAATAACTGGTTGATATTTTTTGACAAAAGCTGGAGCTACAATTGATCTTTTAGAATTGCCATTATGATTTACTCTACTACCATTGTTAAAGAATCTCTTCCTTCTCTTATTATGAACAAGAATACAAGGACCGTATGAAGGTTCAATATTCTCATCTGTAAGTGATGACGTATTTCCCAAATTCCTTCCCTCATTAGATTTAAAATTGGTGGTTACAGGAAAGATTTTTTCCTTCAAATGATAGACATCTGCAAGATGACTAATCTGTCCACAATTGAAACATAAGGTAGAAATTTTTTCATATTCTATCCGTTGGAAGAAACGACCATGAATACCTTCCACCAAAACTCCTAAGGGGAATTTTTTTATCAAGAGGCATACGAACACAAACTCTCGCATATTCCCTCTTACTCCACTGGAACATATTACCGTCAACCCACAAAGGAGTGCCAATTATTGAAGCAATTCTAGCAATATTATCTTCATCCCAACAAAGCAAACGTAAGTGAGGCAACCTTACCCATATTGGAGAGGTTAAGCCTTTCATTGAGGTAGGGGAAAATAGAGGAATCCACATATCAATTCCCATTATATGGCCGTTCAAACCATGGACCACCTTCTAACACCCTTTCTACTGCATCCACAGAAAAGAAAGAACAAAGTATCCATCCAAGACCAAGGGATGTTATTTGGAACTTCCCGAATTGATGCCATTATCGACATAATTCAGTAGAAAAAATGATAAATGGCACATCATTTCCACAAACTAAGGACTGTCCTAAGGCTATGTATTCAGCTTCAGCAGTGGACAGTGCAACTGAGTTCTATTTTCTATTGAACCAGGAGACTAAGGACTATCCTATGAGTTGAAATTTTCCATAAGTGCTCTTTCTATCAACTTGACATCTTGCAAAATCCGAATCAAAATATTCTATGATTTTAAAGGAGGTGCTATACCTAGGATACCAGATTCCTAAGTCTTGGATTCTTAAGAGATATCTAAGAATTCTGTTAACAGCGTTCAAGTGTGACTCTTTTGGATCAACTTGAAATCTATCACAAAGACAAACACAAAACATAATATCAGGTCTGTTAGTAGTCAAGTAAAGAAGTGATCTAATTATTCATCTGTATTTTTTTATCAATATATTTTCTATTTGAATCCTTATATAACTGAACAATAGAACTCATGGGAGTATTAATTTGCTTGGCTTTATTCATTTTATTTTTCTTAAGGATTTCCTTAATGTATTTTGATTGACTAAGAAAAGTTCCATCATCCTTCTGCCTTATACTAAATCTAATAAAGTAAGTCAGTTCTCCCATCATACTCATTTTAAACTCCTTAGTCATTATTTTTGAAAATTCATCACACGGATTTTTATTAGAAGATCTAAATAAAATATCATAAACATAAATTTGGATAATCAGTAGTTCATATCCTACCTTTTTTAGAAATAGGGTGGTGTCTATGCTCCCCTTAATAAAGGTTCTTTCTAGTAGGAATGTACTTAATCTTTCATACCTTGCCCAAGGTGCTTGTTTTAGTCCATATAATACATTTTTTAATTTAAACACATAATTTGGAAATTGTGAATTTTTAAAGCCTAGGGGTTATTCAGCATATACATCTTCTTTTATTACCTCATTCAGAAAGACACTTTTAATATCCATTTGATATAGCTTGGATCCCTTAAAATAGACAAAAGCTAGTAGCACCCTACTGGCTTCTAATCTAGCTATAGGGGTAAAGGTCTCTTCAAAGTCAATCCCTTCTATCTAATTATACCCCTTAGCCACTAATCTTACTTTATTTCTTACCATTACTCCATAATCATTCATTTTGTTTTTTAAAACCCATTTAGTTCTAACTACACTCTAGTCCTTTGGTCTTTCAACTAGCTCCCAAACATTATTCCTTACAAATTAATTTAACTCTTCTTGTATTGCTATGATCCAGAATTCATCAGATAGGGCTTAATTTATATTGGTGGGTTTATTCATTGAGATAAATATAGAGTGGTTTACTTCTTTTTTAAGTCCATGCCTAGTTCTAATACCTTCAGATGGGTCTCTTAAGATCAGTTCTTTAGGATTACTTAAAGAATATCTCCATTCTCTACGTAGTATATTTTTAGGTTCTACCCTTTCCTCCAGATTTATAGATTCTACTCCTTGGATAATTTCTTCTACTTCTTCTTCTTATTCCACCCTATACACTTCAGAATTATCAAATTCATCAAATATAATATGAGTGGTCTCCTCTACTACTATTGTCCTTTTATTAAAGACTCTATAGGATTTTCCAATATTTGAGTAACCTAGGAACACTCCTTCCTCAGATTTTGGGTCAAACTTTCCTAGTTAAGACTTCCCATTATTAATACTGAACACTTTACATCCAAAGACATGAAGGTGAGAAAGGTTGGGTGTCATACCCTTAAGGATTTCATAGGGTGTCTTATTCATCTTGGATATAATTTTAACCCTATTTAGAACATAATAGGTTGTATTCACCGCTTCTGTCCACAAGTAATTAAGACGTGAGCATTCAGCTAACATGGCTATAACGGCTTCTACTAGGGTCTTGTTCTTTCTTTTAGCTACCCCGTTCTACTGAGGGGTCCTACGAGATGAAAAATTGTGATCTATCCCTTGCTCCTTACAGTAAGATTCATTTTTTTCATTCTTAAATTCTCTACCATGGTCACTATGATTGGTTAAGATTTCACAACCTAGTTTTCTCTGAATCCAGGTGGAAAAAGACCTAAACTCCTTAAATGATTCACTTTTATGAGATAGGAATCTAACCCAAGTAAACCTTGAATAATCATCAATGATTACATATCCAAAGACTTTCCCTCCTAGGCTTGAAGTGCTGACAGGTCCAAAGAGATCCATGTGAAGGACTTCTAAGGGTTTGCTAGTAATAATGTCTTTGATTGAGTGGAAGAAGGATTTGACTTATTTCCCTAATTGACAGGCATCACACATGTGGTCCTTAGTGAACTCTAGTTTGGGAATTCCTCTCACTAAGTCTTTTTGGGTGATTTTTCTAAGGTTTTTCATGCTTGCATGAGACAATCTTTTATGACATAACCAGGATTCATTAGCAATTATTTTTAAGTAGAGAGCAGTATCAGATTTTATGCAATTAAGATCAAGCATATATACATTATTGATTCTCCTTTTCTGTAAATAGTTTTGTCATTTAAGCTTATTATGCAGTTGGTTGGTAGAAATTTGATGTTGAAGCCTTTATCACAGAGCTGGCGGATGCTGAGTAGATTATGTTTCAATCCATCTACAAGTAAAACATTTTTAATGATGAAATTTTTTTGAGTTGCCAATTATACCTGAGCCCACCACTCTCATAGTGGTGTTTTCTCCAAGTGTCACCTTGCCTCCTACTCTGGCCTCCAGTAAAATAAATTGATATGCGTCTCCATTCATGTGCTTTGAACATTTGTTGTCCAGGTACCACATGCTCTCATGAGGCCTTTTGTGAGAGCATTCCTACAAAATCATCAAATATTAGATTTGGGAACCCAAATAAGTTTGGGTTCCACCTTATAAAATATGGGATGAAATGCTTGCATGCTATGCTGTAAATTTTGTAAATTTAGTATTCACACCAAATGTGATCTCCGATGGATAGTTCAAGTGTGGGAGATATGTCCTAGCATGCCACAAGAAAAACATCTAACACTGAAAAAAGGGTTAACTAATCTACGTGGGTGATTGTGCCTCTTCCTAGGTTTGAATGATGCATGCTGTGGTGATGGATTATGTAACTCTTCAAGTGAAGGTAGTTTTTATTCTCCTTGAAAGTAGTTAATTCAGCTTGTAAAAATTTTTTTGTACTTTCAAGAATTGAATTTTTTACTTTCAATGCATGCTTTTGATTATATAATTCTGATGTAAGAGTTTCTAATTCCTTGAATGCATTTTCTAATTCAATATGTGATGTTTTCAAGGCATCATGTTCAGTAATTAATTTAGAATGCATATTATTTAAAATATCAAATTCATCTAACAAAGCCATGTGATTACTATCCAGAGTGGAATGATCTTTCCTTAGGTATTAATGTTCTTTTTGAAAAATTGAAAAGTCATATTTAAGGAAGGAATGTGATTTTTTAAGCTTCCTATATGCAGCATGAATTTTTTCAGAAAATTTAAATAATTGATCATAGGTAAACTCACATACCTCCTCTTGATCAGAATGATCAAGATGATCATCTGCCATTAAGCACAAGTTGGTTACCTCGTCTTCTACTTTAGTTTTAGAAGAATCTGAGGCTAAGCCTTCCCAAAAAGCTTTTTGAGTCCTTTGCATGCCCTTCTTGAATTTAGGTTTTCCTTCACCCTTCTCCGTGCTTGGGTGAGATTTAAGAGTTGGGCAATCAGACTTCAAGTGCCCTGGCTTCCTACATTCAAAACATATAATGTCAGAAGAAACTTTAGAATTCCTAACAGTCTTACCTTTGTTTCATTTATGATGATGCATTTGCTTTCTCTTTAGAAAGCTTTTAAACTGCCTAGTTATCAAAGAAAAGTCATCATCATCTTGTTCAGAAGAGTAACTGTCACAATCATTAATCTTTAAGGCTACAATTTTCTCTTTCTTCTTTTCACCTGCATCAAGCTGCCTTTGACTCACTCCTTGCTCGTAGGCAATGAGTGACCCAAGTAAGTTATAATTGGAATAAACATTCAGATCTTTATATTCAATAATGACAGTGATTTTTACATCATATGAAGAAGGTAAACATTGTAAAATCTTATTAACTTTTTCATAATTTGTAAACTCTCTTCCGAAGACATGTAGGAAGTAACAATCTGAGTAAACCTAGTATACTTTTCAGAGATAGATTCACTAGATTTCATGTTAAAAAGTTCAAAATTGTGGAGCAAGATGTTCAACCTAGATTGTGTCACTTCATTAATTCCTTCATAAGTATTATAGAGTATGTCCCAAATCTCTTAACCAGAAGAACAAGTAGAAACACACATATAATCTTCAGATTTTAATGAAAAAAAAAATAGATCAAACATTTAGCATTCAGTTGGGCTAAATCTCATTCTTCTATGCTCTCCATTCAAAAAAAGGGAGTTCAATTTTAATGCCATTTACTAATCTAAAAGGTGCAGAATATCCTTCTTGAACTAATATCCACATGCAATAATCAATTGATTGTAAGAAAGTGGACATGCAAATTCTCTAAAAATTAAAAGGTATATTATCAAATAAAGGTGGTTGTGTGATTGAATATCCTTCCGCAGTATTACGACTACCAAAGTTAGCCATTCATCTTTTTTCAAAGGTTTTCTAAAACTTATTTTATAAATCTTGCTCTGATACCACTTGAAAGTTCATAAGGGTTGTGAAATCTTGAAAAACTAGCTCGAGGCTAACCAAAATGGGGGTGAATTGGTAATTTAAAAATTCTTTAACAAAACAAAAGATTACAATTTACAAACCCCTTGATGCGGAAGCGAATTAAAATTGTGATAACAAAAACATAGAGTTTTAAAACCAAAAAATAAATCATAAAAAATGCATAAATTAAATACGGAACATTAAATAGAAAGAACACACTAGATTTATAGTGGTTTGATTAACTTGACCTACATCCACTCCCTGGAAACCTCCTTTATAGGTATTGCACCAAAATTAGTTTCTCTCCTTTTGCCCCCACTGCAAGGCTAAGAAACCCTTAAAAAATCTTTTCACCAACTTAGTGAGGTAGATAATTAATCATGATAATAGTAGTAAAGAAATAATAATATTTGTTATCATCAAAATCACAGTACTTGGTCCCAAATTTGCAATAGTGTTAATTTTATCATGTTATTTGTGAATTGATATGATGGGCATTAGATTACTTCTAGGTTAGGAACGATCTGGATGCTCACAAAATTTTTTGCAGGTGGTCATGCTCATTCATGGCTAAAATCAAGGGGGATAAATAAAAATTTAACTAGCAAATTTCGCCTGTACTGAATATGCTACATCCCCTTTGAAATTAAAAGAGCATAGCCAAGAGTGTTTGTGCTCAAATCTGAGCAAATTAAATTATTTAACTACTTGGGATGATTTTGATTATAATTGCCTAGGATAACCATATAGTTTATCTAGAGTCTTTTGAGCTTTTGAAATGTAATTTAATTTAATTGAGTTATAAAAGTTGAATTTTGAGGTAGGATATTAACCATCTAGTTCGAAGTCCAAAGGGAAGGGAAGCATCCCTAAGGGGAGAGTTCCTTTCATTTGGAGATTCAAGTTAGGATGATATGAAAATCCAAAGAAGAAAGAAACTCCCCTTCGGGGAGTTCTTACCATTTAGTACTTGGACCCAACGAATCCAAGGAGCTCGCAAAAGGGAGGAAGATGAAAAAGTGAAGGCATTAAGAATATTCCATTCTTAAAATCACTTACGTAATTCTAGGAATTGAATCCAGGTTGTTGTCAGTGGTACCCAACCACTTTTAATTTCTAACAACCCTAGGTTATAATTAAGTTGAACATGCCAAATGGAATTTTTTACTTATTTGAATTATTTTGATTACATAATTTTATTGATGTGTTTAATTTAGCATGGTAGGAGTTTCATAATCTTTCTAGGTTTCTTACTATTACATGTCACTTTTAATTTTGCCTAAAAGCATTTAGGCTCTTTAAGGACAAATAATTTTATCTACTTGTAATTTAAATAATTTTTTTTAGGCTAACATTGAAAGATAATCGAATTTAAGAAGTAAGCTTAGGTTCACCGAGGGTCTCATGCTCGCATATTAAAACCTTCTCTTCCTTGTTAGGCACCTCTCAATCTATGGGTTATAACAGACCAGCTGGCCTATTAAGGTGTAGTTCTATCTAAGGGATGTTGTGAAATCTCTAAAGGAAAATCTATTTACAAAGCCAAAATTTTGAATTGCTTTATATCACTTTTGCATACAAGGTCAATCAGCATGCATTGTATTAGAAATAAATTAAATAAATAAAATTTTAATTGCATTTAAAGCATAACCACCCTACATAAGTAAAGGAGATAATCAGGACATTCCATAGACATTGGCCCTAATTCCTCAAAACTTAAGTGACAGCTCACCCATCTTTCATAAAATACTAAATGAATGGTTTTGAAGCATTAGATGGTTAGTTGGTTCCCCAATCCAGGTTGGGATAAGTCCAAGTTTGCATATCATTAGCTAGGTTCAGGCCACTATGGTTTAGTACCTGAAATAGACTTATGATCAAGGGTGGACCCAAAATTATAAGCCCTAATTTTGGGAATATAATCCCAACATTCTAATAAAATGACAACTCAAATTAAAATCTCTCTAAACCAAATTATAAAGCCCAACACATATGATAGACAAAGATGTTTTTGAAATGTTTCAGAATACCAAAACACCTCCTAGCGTTCATCCTTTGGGCTTCAAAATAACTGTTTAAATGATCCAATCCCAGTTGAGATTCCAACCTCACTCCTTTGATATCACTCTTTGAAAATCTCAAAATAAAATTTCTACCATTATTTTAAAAAAGTATATTCATAGAAAACTCAAGCTTCCTATGATGTATTAATTACAAGGGCTTACCCTCATAGAAGATTTAAGACCCCAAATTAATTTTTAAAATTAATTAATTCTCTTAGAAAAATTAAGGAAATCAAAGATGATCGTTATCTTCATATTTGAGTAGTTAATAAGAAATGGTACTTTCATCCCTTGGGAAGATATATCATTTGTTGTTATGATATTGTATATGAAATTAATGATAATACATCTAGATTTTTATAACTAAATATTTGATCGAACATCATTTTGAACATTCGGGGTCATATGTAGTTCCTTTCTAAATTTGGCTACGATATTCAAGATAGAATTTATAATTCAAAATCTAAACATATTAGGAATTTTTATTTTCGCTTCTAAGGTGGTATATCATTTTTAATGGTATGTTCAATTTTTGAATTAAGATTCAAAATTCAAAATTTAAATTTTCCTAAAGAAATTAAAATTTTAATTTCTTTGCACCTTTTCCAAAGTAAAGCATCAAAATTAAAAAGTGGCGACTCCGCTGGGGAGTAAGCTCTCTCTCCATCTTTAATAATGGTAGAAATTTTATTGTAATAGTAGTTTTGACTACCATCTTTCCATTGGTCCACATACCCATTTCTTTCTTGGGTGAGTGTGGCCAACATAAAAAAAAAATAACAAGAGGTGAGTAAAAAAACCCCCAACAAAATTTAGGCTTTGACATTTCAGCCCAAGTTAATTAGTCGAATGAACGTGTCTAGCCCAACTCTTGGGTTATTTATGTTAATTTTTTGAATCCTCATATTGAGTGAAACTCAACATATTGAGTTTCAAATTTGAATAAAAAATCTATTTAGTTCAAATTCAAAAAATTCCCTTAAAAGTGATTAAAATCAATCTTGGATATCATTGCCATGTGTCACCCTACCATATCTTCTTGTAGTTTGACACGTGCAATGAGAATTTAAATTTCTCAAACTCATAAGTGAATCTTTCACCTTACCATCATATGTTGAGTTATATCTCCTATAACTCAAAAAATATGATAAGAGAAAAAATCAGTTATAACTTTCCAAATTTTACTTCAAATCACCTAATTCAAATCATCTTTTCTCAATTTCAAACATTCCATCACATGGCAAGGGCTAGAAAACTGATCTTTTCCCTGGACCGAGACCTGTACAATGAATAATTAATCTACAATAACTAAATTCATTTTGGAATGGGGTTCCAAACCCTCAAACTAATTGTAAATGGGGGAGTAATAGTTTACCTGGATGCCAAGGTTAAAAAAGACATCCCCCTAGTTGAGATTACTA
The DNA here is from genome assembly GCA_022539455.1 of Dendrobium nobile. Lineage (NCBI taxonomy): Eukaryota > Viridiplantae > Streptophyta > Magnoliopsida > Asparagales > Orchidaceae > Dendrobium > Dendrobium nobile. The sequence goes on along the minus strand of CM039720.1, from coordinate 10,250,513 downwards.
TTGGGTCGGGGATAGTCTCCCCCGCTCCAAAAATATAGGTCACTGTCGCCCTCATACCCACTATATCCTTTGGTGAGGGGGACAAGAAACTACAATTTATAGTTAATACTGAAGTAAATTATATGTTTGATATAGGGCAAGTTCTGAGATCCAATTTACCAGTAAGAATCATAGGAAAGACTACCTACTTCGAGTCAAGAAGAAAATCACTATGTTAAATAAAATTGTTGAATTAAAAGCCCTGGGTCTAGTAAAGCTTGGCATTGTTAAGGAGCTACCTATTCCAGCCTCCTCTCCCCATATAAAATGGAGTTGTTTCTACCCTCTCACTATTGGTACAAGGGAGGAGAGGGTCACTTGGATAGCTTGATCTCCACCATGCCTGGTGGACTATACTATTAAGAAGACTCCCAAGGAGAAGTAAATCCAGAGAAGTAGGGTGTTGAGAAATATCATACACACCTATATTGCTCAAGTAGGGGAAACCAAGGAACAATACATGAAAAACTTGAAGGGAGTTATTTCATATAGAATTGAGAAAGAGATCTTAAAGGAAGAAAAGACCGAAGCAAGAGTTTGGACACCTTAGCCTGTGAAGAAAAATAAAAAGTATGTAAGGTAGTCAGCCACATCTATAATAGTGGACAGCTACCATTAAGTGCCTCACCTCCCATCTACTAAAATGGAGGAGATTATTTTAGTTGGTTTTGGAAAGGGCCACCATTACAACGGTAGGCCACTGACCCCTCCTGCAAAGACAACAAAGCTGGCCTCAATTGTAGTTAAGTCTCATGAAGAGGAAAAAGATAGGATACTGGCAAAAGTTAAGGGAAAGAGGCCCAAGTCTCTGAAAAAGTATTATGCTCCCAAGATGCTCAGTAAGAATGAAGACCCCCAATCACCTGTAGATATCCCTAGGATCTCTATTTACGGACATGAGGGCTCTACCCCACCTGATGTAAGATGCTCTGATCCTTAAGCTCCTTCATTACCTCCTAAGGAGGATGCCCCTCAACCTATCCTAGATGCCACCCTTGTGAATACTGACTTCGAGATAGTCAAAGGGGAAGAGATAGTTGCCAATACAGATGACGAGATGATTGATCAAACAGTGGAAAAGTCCCTTGACTTTGTAGAGGACCTTTAGCTGCAATATATTCTATCTAAGCTAGGTGAGCAAGAATTTAATGACATAATGGATTATAGTGGGTACCTACCCATTAACCTCGAGTGCGTGGAGGGAAGATCGGTCGATGAGGTGGTCCAAGAAATTTGAGACATCCTTAAGAAGATCGAGGCTATGGAAGCCTTCAACCTAGATTTAGATGATCTTTTGATGGATAAATACGATGTTATTGTTGGCAGTATTAACATGGTAGAGATCAGAGCATCAATTAAAAATGCTGAGCCCGGTTAACATCTGTCAGGCAGAGAGGAGGATTCAACGATAGTTATTTCTGATTCTGATGGGTTAGTTAAGCTGAGGAACAAATATAAATACATCAAGAACCTCAAAAGGAAAGTTAAGAAAATGTTACTAAGGGTAGAGGAAATGTAAAGTTAGCTTGTTAAGACACAGCATACTCGACATGAGCAATCACAACCTACAGTACACATAGCAGGTGATCAAAGCAGAAAATTAGATTCAAAATTAAAAATCTCATAATCAACCCCTATGATCCTTCCAGCACCACCAGTAGTCCATTTAGTCCCTCCTGTGCCAACCGATAAAGACATAAAGCATATAATTGAGACCTGGGTAAGGGAGGCTTTAGCCCATTCCCAAGGGGCCACATCTATTCCAAAGGGTAGGCCCTACACTGAGGAATATAACTTAGTTCCTTATTTGGAGGGCTTTGTGCCACGTTCTTTTAAAGTGTTTAGTGACATTAAAAAATTGAGGCAGCACCTAGCCCGCTTCCATTTAAGTTATTGCAAAGTAGGAGGATCAGATGCTTTACTGTTTTGCTAGTTTGTTAATAATCTCTATGGAATCACTTTTGAGTTGTATGCTAATCTGTCAAATGGTTCGATGAGAACCTTTGCTAAGCTAGAGGGTTTATTCTTAGAGAGATTCTCTGGAGCTCAACATTATTTAATCGTGGGAGATCTAGTCATAAAAAATTAAAAGCCTGGAGAGTCCCTGATAGAGTATATCTTGAGATAGAAAAATCTCTCGAGGAATTGTTAACCACAACTGCAAGAGTAACACATAGTGGAAATTCTTCTAAAGAATATCCATGAGCCTATTGCAAAGAAGCTGGAAGAGGAAAATAAGAGAGATGATCCCAATTTTTGCCCTTACCACCATATGTTGGGGCACACAATTGAAGACTTCCTTATCTTTAAGAGCTATCTTGAGATAAATTACAAATAGGGCAATATCATAATTCCTAAAGAGTATTATTTTTCAGATCCAGATCAGGAGTCAATCAAAACAATCTCAAGTAAAAACTCTAACATTTCTTTGTCTATTGAAGATGGTTGGAATATTGCTTTATCCCGAGCATTTAAAAAGTTGATTAAAAAATGTTTTCATCTTTCTCAATAGTTTCCTACGAGAGCCCGAGGCTCGATCTTTAAGGTTGAGCTAGAGGCATCGCAGGAGGATGTTGAGAAGGTTTCCTTTCCAAAAGTTATAGGAACTATTATAAATAATAAAAAAAGAGTGAAACTTTTATAAAGAAGAAACATGTTGATATGATATGGATTCAGGCAGTGGATGGTGGCATAAAACCCAAGTCCCCACTGATGTTATCTGATTTTTACTTTGCCCCATCAAAGGAAAAGGGTCAAAAATCAATGAAAAAAAGACCATTCTGCCATATTTGGATGATTAATATTGAGAATGGCATAAAAAATGAACCTTCTAAAAGTTTGATAAGGATGTTAAGCCTAAGTTAACTTATCCCTAGGCACTCCAGGACAGGAGGGGGGGGGGGGGGGGGGGGGGGGGTGAATTAGTGAATACAAAAACAAATTTATTAATTTGAAACAAAGACAATATTTTTGGATTTTTCAACATTTAAAAAATAAGTAGCAATTATCACTTAGTGCGGAAGTGACAAATTTACCAAAACATCTAAGCAATGATGATGATATTCTAATTAGTAGAACGAAGCATTGAGTATAATTTTCATTAACCAGTTATAATAGAATTAAAATACAAATGGTAAAAATACGAGAAAAAAAAATTAGAACGAACACACCAGAGATTTATAGTGGTTAGTCAAACAATGACCTACGTCCACTCCCCGGAGTCCTCCTTTCTTAGTATTACACTATCACTATAGTGTCTCTCCTTTGTTCCCCACAGCAAGGCAGAAAAGCCCTTACACAAATCACTTCCACCAAACTCGGTGCGACAGAGAGCGAGAAGCTTTGTCACCCTCCAGGTGATGGTAGTGGACCTTAAATCTTTTTATTGCTCTTGGAGAAGGCAGAGAAACTTGGACTCATTTCTCACACTCCTGGTGATGGAAGAGAACCACATCCTTGGACTGAATAATTTCTCCCCAGAGCCACCCAAGAAACCTTAACAGACACTTGGAGGATCAAGGCAAGACACTTGCTTGGAGCAATCGTGTGAACCCCTCACACTACTTCTCCCTCACACACAAGCTCTCCCTCTTCTTCCCAAAGCTCTCCTAGATCTTCTTCCCAAAGCTCTCCTAGATCTTCTTCTCAAATCTCCCTCACAAGAACACTCAGCAGCCAATAGCTTGAAACAAGTAAATGAGTGAGATTAATATAAGGCCTCATAAAAAGCCTTAAATTCAATTCTGGCCACTCTGATCATACAATACAATCATAGATCATACAGTATGACTAGTTCAAAGTACTCCTGTTAGTATTATACGAAGGGCTAGAAACTGTACGATTAGTTCAAAGAATTGAGCTGATCGTCTAGTACGATTTAGAGCACTGTCTAGTACGATTAGTGCAAATGACTTAGATTATCATGTTGTATGATTGGTGATGATATAATTATCATACCATGTAAGAATTAGATCATATAGTATGATTTATCAAATCATCCTGTATGATCTGACTGGAATAATTAATCCAAATTTATTCCCTAATCGTAGGATAAATTTAGGTAAGATTTAATTACATTGTACATTATGATGAGTATAAAATTTGAATATCAAAATATTACCTAAATTATGATTGGCGGCTGGGATCTTAATTTCAACTTATCATCTTGTATGATTAGTTAATCTTGCATTAATCATCATAATTAGCCATTTTAATTATTTTTTTATTAGCTAATCGTACAGTATGATATGGATCGTATAATAAGATTAGTTCAAAAATTGCAAGTTCTTATATTGTCACTAACTCACTCCCTTGAGTGTGTGTGCGCATGATTACCGAGCTTAGTATCCACCAAAAACATGATTTGACTCAAGAAAAGTAAAAATACATAAGAATTGAAAATATAGACATTTCACGATATACTTAACCATAGTCTACCCAATCTTGACCTGATCAAACTTGCAAGTGTACGATGGACTTGAAATGTTAGTGCATAGGAAAAAATAGATATACAGTAATAACAATTAACTGGAGATAACATAGTAAGGTATCCAATAATATTTATTATCATCAAAATTATAGGACTTGGGTCCATATTTGCAACATCTTCTATAGAAGACAATAAAAAGTCAGCAGTGATCTACCAAGATCATCAAAAACCCGATTCTTCAGATTTGACCTCTAAATGGGGAGACAAATATGAGATCTTATCAGATGGAGACACACCCAAAGTTAACTTTCAAGGGAGTCTCCTCTTGATAATTTTTTATATTTAGAGTCCCCATAAAAAAATGACATTGCATCACCAAAGGAGAGTGTAAACCCTACTACAATTTATCCTCCTAAGGAGATCATGGAGGTACAACTTTGTGGTGGCAAAGTCTTACCCCCTAGGCTTCCTCCTCAGGAAAAGGGCAAGCAAGTTATCTCTAATGATCTAATTCAAATTCTTTCTCAATAACAAAATTTTCCTTCCTATCAACTAGGTCCCAATCTTAGGAAGTTATCGGCAAAGTTGAGTATCTACGACACCCTCATCCTCTTAAAGGAAATAAAGGAATCTTTAATTAAAGTACTTCTTGGCCCAAAGATTTGCTTAACTCAGTTAGCTACAACTTCACAGAATGAAGCTCTGTATAAATAAATCTCATGGGTAACCTTTGTCAACGAGGATTTACTTCTGGGAACTACCAATCATAATTTCCCACTTTGCATTACTGTAAATATGGGAAAATTCAATGTAATGAATGTAAAGACTCTCACATACCTTAAAGTGGACACACGTAAGCTTATCACTGACAAAGTGGTATTATATGGGTTCAATGAAAAGGAAGAGAAGACTTTTGGTTCTATCAGACTCCTTTTAGAGATAGGAGAGTTGAAAATAGAAGCTAAATTTTACATAATTGATTTGACAACATGTTTTAGAGCACTTCTAGGTAGGCCCTGAATCCATGAGTATAAAATTGTTCCATCTACCTTACCCCAATGCGTCAAGTACCAACGATATGGAATTGATTACGTTATTAAGAGTGATTTGCAACCATTCTCTATTCATGAGATCAAGATCTACAAAGATGCAGTATACTATAAACCTAAAGGGTCAACTACCTATCTTAAAAGTGAGATCACAATCAAAGAGGAGAAAGCACCCAAACAAGTTCAAAAGGAAATAAAAAATCAAAATGATAAAAGATAAAAGTCAAGAAAGAAAATAATCAGATAGTGAAGATGATGTCGATGGCATGATCATTAAGCTTTTAAATAGTTTCCCTCAAAGAGGTGGGAGGATGGCCCAAGGAGCACATGGTTGAGGCTATCCTTCACTTGAAAAAAGAACACCCCTGATGTACATTAATTTTGAATCAAGTTCTGATGATGAATCAAAATTACGGGGTGCAAAATTTCCTTTTGATTACCAAAAGATAAATTTTCCTCCAAAATTTAATCTCACTTTAAAACAGGATAGTGATCTAGAGGGTGACACTTCAAAAGTACAAAGTGACGAGCCTGAATTAACTATGTATGAAAAGTTGAGTAGGAGAATTGAAGCCTTAAAGCTTAGCCCCACTATTAGTCAGTGAGATTATATGGTTATTAATTAGGGATTCTACTAATTTAGTTGATGAAGTAAGGAAAGTACATAAGTTTTTTCCTAGTCCCTCCACCTTACGTAATGAAGGCAATGTAATCCTTAAGGAGGAAGATTTCAATGAATTAATGGAATTACCTCTTGGCTTCTATCATATATGCATAAAAAATTATATCTCCAAAGGTCTCACACTGGGTCAATAGACCAAGTGTCAGGCTAGATACCACAAAAGCCTCTAACACACAAAAAAATTAAAAAAATTTAAACAGTGGTATCGGCTTTAGTACTGTTAGTTCATTTGACGATAACGAGTATTATCTTGTGATAAAAAATCATCCTGAATTTGAGAAGGCCCTATAAAAATTGTCTACACCCTTGATGGGTTTTGTTTGAAGACATCAAATGATCTAGATGAACTTCAAGTTCATGATGTACCGCCTAAATTTGAAGAAGAAGTTAAATTGAAAGTTGAAAAACTCATTAAAATTAACGCCCCACCTTCATTAGCTCTTTGTTGAGTGAGGATTAATCAAAAGATCTAATCCAACTTTTATTCAAGTTTAGGGACTTATTTTCTTGGATATTGGATATAATCTCGGGCTTGTCTACTAATGTAGTAGTACATAAACTTAGAATTTTACATAATGCCATTCTTGTTAAGCAAGGTCCTCAATGCATGTGTCAAGAAATTATGCAATAAGTTATTTTTGTAATCAAGAAATTAGTCGAGGCCCAATTTATTTGAGAGGAATAGTATCCCTCTTGGGTAGCTAGTGTTGTACCAGTTTGAAAGAAAAATGGCCAAATTCAGATCTGTGTCGACTATAAAGATCTAAATAAGGCATATCCAATGATGAATTTATTTTACCCATACTCAAGCTCATGGTGGACATTTCCTCTTCACATGTTATTTTATCCTTTATAGATGGCTCATCAGGTTAAAACCATATCAAGATGGCCCTAGAAGATTAGAGGAACATTGCATTTAGAACTCCTATATGAATCTTTTATTATAAAGTGATGCCATTTGGTCTCAAGAATGCTGGTGCAAACTACCAATGTGCGATGGCCCAAATTTTTGATGAATTAATTCATAATTAAGTAGAATGCTACATTGATAATTTGGCCGTCAAGAGTAAAGTAAAATAGGATCACTTGTATGACATAAGAATTGTCTTCGAGCAGTTTCACCGCTACAACCTCAAAATAAACCCCTTGAAGTGTGCTTTCGGCATCACTTCAAAAAAATTATTGGGCTTCATAGTGAGGCACCATAGAATTAAAATTGTTCTTGCTAAGATAGAAGCCATCTTAAATATGTCGCCTCCTAGAAGCTTTACTCAGCTAAGGTCTCTTCATGATAGAGTAGTGTATATGCAAAGTTTTTTTTTCTAAAATCTTTGGAAGGTGTTATCCCTTCTCTGTCCTAACTAAAAAGGATGCCAAATTCATATAGGACAAGAAATTTTAAAGTGCCTTTGACAAAATCAAATAATATCTTACCAATCAGCCAATGTTGGCAGCCCCTGTACTAAGGAAACCTCTTATTCTCTATACTACAGCTTTAGATGAGTCTCCTAGTGCCCTGTTGGCTCAACTCAAAAATGAGGGAAAAGAAAATGCCCTCTATTACTTGGGTCAACATCTTCTCCCTACAAAAATTCAATACCTTCCATCGTGAAGCATTATCTTGCTTTAGTTTTTATAGCCCAAAATCTAAGGCACTACATGCTTTCTCATCAGGTAAGTTTGATTTCAAGAGTCAATATGTTGCAATATCTTATGACCCGACTGACATTATTAGGGTGTTTGGCACATTGTTCTATGTTATTGCTTCAATTCAAGATAACTTTCATTCCCTTGCATGATGTGAAAGGATGGGTCGTTGCTGACTTCCTTGCAACACACCCGCTGCTGGTAGATTCTCCTCTAAACATTAATTTACCTAACAAACAAATCATGAGTTTTCAGGAATATGATGACCATGTTTGGGAATTATATTGTGATGGTGTGGCATCCTCTAAGTGAGGTAATACACAAAAATATACTATTCATAAAAAAGTTATAATTGGCATGATTTTCATACACTAGACAAGGGAATAATGCATTTCTCCTAACACTTATCAGAGCCATGCATAAATAATGAGGCTAAGTATGAAGCTTTGATAATTTGTTTGGAACTTACAATACTGATGGACATAAAAAAATTAAAATCTTTGGTGATCCTCTGCTGGTTATCAACTAGATTGCAAGAGCTTATAAGATTTTAAATCCAATACTCTTAAAGTAACATTAGTACACAAATCACCTACTCAAGTAGATTTCTATCGTAACTATATATAGGATTTCCTATCGGAGCAACTCTGTTGTAGATGCCTTAGCAAAGCTTGCAAAGGAATTTGCCTGGATAGAAGAAGACACCATTTTTTATAGAGATTCATGGTCGTTAGGTCCTAGCTCCTATAGATTTAGAGCATATAAACAAGAAATCTTCCCAAGTCCTATTTGCCTCTTCAACAAATGATAAAGAAGGCGATTAGAGACAACCTTTCATTGATTATCTCCAAGAAGGCATGCTCCCTCATGATAGGTCTCTTGCTAATCAAATCAAGAAATGTGCCCTTTCATATGCACTTGTGAACAACACTCAATACCATCAATCGTTAGATCATATGTAGCTATGTTGTCTAGACAAATAAGAGGCCTTGAAGATCATGAATGAGGTCCATTCCAGACTATGCAGTGCTCATCGATCAGGTCCTAAGATGAAAATAAAAATTAAAATAATTGGATATTATTGGCCTATGATGATTGACGATTGCATGAATGTTGCAACACATTGCCATCAGTGCTAAGTTCATGGCGTGGTTTTACATCAGCAGCCTAACATGTTGCATCGCATGATAGTTTCATGCCCTTTGAGAGTTGGGGTATGGATGTTATTGAGCCTTTTGACCCTCCTTCTGTAAGGGTTCATCCCTTCATTTTAGCCTTGACTTATTACTTCTGCAAGTGAGCGAAAGAAGATCCCCTACGCCATTTAATATCACAGCATGTCATGAAGTTCTTTCATGACCATGTAGTATATCATTCAGCATATCCCCTAGGTTCATATCCAATAATGGAATTGCATTCAAGTCTATAGAAATAAATAATTTTACAAAATGTTATGGTATTGATTAGAGATACTCAATAATCTATTACTCATAGGATAATGGGTTGGTTGAGGCCTTCAAAAAAGCCCTAGCACAAATCAGCAAAAAGACCCTAGATGACAACAAATGCCAATGAGATGAGAGGTTGGTGGGAGATTTGTGGGCCTATTGAACCACTTATAGCACTCTAACCCAATCCACTCCGTTCGTATTAATGTATGGGTCTAAGACCTTACTCCCTCTAGAACTATAATTCCTTTTAATGAGGATTGCAATATAAAACTAGATCACGATAGAACAAAATGCACAACTCAAGTTGGAAGTGCTCAAAGGCCTTGAATAACATCGCCTCTAAGCTCAGCAAAAGTTAGAGTTATATAAAGACTGAATGGTTCAAGCTCATGATAAGTTACTGCGACCTAGAACCTTCCAAGTAGGATACTTTGTCATGGTTCCTTAAAGGCCAATCATAATCCACTAAAAGATCAGTGGCAAGTTTAAACCAACATGGGAAGGACCTTTTGTCATAGAGACAGTCTACGAAGGAGGCTTATATCTACTAGTTTGTTGTAAAGAAAATCACTTATGCTTCAAGTGAATGGGAGTTTCCCTAAGAAATATTTTGCTTTATGCAGCTCAAATTTTAAATTAATGAAAAACATCTTCATGATTTGAATCAAATTGAATCAAATTTATCCAAATCTCAAAATCTAAAACCAAAGCTTTATGATCCATAATGTTAGATGTGAGCCATCGTGCTTTTTTTCCTTGGGATTAGATCCACTAGTTATGGAGCACACCCTTTGTGACACCAACCTAATATAAAATCAAATCATTTTGATCCTCTATGGTTAGGATTAAGTCCCCACCTTAGGCTTAATTTCCATATGATCATCCACTAATGGTGGAGCAATCCTTTTGTCGCACCACCCTAGTATCGAATCAAACCATTATGATCCACTATGGCTACGTATAAGTCTTCATCTTAGGCTTCCTTTTCATATGATCATCTGCTAGTGGTGGAGCACACCCTTTGTGGCACCACTCTAGTTATCTAATCTTTAAGATTAGATGTGAGTCATCGTGCTTTCTTTTCTTAGGATTAGATCCACTGATGGTGGAGCACGCCCTCTATGGCACCACCCTAGTATCAAATCAAATCTTTTCAATCCTTTATAATTAGGTGTACGTCCCCACCTCAGGCTTCCTTTCCATATGATCATCTGCTAGTAATGGAGCACACCCTTCATGGCACCACTCTAGCTTCTAATCCTTAAGGTTAGCTGTGATTCTTCATGCTTCCTTACCTTAGGATTAGATCCACTAGTGGTGGACCATGCCATTTATGGCACCACCCTAGTATTAATTCAATTTTGATAATCTATGCTTAGGTTAAATTCCCCACCTCTGGCTTCCTTTCCATATGAATATTTGCTTATAGTGGAGCACACCCTTCATAGTACCACTCTAGGTTTCTGATCCTTAAGGTTAGGCATGAGTCATTATGCTTCCTTCCCTTATGATTAAATCTACTAGTGGTGGAGCACGCCCTTTATGGCAACACCCTAATATTAATTCAATTTCGATCCTCTATGGTTATGTGTAAGTCCCCACCTTAGGATTCCTTCCCATATGATCATCTGTTAGTAGTGGAGCACTCCCTTTGTGGCACCACTTTAGCTTTTTGATCCTTAAGATTGGGTGTAAGTCATCGTGCTTCCTTCCCCTAGGATTATCTCCATTAGTGATGGATCACACCCATTATGGTACCATCCTAATTTCCTTGCTTGAGAATCGATCTCCCATTCAAGTTTAAATCTACTAGTAATGGAGCACGCCCTTCTCTGAACCACTCTAACTTTCTCATCCTTAAGGTTAGATGTGAGTCATCATGCTTTCTTTCTTTAGGATTAGATGTACTAGTGGTGGAGCATGCCCATTATGGCACCACCCTAGTATCAAATCATGCTTTCTTTCCTTTCCACACGATCATCTGCTAGTAGTAGAGCACGCCCTTCTTAGGACCACTCTAGCTTCCAATATTTAAGGTTAGATGTGAGTTATCATGCTTTATTTCATTAGGATTAGATCTGTTAGTGGTCTAACATTCCATTTGTGGCATTATCCTAGTTTAAATTTAATCTTGATCCTCTATGGTTTGGTGTGAGCCCCCACCTCGGGCTTCCTTTTCATTCGATTATCTGTTAGTAGTGGAGCACGATCTTCATGGCACCACTCTGGCATTCTTTTCCTTAAGCTTAGAAGTGAGTCAATGTGCTTTCTTTCCTTAGGATTAGATCCACTAGTGGTGGAGCACACCCTTTGTGGCACCATCCTAGTTCAAATTTTATTTTGATCCTCTATGGTTAGGTGTGAGTCCCCACCTCAGGCTTCTTTTCCATATGATCATCTGCTAGTAGTAGAGCACGCCCTTTGTGTCACACTCTAGCTTCCAATCCTTAATATTAGATGTGTGTCATTGTGGTTTCTTTTCTTAGGATTAAATCCACTAATGGTGGAACAAGCCCTTTGTGGCACCATACTAGTTCAAATTCAATTTTGATCCTCTATTTTTTTTTTGTTAAAGCCAACAAAGGGGCCAACGCGTTAATTAAAAAAATCAATTACAAAGTCCTTAAGGGGGTCCCTCAGCTCCCTACTGCTCAAAAGAGCTACAAAACGAAGCAAAAGAAAACCTAAGAGCCAATAGTCCCCACTTAGCCAAAATACAAAAAACCCTAGTAACATTCTAAAGATGCTATAGATAAGCATCCAAAAAAGAAATAAATGGATATAAACCTGAAGTACGATCTTTCTGCAAAAAATCTTGATCACAGCCATAGAGAAATCCTCCTGAAAATAAAAAAGGCTACAAAACAAAAAATAAAGCACAAGGAACCAGAGAAATATAAAATGGAAGTTGATTAACTTAAAAACATGATAACATTAAAATATATTACCCATATCCATGCAGAAATACACCATAGCAATGATCCAAGATATGACAACAATGCATAAAATACAAAAAAAGGACTAGAAGGAAGTAAGATAGGCCATTCAAGCTAATATAGAACTCCAACCAAAACCAGCACTTAAACCCCAATAAGAGTAAGGGCTGAACGACCTAAGGAAAAAATGAAATCATCATTCATCACTTAGGTAATCCAAATGCCACTCCATCCTACCACCCAACCTAAATAACCACACCCTAACACTAAGCTCCGAAGAGTAGCAATACAAGTACATAGAAAGAGCAGCCCCGTACACACAAAAAAAGACAAATCTGGATAGAAAAATAAGACAACCCAAAGGAAAGTCAAGGGCCACCATAGCCACCATTATAAACCACAAAAGAGTCCAAGGCTAACACCAACAGACCACCCAAAAATGACCCCTAAATAACCAACTAAACACATGGAACACAGAGGACAGGAAAAACCCTAGGCAGACCACAAAAAATGACCCAGCAGTCCCACAATAGGGGAAACCCAAAACAAAAACAATTTTGATCCTCTATGATTTGGTGTGATTCCCCACCTCAGGTTTCCTTTCCATATGATCATCTACTAGTAGTGGAGTACGCCCTTCGTGGCACCACTCTAGCTTCCTTCTTCTTAAGGTTAGGTGTGAGTCATCTTTCTTTCTTCTCTTAGGATTAGATCACTGGTGGTGGAGTACGACCTTTGTTTCACCACCCTGGTATTGATTCAATCTTGATTCTCTATGGTCAGGTGATCCCTTTCTTTGGAACCAAAACCAAGATTTGACCTTTTTATTCAGTCAATGCCAATATGTGCAATAGAACTTTATTATACTTCACATATTATGGGTTCATTTGTTGACATCATTTCTGTATGGGGTCATCAGCCTGTGTGTTGATGTGATGGTTAACAATCATCCAGTTGTCAATCATCCAGAACATAATCTGCACTTCAAACATCAGCCTGCACCAGTCTGCAGCTACAAAGTCTCCAAACAAACTTTAAACATATAGTCTTTAATCATATATTCAATTAACTTCAATCATCTAGTCTATATCAACATGTAATCACTTGAAGCTATAGCCCCGCACAATAGCTAGGTTACTTAGTATACTACCCAACTCAGTACACTGGCACTTAGTGATCACCACTTGATTTCTTTTATCCAATCATTAATAATTACTTAATAGATTTTCATTGATGTGGAATATTTAAATTTAATTAATCAAATCTAGAGTCTAGTTCAAATCCAAAATTTTAGAACAAAATTCAAGGTTAAAGGCCCATGTCCTATAACCCTTTTTGAGTGATTTTTTAATCACCTCAAAACCTTGTTAGATGAATACCAATTCAATATCTTTCAATTGCATATTGATTGTGCATGTCCTTAGGGTCGACCCTCCAAATTTGAAGCCAATCTAAGACCTCTAACCTCATAAACATGATTGAAATTCAAAGGCTACAAAACCATCAAATATTTATAGCCTATGCCATTGGACCTTCTGTATTCTCCATCATGACATGTTGAACACAAAATTGCATCTTGGTGGACCCTGGTCAACCTAGAGTTGACTAGGGCCCATTTGACCAGAATGTCCCTTAAGGGAAAATTTGGAATTTCCTCTAAACCTTAACATGGCCAACCCATATCATGTCATGGAACCTTCCCCAATGCAACCTTAACATTAATATATAAAGCTATGTTGTGATATTCTTACAGTTTATCGAACCCTTGTAAAAATAATGAGGTCAAATATGAAGCTCTCATAACTGGTTTAAAATAAGCAATATCAAAGGAAATTAAAAATATCAAAATTTATGGTGATTTGCAACTGGTAATTAATCAAGTTGTGGGAACCTATAAAGTTTTAAAACTCAACATGCTTGAATACCACTCATATAATAAGAAACTATTTTAGAAATATCTCAATTCAACTTTCTTTAGAATACCGCGTGGTCAAAATGCTATGATGGACATTCTTGTAAAGATTGCTAATAAAATTTCATGTCCTGTCAGTCCAAATAGAAGTTCAAAATCGTCAAATTTTATCTCCTATTAACTTTGGAAATCTAAATAAAGCTTCTTCCTCAGGCAGGTTTTCATTTGTAATAGATAATGAAGATAAATGGTGCCATCCTTTCATTTAATATCTCCAAAATGGTAAACTCCCAAGGGAAAAATATGTTGCTCGCCAAATAAAGAAAAGAGCATTGTCATTTTCACTAATTAACAATACCTTGTATCGGTGTTCATTTGATCAAATGTGGTTGCGATGCCTTGCAAAGGATGAAGGACATAAGATAGTGACTGTGGTACATGGAGGATTGTGCAGTGCCCACCAATCAGACCCTAAAATGAAATTAAAAATTAAAAGGCTTGGTATTCCACGTTAAATCATATCCGATAATGTCAATTTCTAAAGGACCATATCGTATATAGATTTGGTATTCCTCATCAAATCATATCCAATAATGGTCCTACATTAAGAAGTATAAAGCTAAATCAATTTAAAAAAAAAAAACATAACATTGATTGGAGATATAGTATGATTTATTACCCTAGAGCTAATGGATTAGTAAAAGCATTCAACAAGACATTAGTTCATTTGATAAAGAAGAATTTATACAAGAATAAATGTCAATGAAATGAAAAGTTGGTTGAAGCATTGTGGGACTATTGGACCACATACATAACTCCAACACAGGCCACTCCCTTTGCACTAGTCTATAGGGTGAAGGCTGTTCTCCCCTTGAAGGTACCGTTCCCATCTCTTAGAATTGCAATAAATAATGAAATTGCAAATGAAATAAATGCCTAACTAAGGTTGAAAGAGCTCGATGGTTTAAATCAAAAACATCTGCAGGCTCTATAAAATCTTTGGTTATACCAAGCACTCATGGCTCAGGCTCATGACAAATTGGTCCGTCCTAGGACTTCCAGGGTTGGAAACTTGGTCTTAGTTCTTCGTAGACCGATCCTTGCTCACCTCAAAGTAGGTGGAAAATTTGAGCCTACTTGGGATGACCCCTTTATGGTAGAAAAAGTCTATCAAGGTAGGTCTTGTTAATTAAATGGTTACAATGGAGAATCTCCTATGTTGCCTATCAATAGACGTTACCTGAAGAAATATTATAATTGATTGTATGCAAATTTCAAATTTAATGAATGAATGTTTCTGTCAGATAGAAATATTCTTCCCATCCAATTGTGGACTGGGTCCGAATTACCAAAACCTCGATCTAACAAATCTTTCATCCTTCCCAAAAAGGAAAATAAAATTCATCTGTCTCCAAAAGAAAGTTATTTTTTTTCTCCAAAGGAAAGTAAAATTCAAATCTTAATACCAAATAATAAGTGTAGACATCCCCAAATAGGGTTCCTCTAATCAAGTTTTGAGTTTAGGAAGAATTCAAACCTTCTAAGGTCCTCCTAACTCATCCCTCTAGATCTTGTTCTACCCAAATTAAGCATCAATAGATCTATCCAAATATAGACTTTTAGTGGGTGTCAAAATACCCTTTAATCTTGCTAAATGTTAAGGTTTATCTAGCCAAAATAGTTGACCTTTACACCAAATATCTCTAAGGCTTAAGTAGTAGCCAAGTGCTCTTAACCTTAGCTTCTTTTGAGTTGTATCTTACCAAAATAAGATAAACTCAACTTCTAATTGGTTGCCAAAATACCTTTTAAAACCTTCTAATAGGGGCCAAGTACCTCTTGAACCTCTAGGAAACAACAAATATTTCTAACCCCTTTCAAGTGATAGCCAACATATCCTTGAAAACCTTGTACGTGGTAGCCAAAATACCCCAAAACCTATAGGAGATGACAAATTATCTGTAATATCATGTTAGTGACACCAAATGTCCCTAATCTCATCTCCAATTGATAACAAGTTATTCTTGATCTTGTTGGTGGTAGCCAGAACACCGTTAAACTCTTGTAGAAATTATCAAATTTCTTCTAACCAAATCCAAATCTTCATAGGGATACCAAATATCTCTTGAAATCTCTTTAAAAGTTTCCAAAATACTTCTATTCATATTAAACCTCTCTAAAGATATCAAATGTCTTTAGAAATCCCTTTGGGAGTTACCAAAACGTTTCCTAATCTCTCCTGCAAGAGTAATCTAATGCTCTTTCCTTATGGTGATGGAAAGAAATATTTTTGAGCTTTGTATATCTTATGTAAATCCAAGTTTAGGCTCTCATAAATCTCTCTTTCCCATCCAAATCATGCCCTATTTTGCTTGGAAGATCTTGTTTGACTATTATAGGTCAATGCCAATATGTGTGGCGTGATCATGCTCTATCAATTTGATCAATCATCCTTGAACATAAATTAACTTGCATCGGCCATTAATTGAATTTAATTAAATTTAATTTTATCGAATTAATCTTAATTAAGTGCAATTAAAATCAAATCTATCTAACTTGAAGCCAACCAAGGCTCATCGAACCAAATTCAATGCAAGTCGATGGTATTTCGACTATAACTTTGCAAAATTGGCTCGATCAAACCCAATAAGACCTAAATCAACACAAATCGGTTCGGATCGAGTCCAATTTGGAGTCAATTTCAACCCAAGTCATCCAATTTGACTTCTTAGCCTCTCCTAATCATTTTTCCTTAATAGGAAATTTGATTTGATGGCCAGGATTCAAAGCCGGGCTACTACAGCATCTTTTCCCTCAGATTTATGGGACGGAGGATCAAGATATCATAGAGCAAATCCTATCCCATGGTAAAAAGTAAAATTGAATAGAAGAGGGCCTTATTCCGCGTATATGAAGTGTGGGAGAGAGGGAGGAGGGTTATTTGACCTTGTGTGTTTCGGGAGTCCAAATTTAGAGTAAGAGGAGGTGAAGGTGGAAGTTTTCCCCGTGCTTCGTGTGTCCGGTCCCGACCATGTCCCTAGCTATTTATTTTCTTGCTTTCTAAAAGTTTAGTGAAGAAATCAGTAGCTTCTCCTTCTACCTTTGACTCTGATGATCTTGCAATAGTCAAAGCAACTTTTGGAAACATTCAGATAGTATATTCCATGATTTGGAGCACCTTGAACATCAAATCCATCTTCTGGAGCATCTTGCACAGCATCCTTCTTCCTCGATCTTACCTTTTGCAAGGTGTCAGGAATGTGGGTGGTGCCGAGACAACCCAATGAGGTAAATCTTAGGAGAGTCCCTAGGCCTTCAAGCCAATGGTTGTGTGTATGACGTTCCAAAAGCCATAAACCCTTAGAAAGCCATGCATTTTACTTTCCAAACCTAAGAAAATCCCATTCATTTGTTGTCCTCTCCGTTAAATAGTGAAATTTTGGTGATTTTCTCTTGTTTACTCTCTTGTGAGAGTCAAAGAGGCACGTTGACACTTGTAGGGGTGTTGTATTTGTTTCCAACGCCCTCCTAATGCATGATTTTGCACTCATATCGCATGCTCATCCTTCATCTACAAATGGAACATAGGTTTTGGTTATCTCTTCTCACCTCAAAATGAATGTTGAGTGTAGGGTTCCTTACATTGTAGGTCATTTTTTCGTTCCCCTAATGCTAAATAAAATGGATCTAGTGCGTTAACTTGCATTTAATGGGTTTATGATTCATTTAAGATTTGCAAAATATGTAAATATACTTGTTTAATATCAAATTTTGGTTAAACTAATATGGAGTAGCCAATGGATTTCCAAGACCCATAGACTACACTTTGCCTTGTGTTCAAATAGTACAAGTTTTTTTATGTAATATCCTAAAATTAAGAGAGCATGTGAAGGAATTTTTAAACTTGCAATTTGTTCAAATTATATGCACATTTCATTTATGCACAAAATACCAAAAGTGATTTATGATTATATGAATGTACATGTATTGAAATCTAAGAATTTCTTTGAAATCTTACAAATGCTTGATTATGAATTTATTCAAGATGAATAACATTAAATTGGCATGAGACTCCTCATGAACCTTCAAGGGATCGTGCTGCAAGCCTCATGAGGAGCATTATCGATCTAGTTTGTGCACGATTTTTTGTAAGACCAAATAGTTGATTTCTCTTAATTGTGCGAATATCTATAATTGAAAACTTAACTTCATGCGAGATATATCATGCATATGTTAGAACTTGTAGCTCTTTGCAAGTTTTGAAAAATGCAAGTAAATGAATTTGACTAGCCTAAAATAATTTTTTTAAATCATTGCGAAATTCCTTATATTACCCTCAAAGGTTTATGTTGATGATTTCACATTGTAAAGAGCCAATTAAACTCACTTATGATATTTCACAAAACTCAAAGTTTAGGGTGGGAAACCATCACATGCATACTCCTAGGTTTCTTCTAGATTATATCAAAATTGATCTTTAGGATATTCCTAGAAGTCTTCAATCATCTAATCATGTCAAATTGATTGGACTTTTCCCTAAAAGCTTAGATGTGTTTTCATACCTTAACATGAGTCCAAATCATGTTTCATATATCTCTTACTAGGATAACTAAGCCTCCAAATTTCTTAATCATATCAAAATTGTTTTAGAAATCTCCCCAAAAGTACTAGGAAATCAATTTTTCCCTTCTCCAAACAAATCCAAAACATTTATAGAAGAGTAGGAAGTTCTCTTCCTCATGCCCATGTCCCTCATGCATGATACAGAGCATCCTCAAGGCTCCAATTATTCTATTACATGTGTTTTAGCTTGCGCCAAGAGTTGTCATCAACCTTCTTCATGTATGATGTCGTAGATTTCCTCAAAATCCTTAGCACAGTACACTATAAGCTCCTAAATTTAGAGCCAAATCCTAGGTTTACTCTTTCATTTGTTAAGACATAAAATTAGCAAATGAACAACGTTCTTTCATGCATGATGCTTGGAGTTTCCTCAAAACTACAAGTGTTTGATTTCATGAAGCCTAGTATATACTAGGAGTTCCTTCATGGGACCTCCACCCTTTCATGCATGAAAACTTTGGAGCATCTCAACCCTCCAAATGTTCCATTGCATGATAAATCATCAACCCTTGTTTCTTGACACCAAATCAATAAACATCCACCTCTCTATTCCTGCCTTCATGACTTTTTAAGCCTCTTCAATGTTCCAAATGTTGTTTTACATGATGCCTTGGAGCTTAGAAATAAATTCTATGTCATCCATCCTTTGTTGTTTTTTGAAACAAAAAATCAATAAACAATCATCTCTACCTCTTTTTTGTTGATGCACAAAGTCAACAAACATTCATTTATCCCCCTTTATGCATTATGATTCAAAGTTTCCCAAAGCTTCAAGAATATCATTGTATGAAGGTTTTGGATCTTACTCCTAAATCCTAAATTTCCCCCTTCATTTGTTTAGACACAAAATCAACAAATGAATATCCCTCCTCTTTCATGCATGATATTTAGAGCTTCCCCAATGATCCAAGCAATATTATTGCATAAATCATTAAAACTTAGAACCAAATTCTAAGTACTCTCACATATTTTGTTGGAACACAAAACCAACAAATATCCTCCTCATGCATGTTGTTTTGAAGCATCTAATAAGCTTCAAATACATCATTAAATGAATCATTTGAATTTGGAACTAAATTCCAAGTTTCTTCTGCCATATTCATTGGAGCATAAAACTAATGAATAATCTTTCCAAAACATAGAGATTCAAACCAAAATTTCCTCCATTCACTTAGCCTAAATAGAGTGGATGGCCACCCCTCTTTGAACACCAAATCTTCAAAGACAATCTTCAATTCACATCTCATAAGTTGTGTCCTCTTCTCTCACCTTCTACAAACCAAAATTGTAGAATATCTTCTCTTTCACTCAACCCAAATTGGATAAATGAGTAGCCTTTCTTTGAACTTCAAATACTCAAAGAAACCCCTCCAACTTGCAATCCTCAAAAGTTGTATGTTTTTTTCTCTCATTCCTCAACATACCAAAACTGTAGAGAGATCCCTCTTTCTAGAACCCAAAAGTTGTAGGAAATCTTTTCATCCTCCCAACCTAAATTGGGTGAATGAGAATCTCTCTTTAAATATCTCAAAAATTGAAGGAAAACCCTTGTGATTTGTAATCAACATTTACATCTCACCCATCAACATTTCTTTAATCCAAAGTAAGTAGATGATCATGCATCATTAAATGCAAAATCCAATGAATGCTTCTTGACTTGTTGTTCCAAAATGATGGGTCATTTATCCTTTTAGGACACCAAAAGCCCTAGAAAGCTCTCTAACTCTTTTTCCTCGAAACTATGTGCTTTATTCTATTTCCCTTAGCTTCTAAAACTATGGGAATTCATCCTAACTTTAGTTTAAATATTGAGTGTCAGCAAACTATATATCCAACATTGAATATAAAAATCAATGATAATTCCTCTTGATTTACAACCCCAAAGTTGCAAATCCTCACCTATGGAGCTAAAATCAATTGGTCACTCATTTTTCATTTTCTTAATGAAAACTAAGCAAGTGTCCCCCTTCTCTTTGAATACATAGATTGAAAGAGATCTTCCTTTTTATTGGTAGTCTCAAAGTTATAAATCTTCCCTCATTTCAATGGGCTCTAAAAGCCTTAGAAGATTTCTTACCCTAGCTCAAAAGCTATGGGTTTCCTCTCCTTATTCTCCAACTTCAAAGTTATAGGAGATTTTCCCTTCCTCTTAGCTCCAAGGCTAAGGCAAAATCTCCAACATCTCGTACAAAATCTATATATTAGATATCTTCTCTCTTTTCTTTTAGCATCAAAGTTATAGAAAACACCCATTTCCTCAGCCTCAAAGCTATAGGTATCATCTCCTTTCTTCCAACCTCTAAGTTGTAGAAAATTTTCCTCTCCCTATCTCCAAAAGCTAAGGAGTGTACTCCAATATTTAGCTCAAAAGCTAAATTTGAGCTAAATGTTGGATTCCCTCATCCTCCCTCTTTAGCTGCAAAAGCTAAGGAGGATCTCAAACACTTATCCCAAAAGCTAATGTCAAATATCTTTCTATAAGACCCAAATTCTAAGTGAAACACCTTTCATAGTGTTTCATGTCATACAAGCCTCACACACTTAGGTTCATAGCCCCTAGACATGCTAAGATTAAGATTTTTTCTTCTTCTGTGAATGTGTTTGATGATATGGTGTGATGAATATTAGATTATCTATATTGTTGCACTTGCCATTAAGTGGATAGCGTAGAAATATATACATGCTTTCTTATAGGTGGTCATGTCTAAAAATGGCACGGGGGAAATAAATCATAAATAAAAATGCTTGCATGATAGGTGCTGCTTAAACCCCAACATCCCCCCCCCCCCCATAAAAAGAGATTTAGCCAATTGGTTAGAAATAGGTTATTAACACATTTAGTGTTAAGATATTTTTGGATGTGGTATTTTTTTCTATATAATCTGCTTTCTAACTCCCTATTTTCTAACTTTGAGTATTTTCATTTTATAAATATAGTTGATTAGATTTGAGTTGTATGTTAAACTTATGGGGTTTAGTTGGAGGAGAGGTGGACTAACAGGATGTACCTATTAAAGGTGAAGCTTAAGGTCTACCTGAAAGCTGAAGCTTGAATACCCCATAAGAAGTGTCTGTAATGATTTAATTGTGTTATATAATGGAAGGCAACTTAGCTATGAAATTTAATTATAATAACTAGGACATTTTTTTAATTTCTTCCTTGGTTGATTTATATACAAAGTATGTGTTGATTTGTTTACCTGTGCGCACTAAAAAATGTATGTTTTTTTAGGCTTCTTCTTTACTTTTACTTGGGGGTGGTCTTGACATGTTGATGTAGTAGGCTCTTAAAATAAAACTAATTTTTTTACCTATTAAAATGCTAAGAAATCTAAAATTAATCTAGGCTTCATAATTTTCAAATAAAAAATTACATGGCTCCCTTCAAGGAGCCAAGTTTTCTAAAATTCAAATTAATCATGCACAGCCTAGTGAGTAACATGTAGAACATCCTTCACTTAAGGATCGGATAGCCAAAAAAATTTGCATTATTATGAGTTAGCATTCTGCATACCACACATGATCAGGCATCTTGGCCTCAAATCCAAGCTATAAGCCATATCCTCTAAATAAAATAACTTCCTTACTTTTCATATGCATAGAGACTAGTTTTCGTGGTTTTAAAAGTGATTAGGTGGGTTATTTGGTAGTCCTTTTCAGGCAAGGAACTAAATTCAGAGGTCGGGCTGGCTATGCCTCATGTGATGTATAGTTTTTATGTTCCTTGTACTTCATTAAACTTAGATTTGAGGCACTACCCCACAGTAGTCCTCACCTTAGTTCTAAAATCTAAGGTGGTGGTTGATTTCAATCACCTCATAAGCCCTCACCTTCCAGGCATTTCCTCTAACATGTGTGGTTGGCTTATAAGCCCCAACATTCTAAATGAAAATTGAGCTTAAAAAAAAAGATTATAAAATAAAAGCTCAATGTAGGATAGTTTGAGCACCTCTGATATGTCTTAGAATCAAGTTCTCCTACTCTTCCTCCTCTTGGCTCTCATTCCAAGAATTCTAATCGAAGTTGATCTCCTTCCTTCTTGAAATTTCTAAAGACCAAAACTCTTTAAATAAGAATTTATTGAATTTTAAAATGAAAACTTTAGCCAATATTTTGATGATTTTCAAAAGAAAGGAAATCACTAGTTTAGTCAAAATTCTTCACAAGTACCAAATGCATGAGATATAATTAACCATATGGGATTGCCCCTATGGGGTATCCATACCCCAAAATAAAATAAACCCCATTCAACCAAAAATTGAATGGGGGAATCTTTGTTAAAATTATAAATTTTAGTATCGAATCCATAAGGAAATTATATATTTATCCTTATGGATAATATATCATCTTTCTTATGCTGTACTTGATCGCAAAATATGTATTCCATTGAGGTTGGAAAAATTTCTCTAATAGTATGATTGAATTATAATTTGGGAAAATATAACTATAATGAGTGCAGTGGATGTACCTGATGTGCCGAACGAATAGAGTGCAATAACCTAATGAGTTATGAGAGTATAATGTAGTTTACTAGTGTTATAGCAAAGTTGTTGAGTGATGCATATAGTAGGAAAACTTGGAGCAAGAAGACTAAAGAGGATAGACATTTATAGATGTTTCATAAGTTGAAACCCTCATTGCTCAAGAGAGCTATAGAGCCACAGGTAATAGAAGATTGGCTATTGATGATAGAGATGATATTTGATAGTATGTAGTGTCTGAGAATAGAAAATTATCACTTGCAGTATTTGTATTTGAAGGAGAAACTAAGAGATGGAGGATAGGATAATAAAAAGAGAAATTTTAAGGAAAGATGAAAAATTACCTGGGTAGAGTTTGTTTCTATCTTTAGAGACTAGTTTGTTCCTCTATTAGCCTGACAACATATGTGGGAGGATTTTATGAGATTGGAGAAAGGGAACAATAAACTAATGCAGTACGAAATTGAATTAACTATGTTGGTAAGGTATTATACACCGTTGATCAATATAGTAGAAAAAATGTTATAAATTTTTAAGAGGATTGAAGGAGTTGAGGCATCCACTTATATCATTAAGGATTCTAGAATTTTATAAGTTAGTGGAGAGACTGAGACTGGTGGAGAATGATTTGGTTATTCTCTAATTTTATCATGACATGAGCAAAAAGATAACAAGTAAAGAGGTGATTAGAGGAGAAAGCTGTAAAAAGGGAATCATATTTACTGATATTAGGGGATAACCCATGGTACCAATTGGCAGTGTATAGAAGTATTTCATATGTGGGAGGAGACATACAAGATAGTATTATCTATTCATTAGATAATGCTTTTTATGTTGTCAGTATAGAGAGAGGATGATAGATTCTCTACGAAGAGGATTTAGGGAGAGATTCGGGTCCAAGATAGAACAATGTAGCCAAGAAAATAATCAGAGACTTATAAGGTTTCAAATGTCTTATCAAGCTTTTATGAGCAAGATAAATAGATGAAATCTGAGTGAGAGACATATGCACCTCACATAATTAGTAATATTAACATCAATATAGCCAAGGGTATATAATTTATATCAATAGGAAGTGAGAGATGCTCCCAAGAGGTCCACTAGTATAAGTTCTCTTTCGAATATTATTATTTTTAACTGAATTGCATTAAAAAAAATAGTTGATTAACATGTTATATGATTTGTTGTTATGCATACATGTGTGGTTAAATGATTGTATGATATTATTATTGATTGGTATGACTAATGATTGAGGTGACTAGTGATAAGTGATCCGTAGCTAGAAATGTTGTACGCGATATTTTCTTAAGACGGGGATATTGTAATAACATAATTTTGACCCAATCAAATAATATTTAATGAGTTATTTTAAGTCCAATTTATAATAAATATATATATATATATATAATTTTATTTTAATTCTAATACTTTTTTCATAATTTTATGGGCAGTATATATATGAAAATAAGAGGTACTGCAATTCCTTAAGAAATTGACATATATCAGTACAAGTGGGTTTTCTAGGACCATTAGTTGTCGATTTTGCAAACCAATTTATCTAGTATTTTTGACATGCTAGGTTATTTTATGAATATTTTTTTCATAATTTTTAGGACTATGGATTTGTAGATATAAAAGGCTTTATAAGGATTTTTTTTGCTAAAATTTGAACAATTGTCATAATTACCAATGCGTCCAGATATTTTATTATAAAAATATCTTTAATTGCTTACAGATCTTTTTAGTAGCATCATCAACTAAATTTGGCCCAATCAGAGTTCTTTTGCCAACCTATATCAAAGATAGAGGGGTTTTACACTTTCTACTATATAGAGCTCCATAAAGGGCCATACATATGCTCGACTAAAAGCTTTTTTAAGGAAAACACAACCAAAGGAAGATGGTCTTCCCAATTACCACCAAAATCTAGAACACACAATCACAAAAGATCTTCTAGTACTTGAGTAATCCTCTCTGACTGTATATTAGTCTGAGGATGAAAGGTCGTACTGAAATGGAATTTGATACCCATACCTTATTGAATTCCTCTCTAGAGTGTAGAAGTAAACCTATCATCTCTGTCAAAAATTATAATCTTCAGTATGTCATATAATCAGATGATCTCAAGCATATATACATGTGTCAATCTGTCCTTAGAATCAAACTTTCAAATCAAAATGAAATGAACACACTTCATAAAGTGATCAAAGACCACCCAAATGCCATCATATCCCTATCTCTTCCTAGGAAAACCAATAAAAAAATCCATAGTCACACTTCCTATTTCCACTTAGGAATGGGTAAAGATTAAAGAAAACCTTTCAATCGTTGATGTTCTTGTTTCACTATCTAGCAGCCTTCACACTTAGATACAGAATCTGCTACATCCATTTTCGAACTAGGCCACCAAAATATACCATTTAGATTGCTATATATTTTACATCTTTTTAGGTAAATAGAATAGCTAGAATAATGTGCCTAGTGCTAAACCTCATGCCTCAAAGCTCCATAAATTGGAATCCATTATCAATTCATGTATAAAATAATACCAAAATTAGATACTCATAGTTCAGATTTCATACTTGATTTATTCTGATCAATGAACATTGAAAAATCTATATCAAAGTTCTAAAATTCATGAATCTTTTTTTTAAAGATAGTTAAGTAATCATCTGAGCTAAAATACTATAATCTAGATCATCATGAGAAATCACCTCCAACTAGAGTTTCTTCATATTTTAAATCAAATTTTCATCGGATGTAAGCTATTTGTGTAATAAACCATAAGATGTCTTACTCAGAGCATCTACTACCACATTAGCCTTACCAAACTAATACTGAATGGTTAACTCATACTCTTTAATTAACTTAAGCCACCTTATTTTTCTTAAATTTAGATCCTTTTAAGTAAATATATACTTTAAGCTCTGATGATCAATAAATAACACTTAAGGAGCTTCTAGAGTTGAAAGTGCGACTTCATGAGTTAGTTGATAGGGGTTTTATCTGTCTTAATTTGTCTCCATGGGAAGCACCTATTCTTTTTTTTTTGAATAAGAAAGATGGTACTATGTGTATTTATATAGATTATAAGGAATTAAATAAGGTGACGATTAAGAATAAGTATCATCGGCCAATGATTAATGAATTATTTGATCAACTTATGGGATATTAAGTATTATTTAAGATTAATTTGACGTCTGAGTATAACAAATTTAAGTGAAGGATGAAGATGTAGCAAAGGCAACTTTAAATACCAAATATGGGAATTATGAGTTTATAGTCATGCCTTTTGGGGTAACTAATGTACATGTAGTCTTTATGGATCTGATGAATAGGATATTTAGGAAATATTTATATCAATTTGTAATTATTTTCATTGGTGATATTATAATTTATCTAGCTTCTGAGGAGGAGCATGTAATGCATTTGAGGATAATTCTAGAGACTTTGAAATAACATTAATTATACACAAAATTTTCTAAGTAGGAATTGTGGATAAAAAGTATTTCATTTTTGGGCCTGCAATGAGTAGTGTTGGTATTTTTATGGTTGCTCAAAAAGATCAGGCTATTGCTGATTGGGCAAGTTCTACTATGGTATATGAGATATGCAAGTTTTTAGGCATGGTCGATTATTATGAAAAATTTAAAAGGGTGAGATTTTTATTTCTTTAACAAGACTAACACAGAAGTCATTAGCATTCATCTGGATGCCTGAGAGTGAGGAGTGTTTCTAGAAGTTGGAGGATTATTTGACATCTGCTCTAGTTTTGACCAATCCATCAGGTACAGAGAGATTTCAAGTATTCAATGATGCTTCATTCAAAGGATTAGGATATATCCTGATATAAAATGGAAATTTTATAATATATACTTCTAGATAGTTGAAACCTCTAGAGAGAAATTATCCAACACATGATTCAAAACTTACTACTATTATATTTACCTTGAAGATCTTGAGATATTATCTGTATTATTGCAAATTTGGACCCAAGTCCTGTGATTTTGATGATAACAAACATTATTGGAATTTTCACTATGCTATTTAAATATATTACATATAATTTTTTCCCTACTCATTAACATTTCAGGATCACAGCTCACTTGCAACCTTGATCAGCTCAAGACTAGGTAGACTAGGATTAAAGTTTGTATTTTTCAGACTTTTTATATTTTTTACCTTTCTTGAGTCAAATATGTATTGTGGTAGATCGTAAAGCTAAGTAACCTTGTACACACACACTCAAGGGAGTGAATTGTTGAGTTAGAAAATTTTCTATTTTTGAAATAATCGTACTAGATGATAACTTAAATAGAAAACCCTAATTAGAGCACCACTATTCATTAAGAGTGATTAAACTAATCATACTGAATAATCCATATTGTACAGGATAATAAGTTATAATCAGTAAAATAACCTCCAATCACAATTTAGGTAATATTTTAATATTCAAATTTTGGGACTAATAATACCATACCAAATGCATCTGACTGTACGATATATAACAATCATGCCTAAATTAATCCTATGATTAGGGGAACACTTATTGTTAATTTGTTTGATCAAATCATACAGGACAATTTTATCGATCGTATTGGATAATCTGATTCTTGCATGGGACAATAATTAATCGCCACCCATCATACTGAACGATTATCCATACTATTTATACTAATCATACAGGATGATTTGACCAATCATACTTGTTGCGTCCTGGAGTATTCACGGCGGTAGAGAAATATATAGTTTAATGTCTTAGCATTGTACGAAGATCCAGCACACAATCAGATAAGTGAGAGAGGGTGTAGCATTCATAAAAGACACAAGAGTTTTTATGTGAAAACCCCTAAAAAGGGGGAAAAACCATGGGGCCTAGCCCATTTTGAATGAATCCACTAGTATTTGCAGTTGATTACAAATGAGGTCCTTCTTAGGGAGAAGACCTTGGCTTGATGTTACAAATTTACATCATATAGAGCGCATTACATGGTGGGAGTTACATATACATGCTTGTTTGGTCGGAAGGACCATTGGAGGCGATAGAAGTCAGAAGGACCATAGTCCTTAGAAGACAGAGGTCAGAAAAGACCGTTATTTGGCGATGGAGGTCGGAGTGACCATAGTAGGCGATGAAGGTCGGAGGACCGTAGTCCGCAGGAGACCGGAGTCTGAAAGATCGTTGTCTGGTGATGGAGGTCAGAGTGACCTTAGTATGCGACGGAGGTTGGGAGGACCGTAGTCGACAGAAGACCAGGGTTTGAAAGATCTTTGTTGGCAGGAGACCGGGGTCTGAAAGACCGTTGTCTGGTGATGGAGGTCGGAAGGACCATAGTTGGCGACGGAGGTCAAAAGGACCGTAGTCGGCAGTATTCTGGGAGAACTGTGGGCATCAGGTGGTGGCCTGGTGGAGCTCAAGGCCTCAAGTATTGGTCCGGCGGAAGTCTGGGCCTCATGTGATGTTCTGGTGGAGCATACGGCCTTTGATGATGATCTAGCGAAGACAAGGGCCTCTGGCAAAGATGAGGGCCTTTGGCAAAGGTGAAGGCTGCTGGCAAAAGTGAGGGCCTCTAGCGAAGGTTAGAGCCTCAGATGAAGACGTCAGGCCTGAACGTCGGGCCTTGAGCAGAACGTTGGGCCTTCAGCAGAACGTTAGGACTTGAACAGATTGTTGGGCCTTGAGCAGAATGTCGAGCCTTCAGCAGAACTTCGGGCCTGAACGTCGGGCTTTAAGATGGTGGTGCGGCGAAACTCCGGCGGTGGTCCGGCGAGGCTCTGACGGTGGTCCGGCGAGGCTCTGGCGGTGGTCCGGCGAGGCTCCTGCGGAGATCCAGCGAGGTTCCAGTGGTGGTCGAGGAGGAGTTTCTTCCTTCTCTTCTTGCTTGGACCCCCCTTTGTGAAGAATGAGGGCTCTATTTATAGATTTTCTAGAGTGGCATAGCTTGTAAATAGGCGTGAGATCAGGGGTGAATAGGAAGTGGTCGAATGGATGGCCGATATCGAATCCTACAACCGTGCACCGTTCGTTGAACATTTGAAGGTCTTAGAGATGTCAGAATTCAGCAATCTTGGGCTCGTTGGATTTTTCTCGTCAAGCCGTTCGATTAGAGTATAAGCTAGTTAAAATCGGAGACCGTTTGGTATCTCAAATTGCGGTTTGAACCTTCCAACAGCACTTCGGGTCCCTGATTCAGACCCATTTGGGCTTGGATCGAGTTGAATTTGGTGTCGTTGGGTTCGTATTTTCGAGACGCTCAGTTCGATTGTAAGTTTGCTGAAATCAGAGTTCGGATGGTCTTCGAATTAATTTTTAAAGTTCCCAATTTAATTTTGCATCGAAATTCGCACCTAATTAAGAAATTTTTTGAGGACGTATCAGTTGCCCCCTTATTTTTGGACGTCGAAGCCTGCCGAGTCCAAAAATATATATATCATAGCCTTTGGAGAATTTTTTGATGTGATTTGAAACTCCAGAATAAACTAATTTTGGGCATTGAGGTCCCGATTAACATTTGGAGCGTTCGGGTTAAAAATTAGGCCTGGACGCACATTGACTTTAGTTTCTGAACCAGAATTTAGAGAAGACTTTCCAATTTTGACATTTTCAGGCCTTATTAAAAGTTTCTTAGCCGAGCTGTTTGGTCGCGTAATGTTTTCCTCGATATTCTGGATGTCAAAATATTTTGAACAATGTACATATTTTTCCCTAAGATTTGTATAAGGTGAAGAGTCTAAAGCTCGGAAATTCCTTCCAAAAGACCATAGAATTCATTCAACTTCTGAAGTACTGGCACGATAAACAAATAGGATTCATCCCATTATCAAAAAGCAATATCCTTATATGTGATATGTATAGAAATTTGGCTTGATTCCTCCCACATAAAAAAAAATGAGTTAGAGGCAGAAGAGTAACTAAATTTCGAAGGTGGCTGTGCAGCATGGAAAGATGCACCATTTCACTTTTTTTTTGGGGTAAACTACCTAGGCGGTTTTCTATAAAACCGTCGCCCACGTTTAGATTTTTTTTTTTCGGCAGATAGTGTGACTTTTTTTTAAAAAGAGAGAGAGAGAGAGAGAGAGTGGGAGAGAGGGAGAGTGGGAGAGAAAGAGAGAGGGAGAGTGGGAGAGGGAGAGTTTTTTTTTTTTCATAACTTACCCTCTAGCCTATAAATAGACCACCCCTTGGACCTAATTCCTTGCACCTTCTCCTTCTCTTCTCTTCTCTCATTAGAGGCCTTCTCTGCCCCTTGGACAATTGGTATCCATTGTCTAACAGCAGGGCCCCTCTTTGCGAGAAAGAGCCTTCTTCTTCTCCTTTCTTCTCTCATTAGAGGCCTTCTCTGCCCCTTGGACAATTGATATCCATTGACTAACAGTAGGGCCCCTCTTTGCGAGAAAGAGTCTTCTTCTTCTCCCTTCGGCGCTCTTGCTATACGGGAGGCTTTCCCTTGCCCTTGGTCAATCGGTATCCATTATCCAACAGCTAGGCCTCTCCCTATACTAGAGTAATGTCGGGCGACCACTTTCCATTGAGAGATTCTACGATCAGGGGAAATCCTGTCGTCCCCTCTTTGGCAACTGCCTAATGGTGAGCGGAGGCCTGACAAAGGAGCGAGGGCAGATGATCTCGCATCGGGTAGAAGTACTGTGTCGAGTAGAAGATCGACAAAAGTACATCGACGGACAGAAGTACAACAACGGGTAGAAGTCTAATGTCTGGTAGAAGTTTGACGCCGGGTAGAAGTACTGTGTCGGGTAGAAGACCGACGAAAGTCCATCGACAGGCGGAAGTCCGACGACGGGTAGTAGTCCGATGGCAGGTAGAAGTCTGACGTCAGGTAGAAGTATTACGTCAGATAGAAGATCGACAAAATTCCATCGACTGATAGAAGTCTGATGACGGGTATTAGTCCGATGACGGGTATTAGTTTGACGTTAGGTAGAAGCACTGAGTTAGGTAGAAAACCGACAAAAGACTATCAACTGGCAGTAGTCCGTCGACAGGTAGTAGTTTGATGTCGAGTAGAAGTACAACATTGGGTAGAAGTACAACATCGGGCAGAAGACCAAATAAAGTCCATCGACGGGCAAATGTCCGACGACGGCTAGTAGTACAATGGCAGACAGAAGTTTGACGTCGGGTAGAAGTACTGCGTCGGATAGAAGACCGACGAAAGTCCTTTGATGGACAGAATTCTGATGACAGGTAGTAGTTTGACGGTAGATAGAACTCCGACGTCAGGTAAAAGTACAAAGTTGGGCAGAAGACCGACGAAAGTCCATCGACGGGCAGAAGTCTGATGACGGCTAGTAGTTTAATGTCGAGTAGAAGTACAACATTGGGTAGAAGTACAACGTCGGGCAGAAGACCGATGATAAGTAGAAATACGATGATAGGTAGGAGTCCAACATCGGGTAGAAGTACTGTGTCGGGTAGAAGACCGATGAAAACCCGTCGATAAGTAGTAAACCAACGACAGGTAGAAGTCCGACGTCAGGAAGAATTTTGAAGAAAGTCCTGCAAGGCAAAAGTTCAGCGACAAGAGAAAATTCAACATCGGGTAGAAATTTAACTTTGTGGAGAAGTCAGATGGAAGTCCATTGACGGCATTCTGGTGACATTAACCAAGGATATAAGACCTATCCAAGGTTGTATGTCAGAGTCTTTGCTCGATGATGGTAAAATATATTTGATCCACCAATGATGTAAGACCTATCCAAGGTTGTATGTCAGAGCCTTTGCCCGATGACATTAACATGTATGGAAGAGGTCGAGAGAATTCATCAAAGATGTAGGACCTATCTGAGGTTGTATGCCGGAGCCTTTGCTCGATGACGTTAACCTGTGTGGAAGAGATTGAGAGAATCAACTAATGATGTAGGACCTATTATAGGTTGTATGTCAGAGCCTTTGGTCGTTGATGTTAACCTGTATGGAAGAGGTCGAGAGAATTCACCAAGGATGTAGGACCTATCCGAGGTTGTATGTCAGAGCCTTTGCTCGATGACATTAACCTGTATGAAAGAGGTCAAGATAATTCACCAAGGATGTATGACCTATCCGAGGTTGTATGTCAGAGCCTTTGCTCGATGACGTTAACCTTTATGGAAGAGGTCGAGAGAATCCACCAAGGATGTAGGACTTATCCGAGGTTATATGTCAGAGCCGTGATCGATGATGTTAACCTATATTGGATCCACAAATGATGTAATACCTATCCGAGGTTATATGTCGGAGCCTTTGCTCGACGACGTTAACCTGTGTGGAAAAGGTCGAGAGAAACCACTAAGGATGTGAGACCTATCCGAGGTTGTATGTCGGAGCCTTTGCTCGATGATGTTAACCTGTGTGGAAGAGGTCAAGAGAATCCACCAAATATGTCAGACCAATCCGAGGTTGTATGTCGGAGCTTTTGCTCGACGACGTTAACCTTTATGGAAGAGGTCGAGAGAATCCACCAAGGATGTCAGACCTATCCGAGGTTGTATGTCGGATCCTTTGCTCAACGACATTAACCTTTGTGGAAGAGGTCAAGAGAATCCACCAAGGATGTTAGACCTATTCGAGGTTGTATGTCGAAGCCTTTGCTCAACGAAGTTAACCTGTGTGGAAGATGTCAAGAGAATCCATCAAGGATGTAAGACCTACCCGAGGTTGTATGTCAGAGCCTTTGCTCGACGATGCTAACCTATATGGAAGAGGTCGAGAGGATCCTTCAAGGATGTAGGACCTATCTGAGGTTGTATGTCAGAGCCTTGTTCGATGACGTTAACCTGTATGGAAGAGGTCGAGAGAGTTCACCAAGGATGTAGGATCTATCCGAGAGTGTATGTCAGAGCCTTTACTCGATGATGATAAACTATATTTGATCCACCAATGATGTAAGATCTATCCGAGGTTGTATGTCAGAGCCTTTGCTAATGCTCGACGACATTAACCTGTGTGGAAGAGGTCGAGAGAATCCACCAAGGATGTAGGACCTATCCGAGGTTGTATGTCAGAGCACTGCTCGATGACGTTAACCTGTGTGGAAGAGGTCTAGAGAATCCACCAAGGATGTTAGACCTATCCGAGGTTGTTTGTCGGAGCCTTTGCTCGACGATGTTAACCTGTGTGGAAGAGGTCGAGAGAATCCACCAAGGATGTAAGACCTATCCGAGGTTGTATGTTAGAGCCTTTGCTCGATGATGTTAACTTGTGTGGAAGAGGTCGACAGTATCCACCAAGGATGTAAGACCTATCTGAGGTTATATGTCGGAGCCTTTGCTCGACGACGTTAACCTGTGTGGAAGAGGTCAAAAGAATCCATCAAGGATGTAAGACCTATCCGAGGTTGTATGTCGGAGCCATTGCTCGACGACGTTAACCTGTATGGAAGAGGTCGAGAGAATCAACCAAGGATGTAGGACCTATCCGAGGTTGTATGTCAAAGCACTGCTCGATGACGTTAACATGTGTGGAAGAGGTCGAGAGAATCCACCAAGGATGTAAGACCTATCCGAGGTTGTATGTTGGAGCCTTTACTCGACGATGTTAACCTGTGTGGAAGAGGTCGAGAGAATCCACCAAGGATGTAAGACCTATCCGAGGTTGTATGTCGGAGCCTTTGCTAGATGACGTTAACCTATGTGGAAGAGGTCGAGAGAATCCACCAAGGATTGATTTTGCTTTGATTAGGAGAGGGCGAACGCCGAGTGTATCACTAATTAAAAGTAGAGAACGTTCTATCTTTTAGACCGTTATTGCCTTTATGAGGTTGAGATTAAGATATTGCTCAAGGAGTAGAAGTTCAACAGAGGAATGTATGAGCTTATAATCGATTGAAAGTATCCTTGCATTCGCTGGGATTTTTTTTGAAATATCATCTTGATATTGAAAGTATCGGAGGGATCTTCTTGATCCAGATTGGAGTCAAAGTTGCCCTCCAGTCCGCATCTAATTCATATGAAATTGATGCAAAAATGACTGATGTCAAGAAGTTGATAAGGACAATCTTTTGAGATTGGAGCAATAATTGCCCCCCAGTCGGGAATCACTTTCCCACAGATGGCGCCAAACTATTGCGTCCTGGAGTATTCGAGGTGGTAGAGAAATATATAGTTTAACATCTTAGTATTGTACGAAGATCCAGCACACAATCAGATAAGTGAGAGAGGGTGTAGCATTCATAAAAGACACCAGAGTTTTTACGTGAAAACCCCTAAAAAGGGGGAAAAACCATGGGGCCTAGCCCATTTTGAATGAATCCACTAGTATTTGCAGTTGATTACAAATGAGGTCCTTCTTAGGGAGAAGACCTTGGCTTGATGTTACAAATTTACATCATATAGAGCGCATTACATGGTGGGAGTTACATATAATTGTTTGTTTGGTCGGAAGGACCATTGGAGGCGATAGAAGTCAGAAGGACCAGAGTCCTTATGAGACAGAGGTCAGAAAAGACCGTTATTTGGCGATGGAGGTCAGAGTGACCATTTTAGGCGACGAAGGTCGGGAGGACCGTAGTCAGCAGGAGACCGGAGTCTAAAAGATCGTTGTCTGGTGATGGAGGTCGGAGTGACCTTAGTATGCGATGGAGGTCGGGAGGACCGTAATCGACAGAAGACCAGGGTCTGAAAGACCGTTATTGGCTGGAGACCGGGGTCTGAAAGACTGTTGTCTGGTGATGGAGGTCGGAAGGACCATAGTAGGCGACGGAGGTCGAAAGCACCGTAGTCGGCAGTATTCTGGGAGAACTGTGGGCATCAGGTGGTGGCCTGGTGGAGCTCAAGGCCTCAAGTAATGGTCCAGCGGAAGTCTGGGCCTCATGTGATGTTCTGGTGGAGCATACGGCCTTTGATGATGATCTGGCAAAGACAAGGGCCTCTGGCAAAGATGAGGGCCTTTGGCGAAGGTGAAGGCCGCTTGTAAAAGTGAGGGCCTCTGGCGAAGGTTAGGGCCTAAAATGAAGACGTCAGGCCTGAACGTCGGGCCTTGAGCAAAACATTGGGCCTTCAGCAGAATGTCGAGACTTGAGTAGAATTTCAGTGCCTTGAGCAGAATGTCGGGCCTTCAGCAGAACGTCGGGCTTGAATGTCGGGCCTTAAGTAGAACGTCGGGCCTGAATGTCAGGCCTGAACGTCGGGCCTGAATATCGAGCCTGAACATCGGGCCTGAATGTCAAGATTTAAGATGGTGGTGCGGCGAAACTCCGGCGGTGGTCCAGCAAGGCTCCAACGGTGGTCCTGCGAGGCTCTGGCGGTGGTCCGGTGAGGCTCCTGCGGTGGTCCGGCAAGGTTCCGGCGGTGGTCGAGGAGGAGTTTTTTCCTTCTCTTCCTTCTCTTCTCCTCTTCTCTTCTTTCTTGGACCCCCCTTTTTGAAGAATAAGGGCTCTATTTATAGATTTTCTGGAGTGGCTTAGCTCGTAAATAGGCGTGAGATCAGGGGCGAATAGGGAGTGGTCGAATGGATGGCCGATATCAAATCCTACAACCATTCACTATTCGTTGAACATTTGAAGGTCTTAGAGATGTCATAATTTGGCAATCTTGAGCTCGTTGGATTCGTCTCGTCGAGCCGTTCAATTTGAGTATAAGCTTGTTAAAATCGGAGATCGTTTGGTATCTCAAATTGCGGTTTGAACCTTCCAATAGAGCTTTGGGTCCATGATTCAGGCCCATTTGGGCTCGGATCGAGTTGAATTTGGTGTCGTTGGGTTTGTATTTCTGAGACTCTCAATTCGACTATAAGTTTGCTAAAATCGGAGTTCGGATGGTCTCCGAATTAATTTTTGAAGTTCCCAATTTGATTTTGTATCGAAATTCGTGCCCAATTAAGAAAATGTTTGAGGACGTATCAATATTGTATGTCCAAATTCTTGCACGGGATGATAATTAATCACCGCCCATCATATTGGATGATTATCCATGTTGTTTGTACTAATCATACTAGATGATCAATTCTCCTCTTTGAACTGATCGTACATGGTTGTCTCCTCATAGAGTACTAACTGGAGTATTTTAAACTAATCGTATAATATAATCTTGATTCATACAGTACAACCTTGGATCGTACTGGATGATCATAGCTGCCAGATTGAAATTTATGGCTTTTTGAGAGGCTCTTTATTTAAGCTTTCACATAGTCTTATTTCAAGACTTTTGCTGCTAAAGTGTTCTAAGTGGAAGCAAAGAGGTGCTTAGGAGAGCTTTAGGAGAGAGAAGAGAGGGAAAGTTTTTGTTTGGGAGATTTGTGAGGGATTCACAAGGTTTCTCAAAGCAAGGTTCTTCCTCGTCCTGTTTAAGCTTTTTCCTTGATCATTTGGAGGATCTGTGAAGACATTCTTTAACACTAGGTATTGGTTATGTGCCATCTCCAGGAAGGAGAAAAAGGATTTTTGGTTCTCTGCCATCTCCAGGAGGGAGAAATAGGATTCCAGGATCTCTTCCTTCACTAGGAGAGTGAAAAAGAGTTAGGTCCTCTCCCACATCGAGTTGGTGGAAGAGATTTTATAAGGGCTTCTCCACCTTGCTGTTTGAGCAAAACAAGAGACACTTTTGTTAGTGCAATACCTAAAAAAGGAGGTTTTTTGCGAGTTGACGTTGGTCAGGTTCAATCGAACCACTCTAAATTTGGGTGTGTTTGAACCAAAATACATTAAGGACTTCCTTAAGATGCATAATTAATGCCAAAATTTGAAAAATGCGCAAAGTGTATCAAAAATTAAAAGATGCATAAAGTGCGCCAAACACTGATAAAAGAGCCACAAATTGATCCCACAATGAGTTAGATTCCCTTCCTTAAAAATCTTTAAATCTTAGACAAATCAATGTGTGAATAGATTCCCTTCCTTACTGGATCTTAGTGCTATTAATGCATCTCTTACTGAGTTTTTGCTCTAATCATAAGGTAAAATTTTCATTATATGCATCTGATTTAATCTTTAAAAAAAAATTATTTTTGATTTGTAGTTTCTCTTAAATACTTGATTTCTGTTATGTTTTGGTTGTCTTTTTATTGTTATTTTGTTTTATTTTCTTTCCTAGAGATTTCTTGATCATTCATGCCCATATATAATTTTTTTTTAGATCATACTATCTGATACACCTCATATTATACGATCTTCATAAATATCATCACAGATCTGATCCCATTGCATCCAACAGTTCATATTCATCAATTATTAGTGATTGTATTGTATGATCCCTACCTTTGTACTGTACAATCCACATGTTAGTAGCTGTTATATGGATTGAATTCGACTAGTATGATATTAAATAATGTATCATATTGTACAAACACCTGTTCATACTGTACGATCATCTTAGTCAACAATCGTCCAGTACGATCCTTATCGTACTTTATGATAAGACTGTCTTTTTGACTGGTTCATATTAGGCAAATTGATTACAGTAGATCATCCAGTATGATCTCACGATCGTACTATTTGATCTGGCCAATTCTATATAAACAGACTAAATTCATGCTTTCTTTTCACCCCAATTCTTCCAACTCTCCTCCCCTCTCACATGAGCTCTAAATCTTAGCAATGGCTGCTGGCAAGCAGTCTCAAGCACTCATCGGGAGTTCCTCCTGATGTCAAGTAGATCCTAGATTTGTTGTGGCCGCTTATGAAGAGGTCTATCAGAGGTACAAAATGGTTGAGATCACACCTTTCAAAATTGTCAACCATGAAGTTTTAAACTTCCAGGTACTGAATCTTTTTGCCCACACCATTCTTGGCTTTATCCTCACACTTGCTTACCCATTCAATTTAGAACTTCTTTTTGAATTCTTTGCAAGTCTTCACATCAATACTGAGGGTACTACCCTCTAATCTTACTTTAAAAGTAGACCTGTCGAAATCACCTACTAAGACTTCCATGTCTTTCTCCACCTTTAAACAACTAATGAGAAAGTTCACCTTGTAGCTTCATATACTGAGTATAATTTGACCCAAGAAAACACTATTTTCAGATAATCCTCTATCAACTATCACATTCCTACTGTCAATATGTTAGTACAAGATACTATAATCATCCAACATATTTTTCGTAACTCCATAATTTTAAAAGCTGGAGATCGGATCAATATCACACCAGCATTATCCGTAGCTACCTATTACATTATGACTCACATTAACTTTAATGAAGTTGATCTTTTAATTGAATATATTGAAAATCTAACATGCATTAGTGATCCTAGACATAAGAGAAAGCCTAATCTTACCTTAGGACATCTCATTACCTTTGTCCTAACCAAAGTATAATTTCCAATTTTATGCACCACCTGATCACCTCCCTGTCTTCTATCCCAATTATCTCCTTCCACGTCCTTCACAGTGCTCATTGCCACAATACTCGATATGTTGATCACGAGCTAGAGGAGAGAGAGGAAGAACAAGCTCAAGCACCAGCTCGTATTCGCTAGAAGTCTCAGCTCGATCAATTGGTTTGAAGGTTTGATTAGTGGGAGGCAAGTTTTGACTCCTACATAGTTGAGAAGTAGCAGTAACAAGAGCATGACTTAGCTCGCTTTGATCACTACGTAGTCCAACTGTAGTAGAATTAGCATGATTAGGATATGGCATTGTATAGAAACTAGCTTACCTCATTCCACCAATATTTCCAGCCACCACCTCTTCTACCACCATTTGATCAGGATCCTTCTTTATTTTAGTTTCTTTTCTATTTTATTATATATATGCTTTTCTTATTTTTTTAGTTTCCTGTTAGTTTGATGTTGTTTCCTCCTCTTTTTGATATTTCAAAAGGGGTAGAAACATGTGTTATTATCTTGTATTTTTCTTTGAAATGTTCAATTCCATGTTTGACTTTTTATTTTTTGTGTTCCATGTTGTGTGCTATTTTTTTCTTTTTCCTCTTAAATTTTAAAAAAAAAATTATTTTTTACACCTCCTCTATTTTTGAAAATTTCACTTAGTAAGGGGAGCTTAGGGAATAGCAAAACACTCTTGAATCATAAACCAATAATATTTTCCATCATAAAAAAGGGGGAGATTGTTGCAAATCTCGATCCAAGTCTTGTGATTTTGATGATAACAAATATTATTGTATTTTTCACTATACTATTTGAATCTATTGCATATACTTTGTTCCCTGCTCACTAACATTTCAGGATAACAGCACACTTGTAACCTCGATCAGCTCAAGACTAGGTATACTATAATTAAAGTCTATAATTTTTAGTCTTTTTATACTCTTTACCTTTCTTGAGTCAAATATGTATAGTGGTAGATCCTAAAGCTAAGTAACATTACACACACACTTAAGGGAGTGAGTTGGTGAGTTAGAAAAATTATTGTTTTTGAACTAATTATGCAATACGATTTATATCGTACTAGACGATCAATTAAATAGAAAACCCTAATTAGGGCACCTCTTTTATTTAAGAGTGATAGACTAATCATATTCTATGATCCATATCATACAGGATGATAAGTTATAATCAGCAAAATAACTATTAATAATAATTTAGGTAATATTTTAATATTCAAATTTTGTGTCTAATCATACCGAATGATATGCATCATACTGTACGATATATGACAATCATGCCTAAGTTGATAGTGTTATTAAGGGAAAACTTATGGTTAATTTGTTCTATTAAATCATACAAGATGATTTGACCGATCATACTAGACAACTAGATTCATGCATGGGACGATAACTAATCGCCACCCATCGTACTAAACAATTATCCATGCTATTTATACTAATCATATAGGATGATTTGACCAATCATACTGTATGTCCAGATTCTTGCATGGGATGATAATTAATCACCGCCCATCATACTGGATGATTATCCATGTTGTTTATTGTAATCGCACTTGATGATTCTCTGAATCATATTGGATGATCAATTCACCACCTTGAATTGATTGTATAGGGTTTGTCTCCTCGTACAGTACTAACAGGAGTATTTTGAATTAATCTTATAGTATGATCTTGGATCGTACTAGATGATAAAAGCTGCCAAATTAAAATTTAGGGCTTTTTGAGAGGCTCTATATTTACGCTTACATAGTCTTATTTCAAGACTTTTGTTGCTAAAGTATTCTAAGTGGGAGTAAAGAGATGCTTAGGAGAGCTTTGGGAGAGAGAAGAGAGGAAGAGTTTTTGTTAGGGAGATTTGTGAGGGATTCACAAGGTTCCTCAAAGAAAGGGTCTTCCTTATCTTCTTCAAGCTTTTGCCTTGATCCTTTGGAGGCTCCGTGAAGACATTCAATTGCACTAGGACTTAGTTCTCTGTCATCTCCAAGTGGGAAAAAGGATTCTTAGTTCTCTACCATCTCGAGGAGGGAGAAAAAGGATTCTAGGTTCTCTACCTTCACCAGGAGGGTGAAAAAGAGTATGGTCCTCTGACACATTGAGTTGGTGGAAGGGATTTTGTAAGGGTTTCTCCACCTTGCTGTGCGGGAAAAAGAAGAGACACGTCTCTTAATGTAATACCTGGAAAAGGAGGTTTCCAGGGAGTGGATGTAGGTCAGGTTGGACCGAACCACTATAAATTCTGGTGTGTTTGTTCTTATTATTTTCTGTACTTTTTTTTTGTGATTTACTGTGTGGTTGAAAAACTCTGATTTTCTATTATTTGTGAAATTAATTTTCTTCCATATTGGGGATTAATGTGTTTATTTTTAGATATTAAAAAGGCTATAAAAAGATTTTTTTTCTAAGGAAATTTTTAAATAACCAATTCACCCCCCTCTTGGTTAGCCTCGGGCTTGTTCTTTGAGGCCTCACAACCTCCTAGAACTTTCAAGTGGTATCAGAGAAGTATTCAAAAACTAAATTTTAGAAAACTTTTGAAAAATGATCCATGGCTACTTTTGGTAATCGTAATACTGTGGAAGGGTATTCAATCACACGACTACCTTTATTTGATAATATTCCTTTTGATTTTTGGAAAATTTGCATGCATACTTTCTTGCAATCTATAGATTATCGAATGTTGATGTTAGTTTATGAAGGATACTCTGCACCTTCTCATTTTGTAAATGGCATTAAGACTGAACTACCTTTTTTCTGAATGGAGCATGTGGATAGAGATTTTATTCAATTAAATGCAAAATGCTTAAACTACTTTTTTTGTCATTAAAATCTGAAGATTACATGAGTGTATCTACTTGCACAACTAAAAAAGAAATTTGGGATAAACTCTGCATAACCTATGAAGGAACAAATGAAATAAAATAATCTAGGTTGAACGTTCTGTTCTATGATTATGAACTATTTTGCATGAAACCTAATGAGTCTATTTCTGAAATGTATACTATGTTCACCCAAATTATCACTTCCATACAGGCATTACTGAGTCCGAGTAGAGAACTTACTAATTTTAGAAAGGTTAATAAAATTGTACGTTGTCTACCTAGTTCCTATGATGCTAAAATCACTGCTATTACTGAATCCAAGTATCTAAATGTTTATTCAATTGATAACTTACTTGGATCACTCATTGCTTATGAGTAAAGAGTAAGTCAAAGATAGATTGATGCAGGTGAAAAAAGAAAGGAGAAAATAGTTGCTTTAAAGGCTGATGATTCTGAAAGTGACAATTCTTTATCTAAAGGAGATGATGATATTACGATGATGACAAGATAATTCAAAAGCATTTTGAAGAAAAATCAAAAGTGTCGTCAACAATGAAATAAAGGTAAATCTAATAAAATTCCAAGGCTTCTTCTGATGTCATCTATTTTGAATGTAGAAAGCCAGGGCACATGTGGACTAATTGGCCAAATCGTAAAACTTAACCAATCAAGGGGAAAGGTGAAGAAAAAGCCAAATTCAAGATGAGCAAGCAATGGACTCAGAAGGCTTTTTGGGCAGACTCTGCTTTAGACTCTTCTGAGATAGAAGCTGAAGATGAGGTAACCAACCTGTGCTTTACGGTAGATAACCAACTTGATCATTCTGATCAAGAGAAGGTATGTGAGCTTTCTTATGATAAATTATTTAAAGTTTCTAAAAAAATTCATAATGCATGTAAGAAGCAGAAGAAAATGTATGTAAGCCTCAATTCTGATTTTTTAAACTTGGAAAAGAGCATGAATGCCTGAGGAAAGATCACTCAACATTGGATAATAATCAAATGATCTTACTTGATGAATTAGATGCATTAAATAAAGCATATTAATTTAACTACTGAAAATGATTCCTTGAAAGCATCTCATGTTGATTTAGAAAATTTAGTTAAAGAATTAAAAGCATGTTTAGATGAAGCTGATGATAAGGAGCATGCATTAAAAATTGACAACTCAATTCTTAAAAGTGCAAAACAAATTTTGCAAATGGAAGTAACTGCTTTTAAAGAAAAAAAAACCATCACCTACACTTGTAGAATTTCATAAATTATTGACACAACATGCACCATTTAAACCTAGGAAGAGGCAACATAACCCAAATAGACTAATGAATCCATTCCCAGGAGCTTGGTGATTTTCTTGCGGCATGCCAGAACATATCTCCCACACTTGCACTATCCACCGTATAACACATTTGGTGTGGAGACCAAAATTATATAAACCATAGCATAACATGCAAGCATCTCATTCATCAATCCATAAGGTGGAACCCAAACTTACTGGGTCCCCAAGTCTAATCTTTGATGACCTTTTAGGGTTGCTCTCAAAAAAGGCCCTGTGAGAGCATGTGGTACCTCGACAGTGGATATTCAAGGCACATGACTAGAGATATAAAGCAATTCATCACACTAGAGGCCATGGCAGGGGGCAAGGTAGCACTTGGAGATAACACCACTAGGAAGGTGGTTGGATCAGGTATAATTGGCAACTCAAAAAATTTCTTGATTGAAAATATTTACTGGTAGATGGCTTAAAATATAATTTGCTCAGCATTAGCCAACTCTTTGATAAAAGCTTCAGCATAAAAGTTTTATCTATCACCTACATATTAGCTTAAATGAAAATATTATTTTGCAAGGAAAAAGAATTAATAATGTTTACATACTTGATATGAATTGTATTGATTCTGCTACTTCTCTTTGCCTAAAAACTATTACTGATGAATCCTCATTATGGCATAGGAGATTGTGTTAAGCAAGCATGAAAAGTCTTAGAAAAATCACCCAAAAAGACTTAGTGAGAGGCATACCCAAACTAGATTTCACCAAGGACCACCTAAGTGATGACTGTCAGTTAAGAAAACAAGTCAAATCCTCCTTCCACTCAATTAAGGACATTAACACTAGCAAATCATTATAAGTCCTTCACATGGATCTCTTTGGACCCGTTAGCACTACAAGCCAAGGAGGGAAAGCCTTTGGGTATGTGATTATTGATTATTACTCGAGGTTTACTCTGGTTAGATTCTTATCTCTTAAAAGTGAACCATTCAAGGAATTTAGGACATACTCCACTTGGATTCAGAGAAAACTAGGTTATGAAATTCTAACCATTCACAGTGATCATAGTGGAGAGTTTGAGAATGAAAAATTTAAATCTTACTATCATGAGCAAGTGATAGATCACAATTTTTCATCTCCTAGAACCCCTCAGCAGAATAGGATAGATGAAAGAAAGAACAGGATCTTGATAGAAGCCGCTAGAGCCATGATTGTTGAATACTCACTTTTTAAATACTTCTGGGCAGAAGCGGTAAATACTGCCAATTATGTTATGAAAAGAGTTAATGTTAGATCCAAGATAAACACGACACCCTAAGAAATCCTTAAGGGTAGGAAACCTGACCTCTCTCACCTTCATGTCTTTGGATATAAAGTGTTCATAATAAATAATAGGAAATCTATGTTAGAAAAGTTTGACACCAAATTTGATAAAGAAGTTTTCCTAGGATACTCAAATGTTGGAAAATCCTTTAGAGTTTTCAATAAAAGGACACTGGTGGAAGATGAGACCACTAATGTAGTATTTGATGAATCTGATAATTCTTGAGGGTCTAGGATAGAAGAAGAAGTAGTAGTCAAAGTTACCCACAGAGTAGAATCTACAAATTTTAAAGAAAGGGTAGAATATGAAAATACACTGCTTAGAGGATGAAGATATTCTTCAAGTCATCCTAAAGAACTATTCATAGGAAACCCATCTAAAGGTGTTAGAACTAGGCATGTAGTTCGGAACTAAGTTAACCACTCTACCTTTATCTCAATAATTGAACCCACAAATATAAATCAACCACTATATGATGAATTCGGGATCCTAGCCATGTAAGAAGAACTGAAGCAATTTGCTAGAAATGATATTTGGGAGCTAGTTAAAAGACCTAAGGACCAGAGTGTTGTTGGAATAAAATGGGATTTTAAAAATAAAATTAATGATTCTGGTGTAGTGGTTAGAAACAAAGCAAGACTAGTGACAAAGGCAAACAATAAGATAGAAGGGATTGACTTTGAAGAGACTTTTGCCCTTATAGCTAGACTAGAAGCCATAAGGGTACTACTAGATTTTGCCTACTTTAAGGGATTCAAATTTTACCAAATGGATGTTAAGAGTGCCTTTTTTAATGGGATAATAAAAGACGATGTGTATGTTGAACAACCCCCAGGCTTTAAAAATTCATAATTTCCTAATCATGTGTTCAAATTAAAAGAAGGCATCATATGGACTGAAACATGCATCTAGAGCATGGTGTAGAAGGCTAAGCATATTCCTGCTAGATAGAACCTTTAT
This sequence comes from Dendrobium nobile, assembly GCA_022539455.1. Classification (NCBI taxonomy): domain Eukaryota; kingdom Viridiplantae; phylum Streptophyta; class Magnoliopsida; order Asparagales; family Orchidaceae; genus Dendrobium; species Dendrobium nobile. Next base: position 10,205,608 of record CM039720.1, on the reverse strand, counting down.
TAAAGGAAGAATAAACACCAACTTATTTCTCAAAAATGTCAGATATAAACCACTCATTATTTAAATCTATGTTGATGATATTTTGTCTGGATCTTCTGTAAAAAAGCTATGCGATGATTTTTCAAAGATATTGAGTAAGGAGTTTGAGAGCTAAACTACTTTCTTGGATTTAGTCTAAGGTAGACGGATGATGGAATTTTCCTTAGTAAATCAAAATACATTAAGGACATCCTTAAGAAATATGAAATGGATAAAGCAAAGGCAATTAACACTCCCATGAGTTCTAAAGTTTAGTTGGATAAGGACTCAAGTAGAAAATCAGTTGATCAGAAGAAATAAGAGGAATAATTGGTTCACTTCTTTACTTAATTGCTAGCAAACCTGATATTATGTTTAGTGTTTATTTTTATGTTAGATTTCAGGCTTATCCAAAAGAATCCCACTTGACTGTTGTTAAGGGAATCCTTAGATATCTCTTAGGAACCCAAAACTTAGGAATCTAGAATCCTAGGCAAAACACCTCCTTTGAAATCATAGGATATTTTGATTTAGACTTTGCTAAATGTAGGGTTTATAGGAAAAGCACTTCTTGAACTTGCCAATTCATAGGATAATCTTTAGTCTCCTGGTCCAATAAAAAACATAACTCAGTAGCCCTGTTCACTATAGAAGTTGAATACATAGCCTTAGGAAGTTATGTGGCAAAGGTCCTTTGGTTAAAGTAATAAATTCTAGATTTATGACTACCTATAGGTACCATTCCAATTTTATGTGATAACACTAGTGCCATCTTTATTTCAAAGAATCCAATCCAACATTGAAGTACCAAACACATAGACATAAGGTACTGTTTCATTAGAGACCATGTCACCAAAGGACACATAAAGCTACATCATGTAGCCACTGAAAATTAGCTTACATATATCTTTACAAAACCACTAGTTTTCAAAACCTTTAGCACCATAAGAACCAGATTAGGTGTCATAGATATTCATGCTTGAAACTGGATGCTTAGAAAATATAAAATTTAATTATTATTTTATTTTTTTTGTTATATGTTTTTTAATCTTTCAGTATTTTACATTTTTCTTTATGCATGTGCTTATTTATTTCTTTTAAAACTTAAGAATCTGATCACTACTCACTTCACCAATTGAATTTTTCTTTAAATGAAAATCTTACCTACTTTGTAAGCAATGATTGGCCCCTCTAAAATAGTTAAAGGAAAAAAAATGGTGATTATATCTCTTCCTCTAACACCTTTAGTATTGAATTTTTCTTTAAATGAAAATCTTACCTACTTTGTAAGCAATGATTGGCCCCTCTAAAATAGTTAAAGGAAAAACAATGGTGATTATATCTCTTCCTCTAACTCCTTATTGAAACAATTACTTTTTGAATCAAAATCTATTTCAAATTAAAAATTTGACTAAGAAATAACAATCTGTTTCATCTTCCTACAGTTCTCTATCTCATTTGAATATTTTTGCAAATCAATAAATCTATTTCAAATTTTCTTAATCAAGTTGTTTGTCTAAATCAGATGGATCAAGTTTTTGTTTGTGGTTACTCTTTCTTATATAAGAGAGTGAGTTCTTCTTCTCTCATATTTGGAAGATAATCTCACAACTGAGAGTTTTTAAAAACCTAGAAAGGAACCAAGTTTGCAAAGGCAAAAAAGAGGCATAAAATGAGCCCAAAGGCTAAAAAGATGCTCAATAAACACCAAAATTGGAAAGACTCACAAAGTATATCAAAAATTAAAGGTTGTGTAAAGTGTGCCAAACACTTATAAAGAAGCACAAAATGAGCCCACAATAAGTTTGCTTCCTTCCGTTCAAATCTTTAAATCTTAGACAAATCCATGTGCCAAATGATATCATCTACACCTGAATTTAAAAATCATGATTTTTGGTTCATCACTTTGCAATGTTATTCTCTTTGATACATTTCTAAAAAGAAGTTTGAAAAGATTACATTTCCTTTCAAATTTATTCTCTGAATTAGATTTTTGTTTAAAAAGGACTTTAACTTATAAGGAGCTTTAGTTAGGATTGATAAAATTCAAATTTCTAACCTTTCTAGATCATAGTGCTGTCAATGCATCTCTTATTGAGTTTTTGCTCTAATCATAAGGTAAAATATTTCATTTAATGCATCTGATCGATTCTAAATAAAAAAAAAATTTGATGCTTGATGAGAATTTTTACTTGATTACTTAATTTCTGTTATGTTTTGGTTATCTTTTTATTGTGATTTTGTTTTATTTTCTTTTATGGAGATTTCCTGATCATTCATGCCCATAACCAATTTTTGCTTAGATCGTACTGTCTGATACACATCATATTATATGATGAACACAAATATCATCACAGATCTGATCCTAGTGCATCCAATGGCTCATATTCATTAAATATTAATAATCATACTGTATAATCCCCACCTTCGTATTGAACGAGCCATGTGTTAGTAGCTATCAGACGAATTGAATTTAGCTGATATGATAATAAATAATATATCTTACTGTACAAACACCTATTCATACTGTATGATGAAACCAACTTTTTTACTGGATCAGATTGGACGAATTGATTTCAGTAGATCATCTAGTACAATCTCACGATCGTTCTGTATGATCTGGCTGATTCTATATAAACAGACCAAATTTAAGCTTTCTTCTTCACTCCAATCCTTCCAACTCTCTTCCCCACTCACTTGAGCTCTAAATCTTGGCAATGGTAGGTGGAAAGTGGTCTTGAGCACTCATCGGGAGTTCTTCTTGATGTCAAGTAGATCCTAGATTTGTTGTGGCCGCTGATGGAGAGGCCTATCAGAGGTACAAAATGGTTGGGATCACACCTTCCAAGCCATCAGCTAGAAAGTTTTAAACTTCCAGGTACTGAATCTTTTTTCCCACACCACTCTTGGCTTCATCCTCATTCTTGCTTACCCGTTCAATTTAGAACTTATTTTTGAATTTTTTTGCAAGTCGTTACCTTAATAATGAGGGTATTACCCTCAATTCTTATATTATTAAGAGACATGTCAAAATTACCTACCAAGACTTTTATGACTTTCTCCACCTTTCCACAACTAGTGAGAAAGTTCACCATATAGCTTCATACATTGAGTATAATTGGACCTAAGAAAACACTATTCTTAGAGAATCTACTATTAATTATCACATTCCTACCATCAAAATATTAATGGAAGAAGCCAGAATCATCCAGCATATTCATCACAACTCCATAATTCCAAAAGCTGAAGATTAAATCAATATCACACAAGCATTATACTTAGCTACCTATTACATGATGACTCACATTGACTTTAGTGTAGCTGATCTTATAATCTGATATCTTAAAAATCTAACATGTATTAGAGATCCTAGATGCAAGAGAAAGCCTAATCTTATCTTAGGACATCTCATTATCTTTTTCCAAGAATCCAAGTATAAATTCTAATTTCCTGTACAACCTGATCACCTCACAGTCTTCTATTCCAATATCTACTTCCATGTCCTTCATAATGCTCATCGCCACAACATTTAATATGGTGATCATGAGCCAGATGAGGGAGAGGAAGAATAGGCTTAAGTACCAGCTCCTATTTGCCAGCAATCTCAGCTCGATCAACTGCCTTAGTGGTTCCAAAAGTGGGAGGCCCATTTTTACTCCTACGTAGCTGAGCAGCAGCAGCAACATGAGAATGGCTTAGGTCGCTTCGATCAGTATGTAGCCTAGTAACATCAGCAGCATGATCAGGATATGGGTTGGTTTGGAAACCAGTTTGCCTCAATCCACTAGTACTTACAGCCACCACCCCTACACCTCCATCTGATCAGGATCCTTCTTTATTTTAGTTTCTTTTCTATTTTGTTATTTTTTTAGTTTCCTATTTCTTTGATGTTATTTCCTCCTCTTTTTTTGATATCAAAAGGGGGAGAAACATGTATTAGTAGCTTGTATTTTGCTTTGAAATTTTCAATTCCATGTTTGTCTTTTCATTTTCTTTGCTTCCCTTATTGAGTGTTGTTTTTTTTTTTCATTTTCCTTTTAAAATTTTAAAATTAAAAAATATTTTTGACACCTCCCCTATTTTTAAAAAATTCACTTAGTAAGGGGGAGCTTAGGGAATAGCAAAACACTTTTGAATCATAAACCAATAATATTTTCCATCATAAAAAAGGGGGAGATTGTTACAAATATGGACCCAAGTCTTATGATTTTGATGATATCAAACATTATTAGATTATTCACTATGCTATTTGAATATATTGCATATCTTTTTTTCCCTTCTCACTAACATTTCAGGATCACAACTCACTTGCAACCTCGATCAGCTCAAGACTGGGTAGATTATGAATAAAGTCTATATTTTTTAGTCATTTTATATTTTTTACCTTTCTTAAGTCAAATATATATTTTGGTGGATCCTAAAGCTAAGTAACCTTGCACACACCCACTTAAGAGAGTGAGTTGGTGAGTTAGAAAATTTTTTATTTTTGAAATAACCGTAAAGTATGATTTATATCATACTAGATGATTAGTTAAATAGAAAACCCTAATTATGGCACCTTTGTTAATTAAGAATGATTAAACTAACTTTTAAGATTGAGGTGGATGCCGCTTCTAGTATCCATTGTCTTATGAAGCAAACTAATAGTATTTGTAATATGGATCTTTTTTACCTTATCAGCAGAATTAATCAGCTCTTAATTTTTGTTAACTTTACTATTACTCAAGTTTATAGGGAAGGTAATTCATGTGTTAATTTTCTTGCTAATTTGGACTATAATTTGAATGATCTTACTAACTTTACTATTACCAATTTAACTAATTTACTAAAAGGTATAATTAGGTTGGATAAAATGGGTCTTCCTTATGTTAGATTTTAGTTGCCTTTAGCTCTGTCGATCCTAGGGTTTCCTCTATTTGAGTTGTTTCCTGAAGAGCTTGGTTTTGTAGTATCTTGGCTTTTTGCTATGTGGCTTTAATCTTTGGAGCGTATTATGTTCTGTTATATCTAGTATTTTAGAGCTTAGGGCTTGAGTTGTGATTGGATTTGTTGTTACCCTGATTTAAACCCCTCTTTTTGCTCTTCTATTCCTAGGAGCCTCTTCTCAAGTTGGATGTGTTGGTTGTTCTTTAGTGGGTGCTAGTTTGGTTGACTAACATGGCTTTATTCTTGGGGGTTTTCAAATTTTTTGGGGTTTCTTGTTCGCTGGGCATTGGGTTGGCCCCTTTGGCTGGATTCTTGTTACTTCTTTTCGGTTGCACTTATCTTTCTCCTTATCTTTTTTGGCTGGTTTTTGGGAGCAGGAAGAGTATTGCTGCTACCATTTTGGATTTCATGGCTTATTGTCTGCAATTGCTAACTTTTACTGAAGTTTATAGCATTTCTTTATGCATGAATGAGTATGGGATTAGAATTGATTGGCATTGGGGTTTTCATCATGATGGCTGCTGTGGGGTTTTCTTTTTGAGCCCTTTTGGCCCAGTTTTGCTAGTGGGTTCCTACTCTCTATTCTTAGATTATTATTTTTCTGGTTCCTGGAGCTGGATTCTATTCTGTTTAGTCTGCTTCTTTGGCTTTCAGCTTGTTGTGTTGTTGCTCAATTAGTTTTGGCAGGTTTGGTTGTGGAGTAATAATTTTGGGGCTAATGCTTATGGTTTCCAACTATTTTCTGCGTTGTTGTTGTATACTATTATGGCCTTCTAAGGTTATTGGATGTGTTTTTTTTTTCTCCTTTAATGCTTCCTGGGTTTTCCTTTGTTAACTTGCTTGGTAATTTCTAATTAATGAGGATTTCTAGGTGTTGCAGTTTTCTGGAATTCTGATCACTCTTTTGCTGCTACTTTCATAATCTCCATTAATAGGTTATTGGTATTTAAATCTAATGGGAGTATCTCAATATCATTTTAGATAAATCTTATGGGAATCTTCTTTTAACAAATTTTTATTATTGGTGTTATCTCTTCTGTTTGCTTTGTTTGTTTTCCCTTTGTTCTCATTTTGTCTTGCAAATTAAGGTGAAGGTTTTTTGGATGAAGGACATGACTATTTTTTGCAGAAAGAATGTGCTCAATGATTTTTTTTCTCTTCTTTCTTTTTTGGGTGTTGTCTTCTTGTAGCTCTAGAATGTTATTAGGTGCTTTTGTAATTTTTAGTTTAGGGGACCATCAGCTCGTAAGATTTTTTTTGGATTGGTTTTGTAGCACTTTTGAGCATTAGAGAACTGAAGGTCCCCTTTAAGGACCTTGTAATCTTTAATTTTGATTAACACGTAGGACCCTTTGTGGGTTCCCCCCAAAAAAAGAGTGATTAAACTAATTGTATTGTATGATCCAAATCATATAGAATGATAAGTTTTAATAGGAAAAATAGCCTCCAATCACAATTTAGGTAATATTTTAATATTCAAATTTTATGTCTAATCATACCATACGATTCGCATCGTATTGTATGATATATAACAATCATGCCTAAATTGATCCTGTGATTAAGGGAACACTTATGGTTAATTTGTTCGATCAAATCATATAGGACGATTTGATCGATCATACTGGATGACCCAATGCTTGCATGGGATGATAATTAACTAGTACCCATCGTACTAAACGATTATCCATGCTATTTATAATAATCATACAGGACATTTTTACCAGTCGTACTGTACATCCAGATTCTGGCATGGGATAATAAGTAATCACCGCTTATCATACTGGATGATTATCCATGTTGTTTGTAAAAATCATACTAGACAATTCTCTCAATCGTACTGGACGATCAATTCACCTCCTTAAACTAATTGTATAGGGTCTATCTCTTCATACAATACTAACAAGAGTATTTTAACCTAATCGTACAATATCATCTTGGATCATACTAGATGATCAGAGCTGCCAGATTAAAATTTAGGACATTTTGAGGGGCTCTCTATTTAAGCTTTCACATAGTTTTATTTCAAGACTTTTGCTGCTAAAGTGTTCTGAGTGGGAGCACAGAGGTGCTTAGGAGAGCTTTAGAAGAGAGAAGAGAGGGAGAGTTTTTATTAGGGAGATTTGTGAGGGATTCACGAGGTTGCTCCAAGCAAGGTTCTTTCTCATCTTCTTCAAGCTTTTGCCTTGATCCTTTAGAGGCTCCGTGATGACATTCTACAGTACTAGGTCTTGGTTCTCTATCATCTCCAGGTGGGATAAAAAGGAGTCTTGGTTCTTTGTTATCTTTAGGAGGGAGAAAAAGGATTCCAGGTTCTCTTCCTTCACCAGGAGGGTGAAAAAGAGTAAGGCCCTCTATCACACCGGTTTGGTGAAAGAGATTTTCTAAGGGCTTCTCTGCCTTATTGTGGGGGTAAAAGGAGAGACACATCTATTAGTGCAAAAACCTAGAAAAGGAGGATTCCGGGGAGTGGAAAAAGGTCAGGTTGGACCGAACCTCTTTAAATTCTAGTGTGTTTATTCTTATTATTTTTCATACTTTTATTTTTTCTGTGATTTACTGTGGGTTGAATTACTCTGATTTTTTAATATTTTATGAAATTAATTCGCTTCTATATTGGGGATAAAGGTGTTTATTTTTATATATTAAAAAGGTTATTAAAAGATTCTTCTTGCAAAAGAAATTTTTAACTAACCAATTCACCCCCCTCTTGGTTAGCCTCGGGCTGGTTCTTCGAGGTCTCACAACCTCATCAAACTTTCAAGTGATATTAGAGCAGGATTCTAAAACAAAGTTTTAAAAAACTTTTAAAAAAGGATCCATTACTACTTTTAGTAATCGTAATACTGCAGAAGGGTATTCAATCACACAATCATAAAACTGCGGAAGGGTAAACAAACCATCACCTACACTTACAGAATTTCACAAATCATTGACACAACATGCATCATTTAAACCTAGAAAGAGGCATCATAGCCCAAATAGACTAGTTAATCCATTCCCAAGAGTTAAGTGCTTTTCTTGTGGCATGCTAGGACATATCTCCCACACTTACACCATCCACCATAAAACATATTTGTTATGGAGATCAAAATTGCACAATCCACATCATAGCATGCACGTATCTCATTCATCAATCAATAAGGTGGATCCCAAACTTATTTGGGTTCACAAGTCTAATCTTTGATGACTTTGTAGGTTGCTCTCACAAAAGGCCCTATGAGAGTATGTGGTACCTGTATAGTGAATGTTCAAGGCACATGATTGGAGATGTAAAGCAATTCATCACACTAGAGGCTAGGGTAGGGTGCAAAGTAACACTTGGAGATAACACCACTAGGAAGGTTGTTGGATTAGGTATAATTAGCAACTCAAAAATTTTCATGATTGAAAATGTTTTACTAGTAGATGGCTTAAAACATAATTTGCTCAGTATTAGCCAACTCTATGATAAAGGCTTCAGTATAAAATTTTTATACTAGCTACATGATTAGCTTAAATGGAAATACTATTTTACAAGAAAAAAGAATTAATAATGTTTACATTCTTGATCTAAATTGAATTGATTCTACTACTTCTCTTTGCCTAAAACCGTTGCTCATGAATCCTCATTATGGCATAGGAGTCTGTGTCATGCAAGAATGAAAAATCTTAGAAACATGACCCAAAAAGACTTAGTGAGAGGCATACCCAAACTAGATTTCACCAAGGACCACCTATGTGATGCCTGTCAGTTGGGAAAATAAGTCAAATCCTCCTTCTACGCAATTAAGGATATTAACACTAGTAAACTATTAGAAGTCCTTCACATGGTTCTCTTTGGACCCATTAGTACTTCAAGCTTAGGAGGAAAGTCTTTGGGTATGTGATTGTTTATGATTACTTGAGGTTTACTTTGGTTGGATTCTTACGTCATAAAAGTGAATCATTCAAGGAATTTAGGACATTCTCCACTTGGATTATGAGAAAGCTAGGTTATAAAATTCTGACCATTCAAAGTGGTTATGATAGAGATTTTTAGAATAAAAAATTTCAATCTTACTACAAGAAGCAAGGGATAGATCACAACTTTTCATCTCCTAGAACCCCTCAGTAAAATGGAGTAGCTGAAAGAAAGAACAGGACCTTGATAGAAGATGCTAGAGCCAGGTTAGCTGAATACTCACTTCCTAAATACTTCTAGGCAGAAGCGGTAATTATAGCCTGTTATGTTCTAAATAGGGTTAATGTTAAATCCAAGCTAAACAAGACATCTAATGGAATCCTTAAGGGTAGGACACCCAACCTCTTCCACCTTCATATCTTTGGATGTAAAGTGTTCATTCTAAATAATGAATATTTTCTACTAGGAAAGTTTGAACCCAAATCTAATGGGGTTTTCGTAGGATACTCAAAGATTGGAAAATCCTTTAGTGTTTTTAATAAAAGGACACTGGTGGTAGAGGTTACCACTCATGTAGTATTTGATGAATATGATAATTTTGGAGGGTCTAAGATAAAAGAAGAAGTAGTAGTTGAAGTCACCCAAAGACCAGAATTTATAAATCTTGAAGAAAGGGCAGAATCAGAAAATACACTAGCTAGAGAGTGGAGATATTCTTCAAGTTACTCTAAATAATTGATTTTAGGAGACCCATCTGAATGTGTTAGAACTAGGCATAGACTTAGGAAAGAAGTTAACCACTCTGCCTTTATCTCAATGATTGAACCCATTGTTACAAATCTGGGCCCAAGCACTTTGATTTTGATGATAACAAATATTATTGTCCTCTTACTACTATTCATTGCACAACTATTTTGTTGCCATGCTCACTAACATTTTCAGGTCCACCATCATTTGGAAATCTCAATCAGCTCAAAATTAGGAAGACTAGGATTGAGTCTGTTTGTAATTTCAATTTTAATATACTTTAACCTTTCTTTAGACAAATCATGTATATTGTGGATACTAAGCCAAATAACCTTGTACATACACACTAATAAAAGTGAGTTAGTGAGTTAGAAAAATTTCTATTTTATGAATAAATTATAAAGTACAATTTATATCGAACTAGATGATCTGCTAAAATAGGAAACCCTAATTAAGGCATCTTTGTTAATAAAGATTGATTAAGCTAATTATACTAGATGATATATATAATACAAGTTGATCAGTTATAATCAGCAAAGCAGCCACCGATCACAATTTAAGTAATATTTTAATACTCAAATTTTGGCCTGATCGTACCGAATAATATACATCGTATAGGATAATCTTAGATAATCATTCTTAAATTTATCCTCCACATCACGGATTTTAATTTTTATTAAAGAATTTTTAAATTACCAATTCACCCCCACCCCCCTCTTGGTTAGACTCGGGCTAGTTCTTAGATGTTTAGCAACCTTCACGAACTTTCAAGTGGTATTAGAGAGGGATTCATAAATTAAGTTTTAGAAAACTTTTAAAAAATGATCAAAGACTAACTTTGGAAATTGTAATCTACAGAAGGATATTCATTAACCTGACCATCTTAATTTAATAATATTCCTTTTGATTTTTAGAAAATTCGCATGTCTACTTTTTACAATCGATAGATTATTGCATGCAGATGTTAGTTCATGAAGGATATTCTGCACCTTCATGATTTATTAATGGCATTAAAACTAAACTTCCTTGTTCTAAATGGCTCATAGAAGATAGAGATTTAGCCCAACTGAATGCAAAATGTCTAAACTTTTTTTTCTTTGTTTTAAAATTTGAAGAATACATGCATGTTTCTATTTACATTACTGGTAAGGAGATTTGGGACAAACTCTACATAACTTATGAAGGAACTAATGAAGTAAAACTATCTAAGTTGAATATTATGCTTCATGATTATGAACTTTTTTGCATGAAACCTAGTGAATAAATTTGTGAAATGTGTACTAGGTTCACTGAGATTGTTACTTCCCTGCATGCCTTAGGAAGAGAACTCACTAACTATGAAAAAGTTAACAAGATTTTATGTTGCTTACTTGCTTCCTATAATGCAAAAATTACAGCTATTATTGAATCTATGGATCAAAAAGTTTACTCCATTGATAAATTACTTGAATCACTCATTTCCTATGGCAAGGAGTGAGTCAAAGACAACTTGATGTAGGTGAAAAGAGAAAGGAGAAAACTGTAGCGTTAAAGGCTAATGATTCTGATAGTGATACTTCTGGACAAGAAGATGATGACATTGCGCTGATGATAAGATAGTTTAAAAGCTTTCAAAAGAAAAAGCAAAGATGTCATCAGTAATGGAATAAAGTTAAAACTAATATAAATTCTAAAACTTCTTATGATGTCATCTATTTTGAATGTAGCAAGCCAGGGAACATAGAGAATGATTGCCCAAATATGAAAACTCACCTAATCAAGAAGAAGGGTGAAGAAAAACCTAAGTTCTTTCTGGGCACTCTGCTTCAGACTCATCTGAAACTAAAGCAGAAGATGAGGTAACCAACCTGTGCTTAATGACAGATAATCATCTTGATCATTCTGATCAAGAGGAGGTATGTGAGTCTTCTTATGATGAATTATTTGAAGTTTTTGAAAGAATTCATATTGTATACATATGAAGCTCAAGAAATTACATGCAAGCTTTAAATCTGACTTTTTAAATTTGTAGAAATAGCATGAATGCCTCAGAAAAGATCATTCCACTTTGAATAGTAATCACATGGCTTTATTAGATGAATTTGATACTTGAAACAATAAGCATCTTGATCTAACTGATAAGCATGATTCCTTAAAAGCATCCCATATTGATTTAAAAAATTCATTTAAGAACTAAAAGGCATGTTTAGATGATGTTGATGATAGCGAGCATGCATTGAAAATTAAAAATTCAATTCTTGAAAGTGTAAATCAAATTTTACAAATAAAATTAAATGCTTTCAAAGAAAATAAAACATCACCTAAACTTGCATAGTTACATAATACATTACCACAGCATGCATCATTTAAACCTAGGAAGAGGCACCATAACTGACATAGATTAGAAAACCCTTTTCCTGGTGTTAGATGTTTTTCTTGTGGCATGCTAGAACATATCTCCCACACTTGTACTATCCATGATAGAAAAAATTTAGTGTGGAGACCAAATTTGCATAATTCACATCATAACATGCAAGCATTTCATCCTATATTCCATGAGGAAAACAAACTTATTTGGGTTCCCAATTTTGACCACTGATGATTTTGTAAAGGTGCTCTCACAAAAGGCCTCATGAGAGCATGTGGTAATTAGATAGCAGATGTTCAAGGCACATGTATGGGGATGCAAATCAATTCTTTTTGCTGGAGGCAAGGTGACACTTGGAGATAACAAAACTAGGAGAGTAGTGGGCTCAGGTATAATTGGCAACTCAAAAAATTTCATCATTAAAAATGTTGTACTAGTAGATGGCTTAAAACAAAATTTGCTCAGCATAAACCAGCTCTATGATAAAGGCTTAAGCATTAAATTCTTATCTACCAGCTGGATTATAAGCTTAAATGGCAACATTATTTTGCAGTGAAAAGGATCAACAATGTGTACATGCTTGATTAAAATAGTATTGAATCTACTGCTTCCTTTGCTTGAAAATAATTGCTGAAGAATCCTGGTTATGGCACAGGAGAGTGTGTCATACAAGCATGAAAATCCTTAAAAAGATCACCCAAAAAGATTTAGTGAGAGGAATACCCAAACTAAAGTTCACTAAGGACCACCTGTTGATGCCTATCAATTAGGGAAACAAGTCAAATCCTCCATCCACTCAATCAAGGATATTAACACGAGCAAACCTTTAGAAGTCCTTCACATGGATCTTTTTGGACCTGTTAGTACTACAAGCCTAGGAGGGAAAGTCCTTGGGTATGTGATTATTGATGATTATTCAAGGTTTACTTGGGTTAGACTCCTATCTCATAAAAGTTAAACATTCAAGAAATTTAGGACATTTTCCACTTGGATTCAGAGGAAGGTAGGTTGTGAAATTTTGATAATTCATAATGATCATGCTGGAGAGTTTGAAAATGAAAATTTTGAATCTTACTATAAGGAGCAAGGGATAGATCACAACGTTTTAGTTTCTAGAACCCCTTAGCAGAATTGGAAAGCAGAAAGAAAGAACAGGACCCTGGTAAAAACTGTTAGAGCCATGTTAGCTGAATAATCACTTCCTAAATACTTCATGGCAGAAGCGATGAATACAGCCTATTATATTCTGAATAGGGTTAATGTTAGATCCAAGCTGAATAAGACATGCTATGAAATCCTTATGGGTAGGACACCTAACCTCTCTCACCTTCATGTCTTTGGATGTAAAGTGTTCATTCTGAATAATGGGAAATCTCTACTAGGAAAGTTTGACCTCAAATATGATGGAGTATTCTTATGGTACTCAAATGTTAAGAAATCCTTTAGAGTTTTCAATAAAAGAACACTAGTGGTAGAGGAGACCACTCAAGTTGTATTTGATGAATCTGATAGTTCTAGAGGGTCTAGGGTAGAAGAAGAAGAAGTTATAAAAATCACCCAATGAGTAGAATCTATAAATCTGGAGGTAAGGGTAAAACCTGAAAATTCACTACCAAGAGAATAGACATATTCTTCAAGTCATCCAAAAGAACTAATCTTAGGAGACCCATCTAAAGGTGTTAGAACTAAGCATAAACATAAAAAAGAAGTAAACCACTATACCTTCATCTCAAAGATTGAACCCACCAACATAAATCAAGCCCTATCTGATGAACTATGGATCCTAGCCATGCAAGAAGAGTTAAATCAATTTGTGAGAAATGATGTTTGGGAACTAGTTGAAAGACCTAAGGACCAGAGTGTTGTTGGAACTAAATGAGCTTTCAAAAACAAAATGAATGATTCTGGTGTAGTGGTGAGAAACAAAATAATATTAGTGGCTAAGGGGTATAACTCGATAGAAGGGATTGACTTTGAAGAGACCTTTTCCCTTGTAGATAGATTATAAGCCATAAGGGTGCTATTAGCCTTTGTTTGCTTTAAGGGATTCAAACTGTATGAAATGGATGTCAAAAGTATCTTTCTGAATGGGGTAATAAAAGAAGATGTGTATGTTGAACATCCCAAGCTTTAAAATTTCACAATTTCTTAATTATGTATTCAAATTAAAAAAGTTATTATATGGACTAAAAAAGGCACCCAAAGCATGGTATGAAAGTCTATGCACATTCTTAGTAGAAAGAACCCTTATTAAGGGGAGCATAGACACCACCCTATTTCTAAAAAAGGTAGGAGATAAACTACTCATTGTCGAAATTTATATTGATGATATTCTATTTTGATCTTCTGATAAAAAAATATGTGATGAATTTTTAAAAATAATGATTAAAGAGTTTGAAATGAGTATAATGAGAGAACTGACCTACTTTCTTAGATTTAGTATAAGGCAGAAGGATGATGGAATTTTCCTTAGTTAATCAGGAGTGAGTAAATCTAAAAGAGTCCCACTTAACTGTTATTAAGAGAATCCTTAGATATCTCTTAGGAACCCAAGACATAGAAAACTGATATCCTAGGCATAACACTTCCTTTAAAATCATCAGATATTCGAATTCAGATTTTACAGGATGTAGAGTTGATGAAAGTTTGATAGGGATGTTAAGCCCTTATGAAATAGCCTAAGGCTAACCAAGAGGAGGGGGGGGGGGGGGGTGAATTGATAGTTTTAAAAATTCTAAAGCAAAATGTTATATGAAAAGCTTTATGAATGTTTTAAAATAAATGCGATAACATAGATCAAACACAAATTTTATACAAGCAATTAATCGTAATAAAATAATAATGCATAAAATAATTAGAAAGAACACAACAGATTTTATAGTGGTTCGGTCAACTTGACCTATGTCCACTCCCCGGAGCCTCCCCTCTAGGTATTACACTAAAACTCAGTGACTCACCTTCTGCTCCTACAGCAAGGTAGAGAAGCCTTTACAAAACTCCTTTTCACCAACCTAGTGAGGCAAAGAACCCAGACTAATTTTGCTTCCTCCTGAAGCAGGAAGAGAACCTTACCTCCTTTCACTTCTACTTGAAGTAGGAAGAGAACCTTACCTCCTTTTGCTTCCTCCTGAAGTAGCCAGAGAACCTTGATCTTCTTGCAAACGATCCATTCCATAGAGGATGACTCAGATCCTTGCTTGGAGCAACCTTTGTGAACACCTCATAAACTCCCCCTCACAAGATTCTCTCTCTCTCTCTCTCCCAAGCTCTCCCTCTCCCTCTTAAATATCTCTCAAGCAAGGAAAGCTGCAAAAGATCTTAACGATAGAAGATAAAAGATCTTTTATTTCAACTTTTCATCAAAGAACATCCTGTATGATCAGTACAAAATCACACATATTAGCCTGAACAATCTGGTTCCTTTGGAGAATTAGAAGACATATTTATTCAGATCATCCAAGATGATTCTTCCATCATCTTGGACGATTAGTTCAAATCAGGAATATCATCTAGAAGACAGTTCGAGATGTCTAGGAGAAAAGACTGGACAATCAAAGGAAAATGACTTGATCATCCCGGACGATATGTATATCGTCCTGTATGATTAGTTCAAAATTTCCCAAAATCATCCAGGACACTATTCGGATCATACACGTCAACCATGTTGGACGATTTCAAAATGACTTGCTCATCCAGGATGATATGTAAATCATCCCGTACGATTAGTTCAAAAATGGGAAAATCGTCCAGCACACTGTTCGGGTCGTCTATGTCAAAAGCACTGGACGGTCAGGATTTCTAATTGATCATCCAGGATGATCTTGCGGTCATCCAGGATGATATGATCAAATCAATCAGACCTTATTTACTTTCCTTATCACCTTACTAATTTAGACATAATTATAATGGATCATCCAGGATGATACACGTATCATCCCAGATGATCAAACCAAAAATCTAAAAATAAAAACTTGCCTAAATCATTCTGGCAGCTGAGAGTTTTTGATCTTAGCATATTGTCCAGGATGATGGGAGGATCGTCCAGGATGATCTGCTTAATTAGAACAACATAACATGGTCTCCCTAATTAGAGTTCTATTTTCAATAGGATCGTCCAAGATGATTAACAAAAAATGAATAGAAATTGTAACTCACTAAAACTCTCCCCCTGAGTGTATGTGTGTAAGGTTACTTAGCTTGGGGATCAATTACATTACATTTGACTCAAGAAAGAAAAAAAATACATTGAACCTGAACCACATACAGACTGACTCGATCTTGAGCTAGTCTGATTTCACTTGATCTTGCGGACCTTAAAAAGTTAGGCAAATGAACAGAAACAAAAATGTTTGTTATCATCAAAATTATAATCCTGTAATCCAGATTTATAACAATCTCCCCCTTTTTGATGATGGCAAACATTTGTTAGGAATTTAAAATTCAATAAATAAACATTGAGTATTAATATTTTAAAACACTAAACATTTGAACATTAATAATTCAAAAACGTATAATGACCTAGAACACACAACTACTCTCCCTTTTGACATCGCAAAAAGGGGAAAATATCACATAAACACATAAAGAAAAATAGTACAAAAACCAACACAAGATAATTCAACACAATTACTCCCCCTTTTTTTTGAATTGATATGCCCCAGTAAATCAGATTTTTTCCATAATTTTCAATTCAAAAGCTAGTAAGAAGAAATTGACAATCTAAAATCCAAAAAAATTGTTAAATCAATTTTTGTAAACCCTACCTCGGAAACCTTACAAGTTCAAATTCCTTTTCAATAAAAATCTAATTCAAAAGAAAAGAAATCTGATTTTAAAAGAGATCCTTTCAAACTTGATTCCAGAGAAATATCATATAAAATAGTATTACAAAGGAAGGAATTAGAGATCACGAGTTTCAATCTCAAGTGTTTGAAAATATTAAGTGGTGAACGAATTTTTCTAAGATGTTTAAAGATTTTGAAAGAGATGAAGCTTATTTCCTTGTGGGCTCATTTTGTGCCTCTTTTTTATTTTGTTTGGCGCACTTTGTGCATCTTTTCATTCTTTGATACACTTTGTGTATCTTTCTAATTTTTTGACGACATTGTGCATATTTTTAGCTTTGGGCTCATTTTGTGCCTCTTTTCATTTCATTTGCAAGCTTGCTTCCTTTCATAATCTCTAAATTATCTCAGTTGTGAGATTATCTTCCAGATATAAGAGAAGAAAAGCTCACTCTCTACAATAAGGATGAGTAATCCACAGAACAAAATCATACTCAAATGATAAATGCAATAACTTGATTAAGAAGAACATAACAATAATTCAATGCTTTAAAAACACTATTCATATGAGATAGATTACTGTAGGAAGATAAAATAGATCTCTATTTCAAAAACCAACATTTTAATTTTGAAAAAATCTCTATTCAAAAAGAAAAATACACCATTAAAGGAGTTAGAGGAAGAGAAAACAATCATCAATGTTTCTTCCTTTTAATTGTTTTAAAAAAGTCAATCACTGCTTACAAGCTTCAAAACAAAAACCAAGGTAAAATTTCATCTAGAAAACAAGTTCATCAGTAGAAGTGAGTAGTGATCTGATTCTAAAGAAAACAAGAACAAGGAAAAAAAAATCAGACAAATAACAATAATAAAATAAGGAGGAATAGTAGGAAAATAAGAAGGAACACAACAAGAAATAAATAAACACATCACACTGAAAAATCAGAAAAAAAAAAAGGACAAATAGATAGTTCAGAATTCAGTAATCATCAATTTCATGCATCTATGCCAATCACACCCAATCTGGTTCTCAAAATGCCGAATGCGTCAAAGGCCAGTGGTTTTGTAAAGATGTCAGCAAGTTGGTTTTCAGTTGCTACATGATGTATCTCAATGTCCCCTTTGGTAACATGGTCCCTAATGAAGTGATGTCTTATATCAATGTGTTTGGTTCTAGAATGTTTTATAAGATTTTTAGAGATGCATATGGCACTACTGTTATCACATAGAACTGAAATTGTGCCAACAGGGAATCTTAAATCCAGAATTTGTTATCTCAACCAAGTACTTGGGCCACACAACTACCTAAGGCAATGTACTCAGCTTCAGCAGTGGAAAGTGCAACAACATTTTATTCTCTACTAGACCATGAGACTAAGGACTATCCTATAAATTAGCAAGTTCTAGAAGTGCTCTTTCTATCCACCCTACATCCTGCAAAATCAAAATTAGAATATCCAATGATCACAAAAGAAGTGTTGTGCCTAGGATACTATATTCCTATGTTTGGGGTT
The DNA here is from genome assembly GCA_022539455.1 of Dendrobium nobile. Taxonomy (NCBI): domain Eukaryota; kingdom Viridiplantae; phylum Streptophyta; class Magnoliopsida; order Asparagales; family Orchidaceae; genus Dendrobium; species Dendrobium nobile. The sequence goes on along the minus strand of CM039720.1, from coordinate 10,187,392 downwards.
CCTAAGAGATGTCTAAGGATTATCTTAACTACAGTCAGGTGGGAATCTTTAGAATTAGCTTGAAACCTAGCACAAAGATAAACACTAAAATTGATATCAGGTCGGCTAGCAGTCAGGTAAAGCAGTGATCCAACTATTCCTCTATAATTTTTCTGATCAACAGATTTTCCATTTGAATCCTTATCTAACTGAACAGTCGAACTCATGGGAGTGTTAATTAGCTTGGCTTTGTCCATTTCATATTTTTTCAAGATGTCCTTTAAATATTTTAATTGATTGAGAAAGGTCCCATCATCCATTTACTTTATGCTAAACTTCAGAAAGTAGGATAATTCTCCCATCATACTCATCTCAAACTCTTTACTCATTATTTTAAAAAAATTATCACATAATTTTTTATTAGAAGATCCAAAAAGTATATCATCCACATTGATCTGGAAAATGAGTAGATCATCTTCTACTTTTCTCAAAAAAGGTTGGTGTCTACACTCCCCTTAACAAATTCTATTTCTAGTAGGAATGTGTTAAGCCTCTCATATCATGCTCTTGGTGCCTATTTCAATCCATATAAGGCCTTTTTTAATTTATAAACATGATTTAGAAATTGGGAACTCTCAAAACCTGGGGGTTTCTCTACAAACACATCTTCTTTTATTACCCCATTTAAAAAGGCACTCTTAACATCCATTTGGAAAAGCTTAAATCACTTATAACAAGCAAAGACTAGTGGCACCCTAATGGCTTCCAATCTAGCTACAGGGGAAAAGGTCTCCTCAAAATTAATACCTTTTATTGGGTTGTACCCCTTAGCCACCAATCTTGCCTTATTCCTAACCACCACACTAGAATCATTCATCTTGTTCTTAAAGACCCATTTTGTTACTACTACACTTTGATCCTTTGGTCTTTCTACCAACTCCCAAACATCATTCCTTACAAATTGGTTAAGTTCATCTTGCATAGCTAAGATCCAGAATTCATCAGAAAGGGCTTGATTGAAGTTGGTGGGTTCAGTCATTGAGATAAAGGCAAAGAAGTTTACTTCCTTCCTAAGTCCATGCCTAGTTCTTACACCTTCAGAAGGGTCCCCTAAGATCAGTTCTTTAGGATGACTTGAAGAATATCTCCATTCTCTAGGCAAAGAAACATTAGGTTCTACCCTTTCCAAGATTTATAGATTCTACTCCTTGGGTGACTTCTATAACATCTTCATTTTCTACTTCAGCTCTAGACTCCTTAGGATCAAATTCATCAAACACTACATAAGTAGTCTCCTCCACCACTAAAGTCTTCTTATTAAACACTCTAAAAGATTTCCCAACACTTGAGTATCCTAAGAACACTCCCTCATCAAATTTTGGGTCAAATTTTCCTAAGAGTGATTTCCCATTATTATGAATGAAGACCTTATAGCCAAAGACATAGAGGTGGGACAAGTTTGGTGTTCTACCCTTAATGATCTCATAAGGTGTCTTATTCAGATTGGATCTAACATTCATCGTATTCAGCACATAACAGGCTGTGTTCACCAATTCAGCCCAAAAGTATTTTGGAAGTGAATACTCAGCAAGCATGGCTTTAGCGGCTACCATTAAGGTCATGTTCTTCCTCTCAGATACTCCATTCTATTGAGGGGTCCTAAGAGATAAAAAATTGTGACTAATCCCTTGCTCATCACAAAAAATTTCAAATCTCGCATTTTTAAACTCTCCACCATTATCACTATGGATGGTCAAGATATCACAACCTAACTTCTTCTGAATTCATGTGGATAAAGATTTAAATTCATCAAATGACTCAGACTTATGTGACAAAAATATAATCCAGGTGAACCTTGAGTAGTCATCGACAATCATAAATCCATAGACTTTTCCCCCTAAGCTGGCAATGCTAATGGGTCCAAAAAAATCCATGTGAAGGACTTCTAAAGGTCTAGAGGTGGTGATGTCCTTAATGGAGTGGAAGGAAGATTGGACTTATTTTCCTAGTTGACATAAATCACACAGGTGGTCCTTAGTGAACTTAAGCTCGGGGACACCTCTAACTAAGTCTTTTTGGGTTACTCTTCTAAGGGTTTCATACTGGCATGACATAACCTCCTATGCCACATCCAAGACTCATCAGCAGTAGTTTTTAAGCAAATTGAAATATCAACTTTAAAGAAACTTACATCCAGCATGTAAACATTGTTGATTCTCTTTCCCTGCAAAATAATTTTGTCATTTAAGCTTATAATGCTGCAAGTTGGCAGGAACTTTATGTCACGACCCAACCCGACCGGGACGGATTTCGCTCGCATCGGGTCGTGGCCAAACTCAAACTGACTGAACTGATTCCAGGATCTGGCTCTGGAATTTGTTTCAGAACTTTCTTCCAAATATTTACACACAGAAACAGACACACAGAGCTACTATAAGCATCAAAATACAGTGGAACCGATCAACTATCTTTCTTCCTCAAAGGAATCATATACACATACAGCTCATGGCTTTCAGACAGAAAGAAAAATTGAATAGAAAGCCATGACTGTACAAAAATCAAAAGTACAAAATACCTATAACAGATCAAACTCTGAACTCCTACTCCAAGACTTCCTTCCCTTTCCTAGAACCTAAAAACCACGCAGAAAACAAGGATGAGCTACAACGGCTCAGCAAGACATCAAACCTCCAATCCAAATTCTTGTAGCCCACATCAAACACATCGGACAAAAATCCATACAGAACTCAGATCAACAGAATCATATATCGAATCAGAACAGAACAAAAATCACAGAAATCATAATTCCAGAAATTGAGTCAGAACAGAATCATACAGATCAGATCAAATCAGAACAGAATAGAATCGTACAGATCAGATCAAATCAGAACCATGAATCATATCAAACTCATACGAAAATCGAAAATCATATCAATTCAGAACATATCAAAAGTCATAACAGATTCCCTGACTCTGACAGAATCTCAACGGATTCTAGCCCCTTATGCCTCCCTTCCCAGACACTGACAGAATCTCTCGGATTCTGGCCCCTTATGCCTCCCTTTGTGCTCATGGCACCAGAACAGATGTGCTTATAGCACCAGAACAAACATAACATCGGATCCGGAACAAAACTTGTTTTCAGATTTCAGAGCTCATTTCAGATTTTCCCTGACAAATACAGGATCTCACAGAATCCTGACCCCTTATAACTCCCTTTTTATAGCACACAAGCATATCATGTCATTTCAGAACAAATCCGGACAATTTCAAAAATCGTACGAAAATCCAGCGGCATAACGGCTTTATACGGAATTTACACAAAAATTCCTAATTTCACAAATTACCATATTAGCATAGAAATATTCACAACAACATTGCAAGACTTTTATTCTACTGCCCAGATCATTTTAGACTTCATCAAAAATTACAGTCAAAATAAAACACCGCCGAATCAAAATTATCCGGTCAAAATTCTCCAGAAAATAATCAAAATGTGCGCACTCGGCACCTCAGAAACATATCAAAAGTTACGCCGTAAAAACTGAACCAATTGGAAAATACGGACGAAATTCGCTAACGAAAATGAAATCCGGACAGAAAAATCGTTCAAACTTCACTGTTCTGAAAATTGAGAAAGGCGGAATGTGTCTTACCTTGCGTACACCAATTTCTTGAACTGTCTCGACGGACGAAAACGGACCGGCGTTGCCCAAAAATCAATTTTTCCTCTTTTGCCCTCGACTTTCTCTCTCCTCAAAATCAGATATTTTTATTTTTTATTTTTCTCTCTCTTCAAAACGACTGATTTTAGTTAAATATCCTTCTGATCGGCCCGGCCGATCGCACGATCGTCCTGGACGATCTGAACAAAATCACATCGTCCTGGGATGATTTCTCAGGATGATAATTAATTTTCTCGGACAATAAAAACCCCTACTCTCTGACTTGTGCATTGCTCTGATCATCCCGGGACGATCCCCGATCGGCCCGGACGATCCTGGGAGGAAAATTTTCCTGTAACTTCTGTACACATTCTAGAACAAAATTTGAACTGATCGTCCAGGGACGATCCGCAATCGGCCTGAACGATACTAGAGCAACTGATGTTACAATCTCCCCAACTTCAAAAAAAATGTCGTCCTCGACATTGTCATATCAAAACTCAATCAGAACAAATACGGATACGACTTCCTCATGTCCGACTCCTTCTCCCAAGTCGCTTCTCGTGCAGTTCGGTTATTACACTGCACCTTAACCATCAGAATCTGTTTACTTCTTAACTTACGAACATCGTAAGCTAGAATCAACTCAGATTCTTCTTTATATCTCAGATTCTCCTGAATCTCAACCTCATCAGCAGACACTTTCTTTCCAGAGTCAGATATCCACTTTCTCAAAGTAGATACGTGGAACACATTATGAACATCGGACATTTGATCAGATAACAACAGCCGATAAGCAGATTTACCAATCCTTTCAAGGATTTCAAAAGGTCCAACATACCTTGAACAAAGCTTACTCACTCTGCCAAATCTGCTCACACCCTTTATCGGACTGACTTTGACATACACAAAGTCACCAACTTGAAATTCAACGAACCTGTGCTTCTGATTGTAATATTTCTGCTGTCGATCTTGTGCAGCTTTCAACCTTTCTTTTATCAAATTGACTTTCTTAACAGTTTCATCTACAAAAGTGGCACCCATTTCCTGTCTATCTCCAACCTCAGTCAGAGTCAAAGGAGTTCTACACTTCCGGCCATATAGAGCTTCATAAGGTGCCATACCAATACTGGACTGAAAACTGTTATTGTAAGCAAACTCTATCAGAGGAATATAATCTTCCCAGCCTCCTCCAAAATCTAAAACACATAGTCTCAGCAGATCTTCCAGTACCTGAATAGTCCTTTCAGATTGTCCGTCAGTCTGGGGATGAAAAGCTGTACTGAAATGTAACTTCGTACCCAAACCTTGCTGAATACCCTTCCAAAGTCTGGAAGTAAACCGTCCATCTCTATCAGAAATAATCACCTTAGGCACACCGTGTAATCTGACAATCTCTTGCACATATACCTGTGCCAATCGATCCACCAGATTGGTCTGCCTGATCGGAAGAAAATGAGCAGACTTCGTCAATCGATCCATAATCACCCAAATGGCATCGTGCCCTTGCCTTGATCGAGGAAAACCCATAGCAAAATCCATCGTTACCTCCTCCCACTTCCACTCAGGGATAGGCAACGACTGCAAAAGTCCTCCTGGTCGCTGATGCTCTGCCTTCACCAACTGATAGGCCTCGTATCTAGCAATAAAATTTGCGACATCCTTTTTCATTCCCGGCCACCAGAACAAACTCTTCATATCTCCGTACATCTTGCCACTTCCCGGATGAACAGTGTGGCCTGAATGATGAGATTCATACAGAATCTCTTTCCTCAGATCTCCAAACACAGGAATCCATAACCTGTTCTTGCAGAAAATAGTACCAGAATCAGAAACTCGGAGTTCAGGCTTCTTACCAGATTCAATCTAAGCAATTAACGTCGAATAATCAGAATCTAACTTCTGGGCTTCCTGAATCCTGTCTTCCAAAGAAGACTGAATGCTCAACTGAGTCAATACTCCAGAATCCAAACTACTGGATGAAATCACCTCCAACTGCAAACGTTCCATATCACGAATCAGAAAATCATCAGAAGTGAGCTGAATACCTGATAATCCAGAAGATTTCCTGCTCAGAGCATCTGCTACCACATTAGCCTTACCAGGCTGATACTGAATCGTCAGATCGTAGTCCTTGATCAACTCAAGCCACCTTCTTTGCCTCAAATTCAGATCCTTCTGAGTGAAAATGTACTTCAAACTCTTGTGATCCGTGAAGATCTCACATCTGACGCCATACAAATAGTGACGCCAAATCTTCAAAGCAAAAACAACTGCAGCTAATTCCAAATCATGTGTCGGGTAATTCTTCTCGTGTGGTTTTAACTGTCTCGAGGCATAAGCAAGTACCTGACCATGCTGATGCAGCACACATCCCAAACCTTTCAGTGAAGCATCACTGAACACCTGAAATCCTTTCGTACCTGACGAAAGTGCTAACACTGGAGCTGAAGTCAGACAATCCTTCATTCTCTGAAAACTAGCCTCACACTCCGGTGTCCAAACAAAAGCTACTGACTTCTGAGTCAGTCTCGTCAGAGGCGTAGCAATCTGAGAAAATCCTTTCACAAACTTCCTGTAGTATCCAGCCATGCCTAAGAAACTACGTACCTCAAATATCGTAGTAGGCCTTGGTCAATCCACAACAGCCTGAATCTTCTGGGGATCAACAGAAATACCTTCACCGCTAATCACATGCCCCAGAAATGAAATGCTCTTCAGCCAGAATTCACACTTGGAGAACTTAGCATACAACTGATGCCATCTCAGAGTCTCTAACACCATGCTCAAATGCCTGGCATGATCATCCTCAGAAGCAGAATACACCAGAATATCATCGATGAAGATGATCACAAACTGATCTAGATATTCCTTGAACACTCTGTTCATCAGATCCATAAAAATAGCAGGTGCATTGGTTACCCAAAAGGCATAACCAAGAACTCGTAGTGTCCGTACCGAGTACTGAAAGCTGTCTTCAACACATCAGCTTCCTTTACCTTCACTTGATAATATCCAGATCTCAAATCAATCTTCGAAAACACAAAAGAACCAGAAAGCTGGTCAAACAAGTCATCAATCCGTGGTAAGGGATACTTGTTCTTGATCGTGACTTTATTCAAATCTCTGTAGTCAACACACATACGGAGTGTTCCGTCCTTCTTCTTCACAAATAAAATAGGTGGTCCCCAAGGAGAAACACTAGGACGAACGAATCCTCTATCTACTAACTCCTGAAGCTGAACTTTCAACTCAGAAAGTTCTTTCGGTGCCATCCTGTACGGAGCTTTTGATATCGGAGCTGTACCCGGAAAAATATCAATAGAAAACTCCACATCTCTATCCGGAGGTAAACCAACCAACTCCTCAGGAAATACATCTGCAAACTCTCGTACCATTGGGATATCAGAAACAGAACCCACATCCAGGTTCATATCCCACACCGAAGCCAAAAATACCGGACAACCTTTCTTCCACATTCTTCTCACTTCCAATACAGAAATCAGACAAGAGAGAACACCTCGTAAGCCTTGGAATACACATCTCTCTCCTGACATAAGCAAGCTCACTTGCTTCTTCAAACAGTTAATCTGAGCCTCATACAGACTCAGCCAATCCATGCCCAAAATCACATCGTACGAAGAAATTGGCAACAAAATCTAACTCGATTTCCACTTCTTGCCAGCAATATCAATCTCACAAAAACAAAACTTCCGAGCAATCAAATTACTTCTAGCCGGCAAAATCACAGAAAGAGAAACCGGTAGCAAAATTGAATCCAGATGCAAAGCATCAAAACAACGCTCGGAAAGAAACGAGTGACTGGCTCCAGAATCAAACAAAACACGACAGGGCTGATCAGAAATATAAATCGTACCTGTCACCACATCTGAAGCATCTCGAGCCTCCTGCTGACTCAGACTGTACACTCGTGGTTGAACTGGAGTTGGAGCTGAAGCTACAGAACTAGGCTCCCTCTTACTAGCAGTAGGTGGTCTCCGTGGCACAGAACTCGAACCTCCACCTCTACCAGATCCCTCAGTCACAGGGCGTGGAGGAATAGTCCTCGGTCTTCCTGCTGAACTGGCAGGTCTAATAAAGCTCTCAGATCGAAACTCAGATCGTCGATCAGATCCAGCCTGTGGACACTCTGCAATCCGATGTCCTGGCTGACCACATCTGAAGCACTGACCAGTCATCCTGTAGCACTGGCCAAAATGTCGTCGTCCACAACTCTGGCACACAGGTGCCCCACTAACAGATCCAGAGCTGGTCGTAATGGTCATAGCAGTACTAGTAAATCCTGATTGTCTACTCCTCCTAGAGTCTCTAGAACCAGAAACAAATCTCCTCTTACCAGAGGAACTACTGCTCGAATCACCCCCAAACCTCTTCCTACTCGCAGTCCACCGCTGCTGAGTAACCATCAGATCATTCTCTATCAGACGAGCTCTCTCCACAAGCTCAAAAAAATCAGAAATATGAAATGGTACCAAGGGCTGCCTCAGACTATCTCATAGTCCCCTCAGAAATCGATAGCACTTCTCAGTAGAAGTACTCACCAGCTGCGGAGCATATCGGGCTAAGGCAGTAAACTCTGCCTCGTACTGCATCACCATCCTGCTCCCTTGAACCAGCCTCAGAAAACTCTCCTGCATCTGCTGTTGTGCAGAAGGGGGAACAAACTATGATCGGAATACCTCAGAAAATTCTTCCCAAGAAATTAGAGAGTTCAATCTGCCCTGAAACTTTGCTTCCTGCTGGCCTACCCACCAGTGCTCTGCTTCCCCATCTAACAAAAAAACTGCCAAAGGTACTTTCCTGTCTGACGGACACTTCATGCCGTCAAAAGTCTTCTCTAACTTCCTCAGCCACTCCTCAGCTGCTTTGGGCTGAACAGCGCCCTCAAACCTCGGTGGTTTCAATCTCAGAAACATCTGAAGATGTCTATCAATATCCTCAGATCGAACAGTAGAGGCTCTACTATGAGTCTCGCTCATCATCTGAGCAACCAATGTAGCAAACTGGGAAAGTGTATCTGCACCAACCACTAGGGCTGTACTACCCACAGGTGCTTCCTGACTGGCACTCTGACCATCTGTCATATTGGGGTCTGGCAGATCCATACAGAAAATCCAGAAAATTAATCATAAAAATAACACAATAAAAATCCGGACAAACCAAAACTACCCCAGACAGACTCAGATCACTTCCTATAGCTCTGTCTTATAATCCAAATTCCAAAACTATTGCTCTGATACCACCAAAGCTTGTCACGACCCAACCCGACCCGGACGGATCCCGCTCGCATCGGGTCATGGCCAAACTCAAACTGACTGAACTGATTCCAGGATCTGGCTTTGGAATTTGTTTCAGAACTTTCTTCCAAATATTTACACACAGAAACAGACACACAGAGCTACTATAAGCATCAAAATATAGCAGAACCAATCAACTATCTTTCTTCCTCAAAGGAATCATATACACATACAGCTCATGGCTTTCAGGCAGAAAGAAAAATAGAACAGAAAAGCCATGACTGTACAAAAATCAAAAGTACAAAATACATATAACAGATCAGACTCTGAACTCCTACTCCAATACTTCCTTCCCTTTCCCAGAACCTAAAAACCACGCAGAAAATAAGGATGAGCTACAACAGCTCAGCAAGACATTAAACCTTCAATCCAAATTCTCAGAGCCCACATCAAACACATCGGACAAAAATCCATACAAAACTTAGATCAACAGAATCATATATCAAATCAGAACAGAACAAAAATCATAGAAATCATTATTCCAGAAATTGAGTCAGAACAGAATCATACAGATCAGATCAAATCAGAATAGAACAGAATCGTACAGATCAGATCAAATCAGAATCATGAATCATATCAAACTCGTACAAAAATCAAAAATCATATCAATTCAGAACATATCAAAAGTCATAACAGATTTCCTGACTCTGATAAAATCTCAACGGATTCTGGCCCCTTATGCCTCCCTTCCCAGACACTGACAGAATCTCTCGGATTCTGGCCCCTTATGCCTCCCTTTCTGCTCATGGCACCAGAACAAATGTGCTTATAGCACCAGAATAGAACTTAACATCGGATCCGGAATAAAACTTGTTTTCAGATTTCAGAGCTCATTTCATATTTTCCCTGACACAGACAGGATCTCACAGAATCCTGACCCCTTATAACTCCCTTTTTATAGCACATAAGCATATCATGTCATTTCAGAACAAATCCGGACAATTTCAGAAATCGTACGAAAATCCAGCGGCATAACGGCAGTATACGAAATTTACACAAAAATTCTTAATTTCACAAATTACCAAATTAGCATAGAATATTCACAACAACATTGCAAGACTTTTATTCTACTGCCTAGATCATTTTAGACTTCATCAGAAATTAAAGTCAAAATAAAACACCGCCGAATCAAAACTATCCGGTCAAAATTCTCCAGAAAATAATCAAAATGTGCGCACTGGGTACCTCAGAAACATATCAAAAGTTACGCTGTAAAAACTGAACCAATCGGAAAATACGGACGAAATTCGCTAATGAAAATGAAATACGGATAGAAAAATCGTTCAAACTTCACCGTTCTGAAAATTGAGAAAGGCGGAATGTGCCTTACCTTGCGTACACCAATTTCTTGAACTGTCTCGACGGACGAAAACGGACCGGCGTGGCCCAAAAATCAACTTTTCCTCTTTTGCCCTCGACTTTCTCTCTCCTCAAAATCAGATATTTTTATTTTTTATTTTTCTCTCTCTTCAAAACGACTGATTTTAGTTAAATATCCTTCTGATCGGCCCGGCCGATCGCACGATCGTCCTGGATGATCTGAACAAAATCACACCGTCCTGGGACGATTTCTCAGGATGATAATTAATTTTCTCGGACGATAAAAACCCCTACTCTCTGACTTGTGCATTGCTCTGATCGTCTCGGGACGATCCCCCATCGGCCCGGACGATCCTGGGAGGAAAATTTTCCTGTAACTTCTATACACATTCTGGAACAAAATTTGAACTGATCGTCTCGGGACGATCCACAATCGGCCCGGACGATACTGGAGCAACTGATGTTACACTTTATGTTGTATCCTTTGTCGCATAGTTAACTGATGCTGAGCAAGTTGTGTTTCAGTCCATCTATAAGTAAAACATTGTCAATTAAAAGGTTTTTGGAGTTTCCAATCATACATATGCCCACCACTTTCCTAGTGGTATTGTCTCCAAAAGTGACCTTGCCTCCAGCCCTGGCTTGCATCTCCAGTCATATGTCTTGAGCATCCACTGTCCAGATACCACATGCTCTCACGAGGTCTTGTATGAGAGAACCCATACAAAATCATCATATGTCAGAGATTTAGGAACCCAAACATGTTTGGATCCCTTGTGATTGAAAGAAGAATGAGATGTATGCATGCTATGTTGTGAATCATGCAATTTGGGTCTCCACACCTAATGTGTACTATGGTGAACAGTGCAAGTATGGGAATATGTCCTAGCATGCCACATGAGAAACATCTAACTCCAGAAAAAGGGTTCACTAATCTATTTGGGTTATAATGTCTTTTCCTAGGTTTGAATAAAACATGCTTTAATGATTTTTAATGAGATTCTTCAAATGATGGAGGTTTATAAAATTGTGCAACAATAGGAAGTGTTTTATTATTCTCATATGCACTAAATTTTATAGTTAAAAATTTGTTTTCCTTTTTGAGACTTTTAACTTCAAATTTCAATGAATGCTCACTATTATCTAGACTCAATGCCATGGTATCAAGTTCTTTAAAAGCTCTTTCTAAATCAGCATGCGATGTTTTCAATGAATCATGCTCAACAATTAATTCAAAATACTTTTTATTTAATTCATCAAATTCATCAAGGAATGACATGTGATTGATATCTAGTGTAGAATGATCCTTAACCAAAACTTTATGCTCTTTTTGCATATTCAGGAATTTTGATTTCAAGCTAGCATGAGTTTTCTTAAGTTTCCTATATGATGAATGGATTTTCTCCAAAACATCAAGTATTTGATCGTAGATCAATTCACATATCTCTTCTTGGTTAGACTGACCACGATGTTCATCCTCCATAAAACACAAGTTCGTAGTCTCCTCTTTAGCTTCAGTCTTAGAGGAGTCAGATGCAGAATCAGCCTAGAAAGCCTTTTGGATCCTTTTCTTGTCCTTCCTTAACTTAGGTTTATCCTCACCCTTCTCCTTGCTTAGGTGAGCCTTAAGTGTAGGACAATCAGCACTCATATGTCTTGGCTTCCTGTATTCAAAGCAAACTGTATCAGAAGAAACTTTAGAATTTTTTCCATTCTTATGTTTGTTCCATTTCTGATAGTTCTTGTGTTTCTTCCTTAGAAAGCTCTTGAATTCCCAAGTGATTAAGGCAACATCATCACTATCAGACCCAAAAGAATCAGTGTTCATATTATTAGCCTTTAGTGCTACAATTTTCTCTTTCTTCTTCTCACCTGCATCAAGCTGTCTTTGGTTCGCTCCTTGCTCATAAGCAATGAGTGATCCAAGTAAGTTATCAATAGAATAAGTGTTCAAATCCCGACATTCAGTGATAGCAGTTATCTTGGCATCTTAGGAAGAGGGAAAACATATCAAGATTTTGTTAACTTTTTCATAGTTGGTGAGTTCTCTTCCTAAGACATGTAGGGAGGTGACAATCTGTGTAAACCTAGTATACATGTCAAAAATTGATTCACTAGGTTTCATGCAAAAAAGTTTATAGTCATGAAGCAAAATGTTCATTCAAGATTGTTTAACTTCAGATGTTCCTTCATAGGTAATGCATAATCTATCCCATATTTCTTTACCAGTAGTGCAGGTAGAGACACGCATGTAATCCTCAAATTTTTATGCACAGAAAAAATAGTTCAAGCATTTTGCATTCAATTGTGCTAAGTCTCTATCATCAAAAGTCCATTTGGTAAAAGGCAGTTTAGTTTTAACATTACTAACAAGTCTAAAAGGTGCTTCATAGCCATCTTTAACTACATCCACATGCGATAATCTATAGATTGTAAAAAGGTAGACATGTGAGTTTTCCAAAAATCAAAAGGTATGTTATCAAATAATGGTGTTTGTGTAATCGAATAACCTTCTATAGTGTTGCAATTCTCAAATTTAGCCATGGATCAAAATTCAAAAGTTTTTAAACTTAATTTTTGAATCCCTCTCTAATACCGCTTGAAAGTTTGATAGGGGTGTTAAGCCCTTATGAACTACCAAGGCTAACCAAGAGGGGGGGGGGGTGAATTGGTAGTTTTAAAATTCTGAAGCAAAATGCTATTTGAAAGGCTTTATGAATGTTTTAAAATAAATGCAATAGCACAGATCAAACACATATTTCACCCAAGCAGTTAATCGTAATAAAATAATAATGCAGAAAATAATCAGAAAGAACACACCAAATTTTATAGTGGTTTGGTCAACTTGACCTACGTCCACTCCCCGGAGCCTCCCCTCTAGGTATTGCACTAAAACTCAGTTACTCTCCTTCTGCTCCCACAGCAAGGTGGTGAAGCCTTTACAGAACTCCTTTTCACCAACCCAGTGTGGCAGAGAACCCAGACTTCTTTTACTTCCTCCTGAAGCAGGCAGAAAACCTTACCTCCTTTCGCTTCCTCCTGAAGCAAGCAGAGAACCTTACCTCCTTTCGCTTCCTCCTGAATTAGGCAGAGAACCTTGATCTTCTTGCAGACGATCCTTTCCACAGAGACACCAAGGAATAAGGGACAATGACTCAAATCCTTACTTGGAGCAACCTTTGTGAACACCTCACAAACTGCCCCACACAAGATTCTCTCTCTCTCCCAAGCTCTCCCTCTCCCTCTTAAAGATCTCTCAGGCAAGGAAAGTGGTAAAAAATCTTAACGATAGAAGACAAGAGATCTTTATACAAAGGCTCAAAGAATGCCCTAAATTTCAACTTTCTATCAAAGATCATCTAGGACGATTGGTAGATCATCCTATACGATCAGTACAAAATCACACATATCAGCCTGTATGATCTGGTTCCTCTGGGCGATTAGAAGACAGATTTATTCAGATCGTCCAAGATGATTCTGCGATCATCCTTGATGATTACTTCAAATTAGAAATATCATCCAGAAGATAGTTCGGGATGTCCAGGAGAAAAGCATGGACGATTAAAGGAAAATGACTTGATCGTCCTGAACGATACGTATATCGTCCAGTATGATTAGTTCAAAGTTGCCCAAAATTGTCTGGGACACTGTTCGGGTCATACAGGTCAACCATGCTTGATGATTTCAAAATGACTTACTCATCTGAGATGATATGTATATCATCCCGTATGATTAGCTCAAAAATGGGAAAATCGTCCAACATACTTCTCGGGTCATCCAGGTGAAAAGCACTAGACGGTCAAGATTTCTAATTGATCATCCAGGATGATCTTGCAATCGTCTAGGATGACATGATCGAATCAGTCAAACCTTAATTACTTTCCTTAATCACCTAACTAATTTAGGCATGACTATAATGGATCATCCAGGATGATACACGTATCATCCCGGACGATCAGACCAAAATCCTAAAAATAAAAACTTGCCTAAATCATTCTAGCGGCTGAGAGTTTCTGATTTTAGCATATTGTCCAGGACATGGGAGGATTGTCCAGGATGATCTGCTTAATCGGACTGACTTAACATGGTCACCCTAATCAGAGTTTTCTCTTCAATTGGATCGTCCAGGATGATTTGAACAAAAAATGAACAGAAACTCTAACTCAGTAAAACTCTCCCTTGGAGTGTGTTTGTGCAAGGTTACTTAGCTTGGGGATCAATTACATTACATTTTACTCTTTTTTTTGAAATCGTGCAAAAGAAATGCAGTTAATGGAAATGAAAGGAACAAAGCCTAGATTCAAACTAAGTTAGTAGCATCTCTTCCTTGATCAAATTAATTAAAGGAATCGGAATATTACTTAAAGAAAAACTATCAAAAGTAAAATTTCCATCCAAAGCTAAAGTAGCACAAAAATCTGCTACTTTGTTACAATCCCAATTCACATGATGGAAAATGATTTTATTAAAGTCACTAAGGAAGTAAAGTTCTTTGGCCCGCCTAATATCCAAGTACCAATTAACTTTCTTCGAAGAATCTTGTAAGAATGTAATCACATTGGCATTATCACTTTCAATGATAACGCCTAAACTTTCAAGCATCCAACCTTGTATAAGATCTCTAATCTCCATAATCACCTCCATCTCAAGCTGGGCAATGTCTCAATGAGTTTTATTTCTTCCAAAAGCAAGAAGAAGTCTACCTTTATGGTCTCTGAATATACCACCTCTATAAGAGCTCAATAAGGAAGCATCCACATTGATCTTAATCCAATCTAGCAGAGGAGGGCGCCAAGTACTATGCAACTCCCTTGGGAGATTAGCACCCTAGTTTGCTAGATAAGGAGAAGATTTCAAAACTGCAAGGGATAATACATTTGCAGCTATAGAAGAGCATGACATAGCAGTTTTACCATGTTTAACAGAGTTGCAGTTTTTCCAATTCATGAATACAGCCACACAATAAAGTCTGATCCATCCAGATTTGCTGCCCGAACCTCTTCTAATTTCTTCGACACAACCTTCAAGTGAATTGAAAACAGGAATGCTAAAACCCCATTCACAGATTTTGCCAAGAATTTCTTGAAGATATTTGCAGTGACCAATAATATGATCATAATCTTCCAGCACCTGGCAACCTCTAGCACAGCGATCATCATCTGTAAGTCATTGGAATTTTAAAAAATGATTAGTGGGAATAACAAATTTACTAAGCCTCCACCAAAAGATTTCCACATTAAAGTTTAGTTTTAATCTTTTCAAACAACAATAAAATTCCATATCATCACTAATACCTTTCCTTTCCATCATTTTGTCATATGCCATTGCAGAAATCGTCTTCCCAGAAAACTTACATATTGTTTCCAGCTGATCCTCCCGCTGGTTGTCAATGTGCAAATTGCTGATGATATTTACAAGATCTTCATGGAAGAAATTTAGAAGCTTTCCTTCATCCCATACTCCAACTTCAGAAATAAAGTAATGAACATTTAAGTTTTCTAAAGCATTACAATCCACAAAGGTTGGCCATTCATTTAGACATTTATCTAATATTCAGATATCACTTAGAACATTAATTTTATCTCCTTTTCCTACTTTCCATCTCAAAATGGGTTTCCAGTGTTTACCTCCATCATTTAAAACTTTCCAAGCATTAGAAGAAACTTTCAAGAAAATTCCATTGAGAACACTATTTTTGAATTTAGCCTTAAAAGATCGGTGCAGCAGAGAATCTAGTTTCTGGATATAATTCCAAACAAGCCTTGCCCGAAGAGTACCACTCCTAGCTGTAATAGATTGAACTCCCAACCCACCAGCCATAATTGGACAACAAATATCCTCCCAAGAAACATAATGCAACCCAAGTTTCCCTTTCTGTTTATGCCAAATGAATTTCATACATAACTTCTCCACTTCATAGAGCACCTTCTTAGGCACCAAAAAATGAGTAACAGCAAAGCACGGCATAGACAACAGAGAAGATTTGATAAGAACAATTCTACCACCCAAAGACAGAGACTTCTTCCCCCAAACATTTAATCTATCCGAGACATTACTTAAAAGATCCTGGAAATTAGCCACTCTCAATCTTTGTAACGAAATCTTAATACCCAGGTATTTCAATTCCTTGACCACCCGGAATCCTAGTATATTAGCCACCTTGTTCTTCTGAGATCTCTTAATAATCTTGCTAAAAATAATCTGGGATTTGTTAACATTCACCCTTTGACCTGTCCAATTACAGAATCCTCCACAATGCCTTTTAACAAACGAGCCATAGACATAGTAGCCCGAGAGAAAAGCATCATATCATCTGCATAAAGAATATGCATGATTCTCGGTCCTCTTGGAGATATTTGAATGCCCAAAACTTGCCTCCTTTGTTCAATTGCATTGGATAAGCAATTGAGAACATAAAATAAACATATATGGAGATAGAGGGCAGCCTTGCCTAAATCCACAATGTGCATCAATCCACTTCGTGTATCTCCCATTCAGGATAATAGAAAATCTAGCATTTATCACACATTCCTCTAGAAGCTTAGAAAAAATAGTGGGGAAGCCATACCAGTGGAGAATATGATTCAAGGTTGACCAACCCATACTGTCATACGCCAATTCCATGTCCAGTTTCACAGCCATCATCCCTATTTATTTCTTGAAACTTTGAGTTTATTGAAAATCTCCTGTACCAACATACAATGTTCCAAAATTGACCTCCCTGGAATGAATGCAATTTTTTCTTCACTGATCAACCTGGGTAAGCAAGTTTTCAATCTATTAACCAGCATTGTGGCCATAATTTTGTACGTGCTTTGACATAGACTAATGGGTCTATAGTTAGCCGGCACAACCGGGTTCTCAATTTTAGGAATTAATACAATAAGTGTATCTTTCCATTCCTTGTGCATTACTCCGATTATAAAAAATTTCTTAACTGCATTCCAAGTGGCATCACAAACTAAATTCCAGTAACATTTAAAAAAGGAAGAAGTTACAACGTTAAGACCCGGAGCCTTGTTGTTACCTTGCTAAAAAATAGAGATTCTACACTCCTCCATAGTAAAATATGTACTTATGGCAGTAGCATTCAAAGCATTTAACTTCTGCTGTTCTGACGGGTAAGGCCATCCCATCAACTCACAAGATCTGTATTTCCATTTCTTCTCAAAGAATTGCAAAAAAACTTATTCAATTTGATCATCTTCTTCTACCAGAGCATTGTTGGCATCTTTAATTTGTCTAATCCAGTTTGCATTTCTACGGGCAGATGCAAAGTTATGGAATGACTTTGAATTAGTGTCCCCTTCTTTATGCCACCTGGTTTTAGCTCTTTGGTTCAACCAAATAGCTTGTCTCCTAAGAGTAATGTTAAGTTCATGAACTTTTCTTCTCAGATTGAATAAATCATCACTAGAAAAATCTGAGCCCGAGGCCTCTTTGGTTTGGAGCTCCAGGATATCCCTCTTAAGCTCTTCTTTCAGCTTACACAGATCACTACACTTATTCCTATTCCAAAAAAACAGCGCTCTCAATGTTCTCCTGAGTTTTCTGTGTAGCACCTCCACCTCATCACCAAAATCAACCTTTTTCTAGGAATTATTCACAATACTCCAGGCAGCCGGGTAGGACCTCCAAGTATCTTCAAATCTAATAGCCTTGCTTCTGTTGATCCTTCTAGGATCCAAACTGTACACTATCGGGCTATAATCAGAGGCCACACTAACAAGATGCTTAACCTTCCCACGCGGCACCAAAAGCCAAGGAATTTAGCAAACATCTATCAAGATGTTCCCAAATCCTTGAGGACCCTTCCTTATTGTTACACCAAGTAAAGCTTGGTCCAACATAACCTGTAACATGAAAATCAGAATTAGTCATAAATTCTTTCATCTCTCTTGGCCCTTTAGAGAATAGGAATCTCTTGCCACCCTTCTTTTCTTTCTTATTTAAAATACAATTAATGTCCCCTCCTACAATAATAGGACCCGAATCCTTCATATAGGTCTCCAGCAAGTTCCACAAACTCCTCCTTTCAATATGACATCTGCTACCATACACTGTTGCCACCTTCCAAACACCCAAGGAAGGTGTAGAAAGAGAACCAATCACCAATTGAGAAGAGCTCTTCTCCACATCAAAAGAAACCAACTCCCAATTCCACAAGATCAAAATTCCACCAGCAGTCCCCACGGCAGGGAAATGGAAATAATTCCAATCCTTTCCAATAAGGAAATCAACATCCTTTCTTTCAATACTAGCTAGTTTAGTTTCCATCAATCCTACAAAACAAGCATTATGATCCTTAACAATCTCCTTGAGATACAAGGAAGCCTCCTTTTCCCTGGCGCCCCTGCAATTCTATAAAATTAATGAATTCATTAAGTAACCATAGGGGAACCCTCCCCACTTGGTACAAAACCTTTGCCCTCCTTTCTCTTCTTCCTATGGTCTGGTTCTAGAGGCCCCAAAGATTTCAGTTCCTTAGCCAGCTTCAGCTTAACCAAACTGCTGCTTTGTGGAATTACAAAATCTACTCATTCTGGTAACTCTACTGTACTGTTCAAATCCTTCTGCTAAGCCACACTGTTTTGATCCCTTACTTCCCCTTCTTCAAATTCCTCTAGCAGGACATCAAATTTATTAGCCACCGATATCTCTACAGCACTCTCCTCTTGACCACTAGCATTATATGTAATTAATATAGATAAATTACTCTGTTCCATATCAGGATTCACCTCAGCCTTCTTGTATTGCTTCACATCTTGCCCTGTATCAGATTGATGAATCTGAGCCTTCACAGTCATACCATCTGTATTTCTTCCCAATTTACCAACCATCGCCATCTTCCCGTTTTTGAATCTCCTATTTTTAAATTTCACATGAATCCAAGTGTTGCAAATCTATGTTTTCATGGCTTGTGTTTTGATGATTGACAAACACTACTTCTCTTGGACTACTTGTTGCTTCTAACTTTTCAGGAATCGAAGACCGGACGATCATGAAGAAGCCAAGTTCAGAATTGCGTAGGTTTAGGGTTGAGTCTGTCTGTACTTTTGTTTTTCACCTTTTGAGTCTACTTGTAATGGTTCAAAAGACTGATACTTAGTAACCCTACACACACACACTTGAGAGATTTAGAATCTCTATTTTTGCTCACATCGGCCAGGCCGATCTATTTTATCGTCCTGGACGATCGAGTTCAAAACAGAGACTCTAATCAGGATTCTTAATTAAGGCAGCAGTCATTAACATATCGGCCTGGACGATACGTGTATCGGCCAGGACGATAAGCTCAAAACAGAAAGAAGTAGCCGCCATAGACAGTTAAGGCATAGTGTATTTTTAAATTATCGGCCCGGACGATCCAAGGATCGGCCTGGACGAAATTACCAAATTATGCCTTAATTGATCAGGAAATCAAGGGAGTAATTAAGGTTAATTGATACGATCATATCGTCCTGGACGATCGCAGGATCGGCCAAGATGATCTATTCAAAAACCTTAAGTTACTTCAGGACGATCAATATCGGCCAGATCAAAAATAGGGCGATGCTCAGGACGATTTACCTCTGATTTGAACTAATTGGTTAGGACGATCGTGAGATCGGCTAGGACGATCAAGCCAAATTCCAATCGTCCAGCACCCAAAACAGGGCGATGCCCAGGCCGATCTTCTGGGATTTGTACTGATCGGCCAGGCCGATGTCCATATCGGCCTGGACGATAATGTCGGCAACTTGCAATTAATGAGCTCCTCTTGAGCTCTTCTATTTAAAGAGTTCTTGTTCAACATTTTTAAAAACCTTTGGCTGCTGCATTGACCTGAGAAGACCTTGAGGAGAGAAAGAGAGAGAGGGAGACAGAGAGGATCTTGTGAGGGGGAGCTTGTGAGGGGGATTCACAAGGGTTGCTTCAAGGACCGCTCTGCTTGTCTTTCGTCTGGAGTTTCTCGTCCGTGGAAGGGTCGGTAGAGGTAAGGAGTTTGTCTCTGGTTGTGGTTCTCTGCCAGCTTCAAGAGGAAGCAAAAGGAGGTAGGTTCTCTGCCTTGCCGGGGTGGCAAAAAGGAGGTTCTTGTAAGGGCTTCTCCGCCTAGCCGTGGGGGCTAAAGGAGAGTCACGTTTTGTAGTGCAATACTTGGAGGGTGCCTCCAAGGAGTGGACGTAGGTCGAGTCGACCGAACCACTATAAATCTTGTGTTCTTATTTTTGCTTCCGCACTTTTTAATTCCGCATTTATTTTTGTGGTGTGAATTGGTTTATGCAATTTTTATTCTTTGTGAAAAGAGATTTTAAAATACCAATTCACCCCCCTCTTGGTTAGCTTGGGACTAAGTTCATAGGGCTTAACATCCCAAACGAACTTTCACCAAGGGCCATATTCACTTTCATCTTCTTTAGTACCAAGCTCTCCTCCCACAACTTTCTTAGTAACAGAGTTCCTTGGCGGCTGATCTCCCGTAACCTTCTTCACATACTCAGGACAATCCTTCCTATCATGACCGGCCATGCCACAATGATAACAAATCAGATCAATCTTCTCATATTCAATTTCTGGAAGAACCAACCAGCTATTCCGTCCACCCACAGACCATTAGGGAGCTTGTTTTCCAGATTTAGTCTAACACAGACCCGAGTAAATTCTCATTTTCCCCATTTAAAAGAATTGCCATCCAAATACATCGGCGTACCTAATCTGGATGCAATCCTAATGATATTCTCCTCATCCCAACAATATAATGGTAAAAATAGAAGACGAATCCATACCGGAGCAGTAATTCCTCTGAAGGAATTCGGGTTGAACAAAGGAGACCACTTGTCCATCCCGACAATGTGACCTTCGACAAACCAAGGCCCACCATTTAACACTTCCTCCATTGCTTCCACAGACTTAAATGAACATAAAATCCAGTTCATTCCTATTTACGTCATATGAAAACTGCAAAACATACTCCACTACTTCCTCAATTCCAGGCTACACAAAGGGAAAGAAGCTTTATATCCAAGAACCTTGATAACCAGAGAATGTCTAAGAATCTCCGAATTTAACACTTCCTTCTCAGCATTAAGCTTTACTGCCACACTATCCTCAGACAATTCCGTAATTACCTTATCTACATGAATCTTGATATGTTGAGTTTTTTTTCTAGGCTTCATTAAAATTCTCCTTCAATCCATTTACCGTAGGATCCTGTTGAACATTAAATTCTAGTTCCTCATTCAAAATTGGTTTCTTCGGTGAAGAACTATCCACCATTTTCAAAGCAGAGGCCTCAATCTTAGTATCAAATATACGCCCGTCTCCAACTTCATGGTTCAACACAAATTTGCTAACCTTCAAGATTGTGCCAGCAGAAGACAACGCATCCAGATTATTATCCAAAACAATCTTCTCAATTTCAGGATTCAAATTATTACCAGAATCACATTCCATAACTGCCATTTTCCCTTTGCCTACAACCACTTCATGGCGAATCAGAGGCCTCGTACCCTCTATGAATACAACGCCATTGCTACCTTTGCCAATACCCCGATTGGCACCAGAAGACCGAATGTTAGCCATGAATCAAGTGGTGGAGAACCACCAATCATTTGTCCGGCCACCCGCCGGTGTCCCAAATTCGATCGCGCAAAGCCCGCAAAAATAGAATTTTGAGAAGAACAATTTTTTCTCTCTCTAGAAAAACTAGAAGCTTCTCTCTCTAGATCTAATCGTTGGTTCAAAACACATAAAGACCACATTACATTTTACTCAAGAAAGAAAAAAATACATTGAACCTGAACCACATACAGACTGACTAGATCATGAGTTGGCTTGGATTGCACTTGATCTTGCGGACCTGAAAAGTTAGGCAATCAAACAGAAACAGAAATGTTTGTCATCAAAAACATAATCCTTGATTCCAGATTTGCAATAGTTGATAGGAAAAGCACTTTTGGAACATGTTAATTAATAGGACAGTCTTTACTCTCCTGGTCCAGTAGAAAACAAAACTCAGTTGGCTTGTCCACTATTGAAGCTCAATGTATAGCCTTAGGAAGTTATGTGGCCCAAGTCCTTTGGTTAAAACAGCAAATATTGGATTTAGGATTGCCTACATGCACCATTTCAATCTTATGTGATAACACTAGTGCCATCTGCATTTCAAAGAATCCAATCCAACATTCCAAGACTAAACACATAGACATAAGGCATCATTTTATTAAAGACCATGTTACCAAAAGAGACATAGAGATACACCATGTAGCCACTGAAAATCATCTTACTGATATATTTAAAAAACCACTAGCTTTTGAAACCTTCAGCACCTTAAGAACCAGATTAGGTGTGATAAATATTTATGCTTGAAACTGATGCTTTTTATTTTTGATTTTTTTTTTTGTTTTATTTATATGTTTGCTTCTGTTTATGTGTTCTTATTTTATTTTTTTGATTTTATGTTAATTTTCTTCAGTGTTTTAAGAATCGGATCACTGCTCACTTCTATTATTGATTTTGCTTTTTAAATGACATTTTTGCTATGTTTATTTAGAAGCATGTAAGTAGTGATTGACTCATCTAAAATAGTTAAAGGAAGAAACATTGATGATTGTTTCTCTTCCTCTAACTCCTTTAGTGTTGTATTTTATTTTTGAATCAAAATCTATTTCAAATTAAAAAATTAGAATTAAAAATAAAGATCTATTTTATCTTCCTACATAAATCTATCCCATATGAATAGTGTTTCAAGTCAATGAATCTCTTTCAAGATTTCTTAATCAAGTTGTTTGAATTTATAATATGGATAGGAATCTATTTTGTGGTTTACTCCTCCTTATATAAGAGAGTGAGTTTATCCTCTCTCATATTTGGAAGACAATCTCACAATTGAGAAACTTTTTAAAGATTTAGAAATGAAGCAAGCATGCAAAAATGAAAAGAGGCACAAAATGAGCCCAAAAACTAAAAAAATGTGAATTGACCACCAAATAATTACAAGATGCATGAAGTGCTTCAAATATTAAAAGATGCATAATGTGCGCCAAAAGCTGATAAAGAGAAACAAAATGAGCCCACTAAGAGTTAGCTTGTCTTTCTTTCAAATCCTTAAAATCTTAGAAGACTCATTGTGCCAATTGATATCTCCTACATTTGAAATTAAAAATCATGATTTTTTATTAATTACTTTGCAATATTGTTCTATTAGATATTTTTTGAAATAAAGGATGAAAAGATCACATTTTTTATCTAATTTCTTTTATGATTTAGATTTTTATTTAAAAAGGATTTTAACCTATAAGTAGTCTGAGCTAGGGTTAACAAGATAAATTTTTCAGCCTTTCTAAATTTCAACATTGTTAATTAATTTCTTACTGGTTTTGTCAGTATAATAATGAGGTAAATTTATCATTTACCAACAGCAAATCGATTAAAAAAAAATTGGATTTTGTCTTGTCGTTGTTTTTATCATTTTTTTTATTTTTTTATGTTATTTTTTTCTTTAGTTTGGTTTTTTGAACCCTTCCTGATCATCACATTCCATTCTCTAAGTTCTTTAACTTTTGTTCTCATCATCTAAAACGATTCACATCGTACTATACGATCTTAAAAAAAATCACATCTCTTATCACAACACATCTGATGGCTAATATCAATCAATTATTGGTGGTCGTCATATACGATTCATACTTTATACTGGACGTTCCACGTGGCAGAAGTTGTTGGATAATTTCAATATATTTGATACGATCCATTATGACCAATCATCCAGTTTGATCCACGTGTTCATACTATATGATTACGACAGTCAATGATCGTACTGTTGACTTCTCAAAATGATCATCTTATATCTAATCATCCAGTACGATGTTTGATGAAGCTGATGATAGAGAGCATAAATTAAAATTTTAAAATTGAAAATTCAATTCTTTAAAGTGCAAATCAATTTTTACAAATCAAATTAAATGCTTTAAAAGAAAATAAAACATCACCAACACTTGCACAATTACATAATCCATCAATACAGCATGCATCATTCAAACCTACAAAGAGGCACCATAACCCACATAGATTAGTTTTTCCTGGTGTTAGATGTTTTTCTTGTGGCATGCTAGGACATATTTCCCACACTTGCACTATCCACTGTAGAACATATTTGGTGTTAAGACCAAAATTGTATAATTCACAAAATAGCATGCAAGCAATTCATCCCATATTCCATAAGGAGGAACCCAAACTTATTTGGATTCCCAAATTTAACCACTGATGATTTTGTAGGGGTATCTCAAGAGAGCATGTGGTACCTGGATAATGGATATTTAAGGCCCATAACTGGAGATGCAAATCAATTCATTTCATTGGAGGCTAGGGCTGAAGGCAAGGTTACACTTAGAGATAACACCACTAGGAGAGTGGTGGGTTCAGGTATAATTGACAACTCAAAAAATTTCATCATTGAAAATATTTTATTGGGAGATGGATTAAAACATAATATGCTCAGCATAAGCCAGCTTTATGATAAAGGCTTCAGCATCAGATTCTTATCTTTTTTTTTTTGAAGAAACATAAAACAAATTCTATAGAAAAGAAAATAAGGGACCAAAAGAAGTCCCTAACGAATACAATTAGTATGTGAAATCTGAAGCTCTTATCTTTACCTGGCAAAATTACCTTGATTAAATTGGTAATACTCTCTATTCCCACTTTTCATTCTACTATATCTCTTATTCCAAAAGCTATTCTTGAAGAAATTGAAAAGCTATGCCGGTTGTTTATATGGAATAAGATAAATAATGCCAATGGACAGCACTATGTGAGTTGGGACAAATTATGTGAGCCAACACTTATGGGTGGTAGAGGGCTTCACTCATGTTCCAAAAAAGCTAGACCCTTAAGAGCCAAACTAGCTTGGAGATACATGAAAGATGAAGGTTCATTATTGCACAAAATCATTTATCCAAAGTATGGTTCCTGTTGGAAATCTGGTAACAGAACCAATTCTGGTTCTGTAACCTAGAAGCTTATCAAAAATGGTGGTTTACATCTTAAACCAATTGTAAGATGGGAATTAGCTAATGGAAATTCAGTGGATGTTCTTGAAGATATTTGGATCCTGGACAAAAATTTAGGCAAATGGCCTACTTTTGTTAACTATATAGATGAATCGATTGAATCTATGACTGTTAACAATTTCATTTTAGATAGCCAATGGGATCATACTAAACTGGAAAAGTTTTTTGGTGCAGAGCTTGTGAATCTTATTTCTAGCATTCAAATTAATTCTGATCTTCATCAAGACCGTCTTGAGCTTATTTAAAAAAATTCTGGGCATACTATATCAGCATTGGCTTCTGGGAACTTCTCTCCTTATTTTGCTGATTGTTCAAAATGGAAGTGGCTTAAAAAAATAAAACTTAATGCCCGGGTTGATAATTTCTAGTGGAGGGCTCTTAGTAATGCATTACCTACAAACTCTTTCTTGTCTTATAGAAGAATCCAAAGGTATGATCAATGCCCAAGAGGATGTAATGAGGCAGAAAATATATATCATGTGATATGTAAATGTGCGAAGATCAAAGATGTTATCCAGCAGTTGAATAAATGGGGATTTGCGATTCCTGGGTTGAATTCAATAGAAGAAGTTTATAATTGGCTTGAATCTCACAATGCTTTCCTACAAAATTTGTTCTGTAATGCTGTTTTCTTGTCATGGAAAGAAAGAAATGAGATTATTCATAGGAATTATGCAAGGAGTGTAGTTTACATTGCAGCTGAGGCATTAAGCTATATGGGAATTGCTTTTATTTCTAATTATAATTTGACAGGCCGGTTGAGTACTAATCAGCTTACGCTATTAGATGATCGTTGGTACTCTCTTCCACCCGATTGGTTAAAGGTTAATGTCAATGCAACATTATTACCTAATTACAAAGGAGTCATTGAAGGAGTTATTAGAGACCACAAAGGAAGATTGATAGCAGCTTTTGGTAAACTGTTAATACATTGGGACATCTCTTATCTTGAGTTTCTTGCCATACTATCCATTAAAGATGTCATTAAAGATTGGAATCATGACTTCAAAGGAATCATCATTGAAAGTGATAATGCAAACATCATCAACTTTATTCATAAAGCTCTAAGGAAAGGAGGTAAATGCATTGAAAGTATTTCCTTTTTGATGATTTCAAGTTTGTTATTTTTAATTGCATTAAGAGAGATTGTAATAAGTTAGTGGACCTTTGTGCTAGCTTTGGGGTTTTTTCTGAGTTCTTATGGGAAGACCTCTTACTTGATAAGGTTCCTTCTTCATTTATTAATCTGTTGAAGAAGGAATCTATAGCTTGTTCTTTGTAGGCTTTTTGCCATTTGCTTCTTTTTAGTTTATATAGCTCTTTGCTGATTTCAAAAAAAAAATGAATACAAGTAGTAGATTCCTTCTTCAAAATATTGATAAATGAAGAAGGAACCATGTCAAGTATTAAATCATCCTAAAAGAAAGAAGAAAAAGTAGCAAAGTTACCACATAAGTCCGCTAACTTATTACAATCTCTATTGACATGATTGAAAATAACATAATTAAAAGTATCCACAAAAGAAAACATTTCCATACCTCGTCCTCCCTTCTTGAAAGATTTGTGGATCATCTTGATAACATTCAAATTATCACTCTCAATGATAATGCCTTGAAATCCATGCACCCGATCCTTGATCATCTCTTTGACTGAAGCTATAGCTTGATACTCCAAATAAGTAATATCCCAATGCATATGAGATATAACATATGCTGCTATAAATCTACCTTTGTGATCTCTAGCCACTCCTCCAATACCTCCTTTATAAGAATGAAAAAAAGTAGCATCTACATTTACCTTGATCCAATTGGGAGGAGGAGAATACCAACGATTTTCAAACAGCAAATGCTGATTGGTACTCAACAGTCCCGTTTTGATATAATTTGGAGTATTGTGAACTCCTGCATAGCTAACAGCTTCGGCAGCTATATAAAAAGAACTTCTTTCCTTCTTCCCACACACAATTTCATTCCTGTCCTTCCACATAAAATAAACTGCATTGCAAAGTAAGCTAGAGAGAAATACATTCTGAGCAAATAGCCAATTATACATCTCTTCTTTGTTTTTGAATAGAGGAATGAAAAAGCCCCATTCATTCAATTGATGAATAACATCTACAAACTTCTTGCATTTACAAATTAGATCGCTAATATTCTTCTCCTCATTACATTCTCTAGGATAGTTAGATATCCTATGTATTCTTCTGTAAGATAAAAAAGCATTGGTAGGCAAGGCATTGTTTAAGACTCTCCACCAGAAATTATCTATTCTGGCGCATAGTTTTGCTTTTTTCAACCATTTCCATTCAACCAGGTCATCCGATTTATCAACATTTTGATCAGTAGCCATGGAAGTAATAGTTCTTCAAGATTCCATGTGAATGAGTTCAAATTGGTCTTCAATCAGATCCGGATTGATATCAATCCTAAGGATTAAATCCATCAGTTCCTTACCGAAATATTTCTGAAGATCAGGAATACTCCATTGATTTTGAGAAATTAAAATTTTCACTCTAAAGCATCAGTCGATTCTTCTTGAGAGTTAACAACGTAGGCCATTTGTTTAAACATTTGTCCCAAATCCAGTTGTCTTCAAAAACATCAATAGAGTGACCATTAGATACATTCCATCTCACAATACTTCTCAAGGATTTACCTCCATCTTTTATAATTTTCCATGCAGCAGAATTTGATTTGTTTCTGTTTTCAGCAACCTAATAGGAACCATATTTTGGAAACAAATATTTATGCAATAAGAAATCATCTTCTTTCATATACTTCCAAGCTATTTTAGCTCTTAGAGGGCCTATTTTGCTCAAGCATGAATGAATTCCTCTGCCGCCTAGTTCCACTGGATCGCACATCTTCTTCCAGCTAACATAATGCAATCCATGATCTTCATTAGATTTATCCCAAATGAAATTTCTGCAAAGCTTCTCCACCTCTTGAAGAACAGTTCTCGTTACTAAGGATACCGTTGAATGGAATGAGGGGATAGATAGAATTACATACTTAACCAATGTAATTTTTCCTGCTAATGAGATGAATTTGATACCCCAATTGTTAAGCTTCTTCAGAATTTTGTCCAATATGAATTGGAAATCCACTTTAGACATCCTCTTTAAAGCCAATTTTGTTCCCAAGTAACTGAGTTCCTTCACTTCTTTGAACCCCTAGATGTTTTTAATTTTTCTCTTCTTCAAGCTAGAGACTGCTTTCCCAAAAAGCATACCGAATTTGCTTATGTTCACCTTTTGGCCCGTCCAACCACAGTAACTTTTAACAATTCCTTTTATAGTTCTCACATTTTTGAGTTTAGCTTCAGCAAAGAAGATGATATCATCAGCATATAATAAGTGCGAAATTCTTGGGCTGTTACTACTAACCCGAACACCAAAATCATCCTTTTCTATTATGGCATTAGAAAGAAGCTGAGAACATAAAATGAAAAGGTAAGGAGACAAGGGACACCCTTGTCTAAAGCCGAACCTAGCTTTGATCCAGTTGGAAGGAGTACCATTAATTAAAATAGAGAATGCAGGATTTTGAACACATTCTAAAATAAGCTTTGAGAAGAAATCAGGAAAACTAAAGTTAGAAAGAATTTTTTGAAGAGTTGGCCACCCCATTAAGTCATAAGCTTGTTCCACGTCTAATTTAATAGACGCTAGACCTTTAGAAGCTTTAGAGAATCTGAACTTATGAATAAGTTCACGAGCAATCAAAATATGGTCTTGAAGAGATCTCCCTCTAATGAATGCAGCTTGTTCAAGAGAGATTAATTTCGGAATAATGCATTTTAATCTGCTAAGAAGAACTTTGGAAGCAATTTTGTACACCGTGTTACAAAGACTAATAGGCATATAGTTATTAGCAAACATAGGATTGTTAATTTTGGGAATCATAACAATGAAAGTTCTCTTCCAATCCTCATTCAGATTAACAGTTTCGAAAAAATTCCTCATTGCTTCCCAGAATTCGTTTTTAATAATAGGCCAATAATTTTTGAGAAAAGAATAAGAAATACCGTCAACACGTGGAGAAGATCCTCCCGTGGTATCTTTAATAGCATTTTCCACTTCTTCAAAACTGAATTCTCTGTTTAACTGACTCTTATCTTCCTCATCTAGAACAGAGTGGACATCCGGCCAACCTTCAAGTATACATCTTCTATCTCGCCACTTTTTTTTTTTGAAGAATCGCAAGAAATGCATTAAGAACAAAGAACTAATTACAAATAATAAAAGGATCACATTCCTCCTTGATTAATTTCCACAACAAGGAAGGAATGTTCTCCAAAGAAGAGCTATCAAAATAGAAACTAGTTTCCAATGCCATAGTTGCACAACAATTAGCTACCTTATTACAATTTCTAAAGGCATGATGGAAAACTACCTTATTACAATCATTTAAGAAACATAAATCCTTTGCCGGCCACCTATCCACATGCCAATTGTTCTTCTTCATAGACTCTTGAATAAACTTGATAATATTGATATTATCACTTTCAATAATAATCCCTTTGCACTCCATCATCCACCTACTAAGAAACTCCCTCACCGTAAGGACAGCAGCTAGCTCAAGTTGAGCTATATCCCAATGTATCTTACTCTTCCCAAAAGCACTAATGAATCTGCACTTATAGTCTCTAAAAATGCCACCAATTCCAGCTTAATTGTAGCTAAGCAATGAAGCATCCACATTAATCTTAATCCAATCCTTTGGTGGAGGGCACCAAGAATTTTGGGACTCCCTAAGGAGATTAGTGCCCCAGCTTGTAAGAAATGGATTAGAAATAGAAGTAGCTAAGAATAATGCATTAGAAGAAACCAAAGAGCACGGCAAAGCAGCCTTCTGATGCTAGACCTCATTCTGATTTCTCCAAGACAAATACACAACCGTGCAGTACAACCTTACAATTCCCGAATTCTGGGCAGTTAAACTCTTCAAATCCTGTAAACAGATATCCAGCAAATGAAAAATTGGTATATGAATACCCCATTCACGTATTTTCATAATAACTTCTACCATATACTTGCAATGGACCATAATATGCTCATAAGATTCAATGGATTGGCACCCTCTAGCACAGTAAGCAAAATTTGATAATCTGCAGTTCTTTAAAGATAAATTAGTTGGAATTGCTTTTTTACCAAGCCTCCACCAGAATATCTCAACCTTCTTGTTTAGTTTTAACTTCAACACCCAATTGGAAAACTCTTTCTCCTCATTAGCATTCCTGTAAGAAGCAGTAACCTCATAAGCCATTGCAGAAACAGTCTTCCCCGAACACCACTTTAGCAGTTCTACTTTGTCCTCCACCACATTATCAATACTGATTTTGTTAATCAGTAAGATTAGATCAGGATGAAAAGCCCTCTGTAAAACCGTAAAGTTCCATTCCCCATTACTCATTAAAAGATGCTGAACATTGACACCCTCAAGGAATTCACAATTCACATAAGTTGGCCACCGATTAAGACACTTGTCAAGCAACCAAGTATCATTCAAAACACTGATGCTATCACCCTTACCAATCCTCCATCTGACCACATTCTTTAAGAGTCTTCCTCCATCCAACAAAATGTGCCAAGCAGTAGAAATAGCATTTTTATGGACTTCATGCATAATATCATCACCATATTTACACTTCATTGTTCTATGAAACAATGACCCCGGCTTTTGTAAAAAATTCCAAGCCAATTTAGATCTAAGAGATCCAATTCTAAGCAATGGAGAATGAAAACCCAATCCTCCCAAACTCCTTGGTTTGCATAGCTCTTCCCAAGCAACATAATGCATTCCATTAGATCCATCTTTTTTATGCCAAATGAAATTTCTACAAAGCTTTTCAAGCTCATGAAGTACCCTCTTGGGAACTAAAGAATGAGTAATCAAGAAGTTTGGCATGGAAAGCAAAGAACTTTCAATAAGGATGAGCTTACCTCCCAACTTCTTATTCCAAGCATTTAGCCTATCCATAACATTGCTAAGAAGCTCCTGGAAATCTGCCATCTTGGGTCTTCTAAGAAAGATATTCACACCCAAATATTTCATTTCCTTAACCATCTTAATGCCAAGCACCTTAGTAATCTTCTTCCTCAAAGTGTACCTAACCATCTTGCCAAACATAACTTGGGATTTGCTGAAGTTAACTCTTTGTCCAGTCCATTTACAGAAATCTTCCACAATATTCTTCATTGACTTGGCCAAGGCAGTAGAAGCAAGAGAGAAGATTAGCACATCATCCGCATAAAAAAGATGTGTAATCTTTGGACCTCTAGGAGAGATATGAATGCCAAGAGATTGTCCTCTTTGCCCCATAGAATTGGACAACAATTGAGAACACAAAATAAAAAGGTAAGGTGATAGTGGACATCCTTGACGGAACCCACTATGAGCATTAATCCACTTGGAATTATTTCCATTGATGATAATAGAAAACCTCACATCTATAACACAGTCTAAAAGAAGGTTAGAAAATTGAGAAGGAAATCCATACCACTTTAGAATTTTATGAAGAGTTGTCCATCCCATACGATCATACACTTGTTCCATATCCAATTTAATAGCCATCAAAACCTTCTTGTTCTTGGATACCTTGAACTTATGAAAAAACTCTTGAGCCAAAAGATAGTGTTCTGAAATAGATCTCCCAGGAATAAATGCCATTTGCTCTTCAGAGATCAACTTGGAAATTCCATTTTTCAATCTATTCACAAGCATAGAAGCAACAATCTTATAGTTAGTTTGGCAAAGGCTAATAGGCCTATAATTAGCCGGAACCACAGGATTCTTGACTTTCGAAATCAAGACTATCATGGTATCTTTCCACTCCTTACACATATGGCTGGATTTAAAAAACCTGTTAACAGCATTCCATAGAGCCTCCCATACAATACTCCAATAACTTTTGTAAAAAGAAGAAGTAATCCCATCTATGCCAGGAGACTTATTGTTACCTTGCTGGAAGACCGAACAACGCAGCTCATTAACGGAAAAATCCTCATTAAGCAGTGCAATTTCCTCAACTGAAACCAACTGATCCTCTGTAGCTGACGACCAACCTGTCAAAACACAATTCTTGTGCTGCCATTTTTTTTCAAAAAAGTCATAAAAAACCTTTTCAATTTGTTCATCTTCATCAAAAATCGTATTGAACTCATCTTTAATTTGGTTAATCCGATTTCCATTCCTTCTAGACGTTGCAAAATTGTGGAAAAGCTTAGAATTCATATCCCCTTCTTCATGCCATCTAGCTTTTGCTCTTTGATTCCACCATGTAGATAGTCTTCTTAAAGTGACATTAAACTCATGTACTTTAGTTTGAAGCAACAATAGATCCTCATCAGTCCAATTCTCTCCTATAGCCTCCTTGCTTTGAAGATCAAGGATCTCCCTTTTCAACTTTTCCTTTAAACTGTTCAAGTCCTTACATTTATTTTTATTCCAAAAAAATAATGATCTCAAAGTTCTGCTAGTTTTCCTTTTTAATACCATATATTCATCTCCATAGTCCTTCTTATTCCAAGAGTAATAAACAATACTCTTACAAGCCGGGTAAGACCTCCAAGTATCCTCAAACCTGATAACCTTTGACTTGAGCCGTGCACTAGCATCCAATTTGAGAACAATTGGATTATGATCTGAAGCCACTCTGGCAAGGTGCCTAATAGCAGCTAAAGGAATCTTCTGAATAGCAAGTGAGTTTAACAGGCATCTATCCAGCCTCTCCCAAATCCGAGAGGCCCCCTCCTTGTTGTTACACCAAGTAAACCTTGGTCCAATATACCCAATGTCATGAAAATATGTATTCATCATAAACCCTTTCATCTCCTTAGGTCCTTTAGAGAATAAGAACCTCTTACCTCCTCTTTCTTCCTCCTTATCCAAGATACAATTGAAGTCTCCTCCAATGATGGCCGGGAATGAATCCTCAATACAATCTTCAAGTTGCTTCCATAAACTACTCCTCTCCCCACAACATCTACTCCCATTGACCGTAGCAACTTTATACATTCCCATATTGGGAATCAAAAGGTTACCAACAATAGCCTGAGAAGAAGTTTCCTTCACATCAAAGGAAACCAGCAACCTATTCCATAAGACCAAAATCCCTCCAGAAGTACCAACTGTAGGGTGATGCCAATAATCCCAATCCTTCCCAATAAAACAATCAATCTCCCTTCTATCTATGCTAGAAAGCTTGATCTCCATAAGACCAATAAAAAAGACATTCTGATCTCTCACAACTTCCTTCAAATATAAGGAGGCCTCCTTCTTCCTTGCCCCCCTACAATTCCAAAACAAAAGAGAAGTCATTTAAACAATTAAAGGGGATTTCTCCCCAATAATGGAACTCACCCTTCCATCCTTTTTTTTCTTCTAAAAATCTGGTTCAACTGGCCCTAAAGATCTCAACTCCTTGGCAAGCTTAATTCTGGCAGCACCACTTTGAGACCCCACACCCATTTGAATGAGTTATGTTTCTGAAACTTCCATATCTACCTCCTTTGATTTATCAACTTCTTCCATCTTACTACTGTCTTCATCTTCAATAAAATCAGACAATGTAGTAAATCTATTAACTAGCTGAACTTCTGAAGGTTTAACACCTTCGGTTATCTCCAATTCTGGACAAATGACTGATTCCCGGACAGACTTCTCAACAACAACCTCTGTCATTTTCTTCACGTGTTTTTCCTTCTGAACAGCAACCCTCTGGTTGTTATTTCCCTTATTTTCCACATTACACTTATCCCCAATTATTTTTCTGTTAGCAGCATTACTGTTAAACATCCATCTATTTTTAAATTGTACATGAATCCATGGGCCAAATTCTGAGTTGATTACTGGCTTTTTCCCATCTGTCACCTTCTTACTATCATCTTCATTAGCTGCTTCCATCTTTCTAACCTTCTGATCTTGAATCCCAAGCGATACATTTTTCGGACAAGAATTCACTTCATGACCCACTTTGCCACATTGGTAGCATAGAAGATCAATCTTCTCGTATTCCACTCTTTGGAAGAACCTTCCGGCTGAGCCTTCTACCCAGACGCCATTTAATAATTTTTTCTCCAAATCAATTCTAACACAGATATGAGCAAATTCACGTTTCCCCCACCGGAAAGTATTACCATCAAAGTACATAGGTGTCCTGAAATAAGATGCAATTCTCGCCAAATTGTCCTCATCCCAACAATATAATGGCAAGCACGGGAGTGATCCAAACTGGAGCAGACATACCCTTAAAGGAATTAGGATCAAAAGCAGGACACCATCTGTCCATACCGACAATGAATCCACTCACATACCATGGACCGCCATTCATAATTTCTTCAACCACCTCATTCGTTTTAAACGAACATAATATCCAATTCATGCCAATTGAAGTCATATGAAAGCCACCATACTTGCTCCATTGCCTCCTCAATTCAATGCTACACACTGAAAAAGGTATGTTGTTGCCCAAAACTTTAATTACAATTGAATTTTTCAAAATCTCAGAGTTCTTTGCCTCCACTTTAGAATTTAGCTTCACTGCAGTTCCATCTTAAGAAAATTCAATTTGATCCCTGTTAAACAAAATCTTGATATGTTTTGGCTTCGACCAAGCATCAGCAATCTCACCATTAGACATCGGATTCACCTTCAAGAAATCACAATTTTCTAAATCCTTTACATGACACTCAACATCTACCAAATTTTCATCAGCCTTCCGATCAGCTACCGACTGAAGAATCGTAACACCATTCCGATCCTTCTTCAAATCAAGAACTCCAGAAAAATTATTAACCCACAGAATTAAATCATCAGAAACCATAGGTTCAAGAACAGACAAATCAAGATTCCTTTTTCCCACAATAACCTTCTTACAATCTAATTCCTCCATCGCAACATTCTTCCCCTTACCCTGCACAAAATTCAGACGGCTCGGAGATTTTAAACCTTCTCTGATCACAATTCTATTAGAAGCCTTACTAGTAGCTCGTAAGGAGCCAGAAGACCGCAGGGCATTCATGAACACCGGCGAAGAAATGCTAGCGAACCACCGACGCCAGCTCCACCAACCGCGAAAAGCCTGCGCAAAACGAAATTCGAAAGTCCTACATTTTTTCTCTCTCTAGAATCTTACACGTTCTCTCTCTATGAATGATCCAAGCACTCTCACTCTTGCTCTAAAAGAAAATACGAAGAAGGATCTTCTATCTCGCCACTTGTCTTTAAAGAATTGTAACAAAATGTCTTCAATTTGGTTCTGATTTTCCACCATGATCCTATTACCATCCTTTATGCTATGAATGATATTGTAGTTCTTTCTAGCACTTGCCATCGAGTGAAAAAATTTTGAATTTTGTTTCCACCAAGTGTTTAACCGAGCCAAAGTAGAGTTGAGCTCATTTATTTTAAATTTCAAAATAGAATAATCATCCAAGGAAAGCATACCAACTTCAGATTCTTTAGTTTGAAGAATCAGAATTTCTTCTTTGAGCAAATCCTTCATATGATTCAACTCTTTGTGCTTAGCCTTATTCCAAAAGAATAATGATTTGAGAGTCCTCTTGAACTTATAATTCAGAATTTTAGCTGGAGATCCTGAGTCTCTTCTCATACAAGCTTTTTTCACAACAGCAAAAGATGCATGATACGAAGCCCACACATCCTCGAATTTGATAGCTCTTTTACTATTTGAAGGAAATACTGAAGTATTGAGGAGAATAGAACAGTGATCGGACGCAATTCTCGGAATATGTTTAACAAACATCTGTTGATTACAGTTCACAGCTGCAGCATTGACCAAAATTCGGTCCAGTCTTTCCATTATCCGGTCATAGCCTTTCTTATTATTGCTCCAGGTCAGTCTAGGACCAATGAACTTAAGCTCATGAAGATCATTGGAAGTTATAAAGTATTTCATCTCTCTCGGCCCCAAAGAGAAGATGAATTTCCTACCACCAATCTTGTCTTCTTTAATCAAAAGACAATTGAAATCTCCACCGATCACCAAAGGCCAATCATTGGTGATGTGTTTTTCCAAGCCATTCCATAGAAATCTTCTATTATACACATCTTTGCTGCCATATATAGTAGCTACTCTCCATATCCCCTTATTAAGGATATCCGAATCACCTATAATGAATTGAGATGAAGACTCAATCATGTTGAAATTAGCTTGGCTGCTTCTCCACATAGCTAGGATGCCTCCAGATAGACCTGCTGATGGAACATAGTTGAAATTCCAACCAGTGCCAATCAAAGATTCCACATCTTTATTCTCAATAAAGATTAGTTTAGTCTCCAATAACCCAACAAAAATAACATTTTTATCGTTAACCACCTCCTTGAGGTAGAAAGAAGCCCTCTTTCTCTTGGCTCCTCTACAAATTCAAAATAGAATGGAATTCATTTTTGGATCAGAGGGGAATAAATTCCCCCTTTCTCCTTAGCCTCTTCTTCATTTTTCCTGCCCCTTGGCTTAAGGCTGATTGGTCCCAGATTTTTTAACTGCTTTGTTCCTCTCTTCTTAACAATTGAAGGGATATCTTCACAAACTTTAGAAACAACGTCAACATTCTCTGTCTGAATGTCTTCATGTTCCTTTGGTTGTAAACTTTCCTCGATTATTTCACCTTCCTCTCCTGTAATTCCCACAATTTCGAATTTGTTTGTTGTATCCGAAATCTTATCCTCAGAAACCTCTCCAGGTCTTATACCCACTACATTACAGCAGATTTCTACAATAGGATTGGATTTTGAAACAACATCTCCTTCTTTCTGATTCAAGCTAATTGAATCAGATGCATTTTGTTTAAATAAATTATTCCAAACAGTTCCACTGATTGTACTGCTTGGTTTAACAGCTTCTTTTGATTTCCCCTCCAAACTGGATTTGACCTTTATTCATTCCTTGCTCCCAGGAACTTTCTTATGAATCTTCTTAGCTTTGTAGTCAACGTGAATCCAAGGACCATAGCCATCTTCTTTGCCATTATCAACAGGAACCTGATTTTGAATAATTCTGCTTGTATCTCCAACTCCCACTATGCCTTCACTGGTTTGAGCTTCAGTAACTTGTTTAGATCGATTTGAAGTAGATTTCTTCAAACATTCCTCCCTTAAGTGACCAAGTTTACCACAGTTGAAGCAAAATGTTGGCAGCCTTTCATATTCAATGTTCTGGTAAAATTTACCAAGTTCTCCTTCAACCCAAACACCCATGGGTAACTTCTCATCGAGTTTGATTCTTACACAAACTCTTGCGAACTCTCTTCTAGACCACTGGAACATGTTTCCATCGATCAAATAAGGAACCACCACCATGGAAGCAATTCTACAAACATTCACTTCATCCCAGCATTGAAGTGGAAGATTTGGCATACGGATCCAAATTGGGGCTATAAGACCTTTGAAAGAAGTAGGTGAGAAAGCTGCTGACTACTTGTCCATGCCCACTATGTTTTCATTGACATACCAGGGATCTGAAGCAATTATTTCTTCAAAAGAATCTTGATTCTCTAAGGCACAAAGCACCCATCCAAGACCAAGTTGGGTTAGATGAAATTTGCTGAATTTGGACCATTGTTTCCTTAACTCAATGCTAATGACATTGAATGGGATATTATTACCAAATATCTTTATCACCAGAGACTTCCTAAGTCTGTTTGAATTTTAAAATTCATTTCCCACATGAAGTTTAACAGCTCCGTCTTCATTCACAAAGTTTTTCCCGAAATTAAGATCAGAAACTTTGATATTATCCTTCTTCTTCCAAGCATTCAGCTCCTATTTTTCAGTAATAGGATTGGAACATTCAACATTATTTATTTGAATACAATTCCCAAGATCTCCAAATTCACATTCCCAAACTTTAATCAGGTCAGAGCTCCGATCAGCCTTGTCTTTGTCTTCATGTTTCTTAGAAACCAAATTGACTTCTTCTATAACCAGATCATCAGTAATCTTGTAGTTTATTCCATCACCGTACAAAACTTCCTTAGAAGCTTCAGCAGCATTCTTACAAGTGGCTTGAGTACAATCATCTTTTCGGATCAGAATGTCTTTGTGGATATTTGTTCCGTCTTTACTGATAATCTTCGAATTATAATCTTCAAATAGAATTTGTATTCCTTTGCCAATGCAGACAACAAACTTCTTCTTTCCTTCGAAAGCTCCTTCCTTGATAATCAGTGGCCGCTCTTTGTTAAACCAGAACGTATTTTCCTTTTCGTGACCATTATCTTCGAAAGTAGGTGGAGATGAATCAAATTGTCATGAGATCTTCCATGATGATGGAGGAGGATGATGGAGGTTGACAGAGACTCTGGGAGCCTGAGTCTGACGATCCTCCGACGCCATTGGCGTCGAGCAGAAAAACCGCGAAGATGAAAATTTAAAATTCTACTTCAACGGGAAAAATGGAGTTTCTCTCTCTTCCAAGTTTCTCTCTCTTCCAAGATGCATCAGATTCTTATCTACTAGCTGCATTATAAGCTTAAATGGTAATACAATTTTGTAGGGGAAAAAGGATCAACAATGTGTAAATGCTTGATTTAAATAGCTTTGAATTTGTTGCTTCTCTTTGCTTAAAAAAAATTGTTGATGAATCCTGGTTATGGCACTGGAGAGTGTGTCATGCAAGTATGAAAAGCCTTAGAAAGATCACCTAAAAAGATTTAGTGAGAGGAATAACCAAACTAAAGTTCGCTAAGGACCACCTATGTGATGCCTGTCAATTAGGGAAATAAGTCAAATCCTCCTTCCACTCAATTAAGGACATTAACACTGGCAACCCTTTAGAAGTCCTTTACATAGATCTTTTTGGACCAGTTAGCACTGCAAGCCTAGGAGGGAAAGTCTTTGGGTATATAATTGTTGATGATTATTCGAGTTTTACTTGGGTTAGATTCATATCTCATAAAAGTGAATCATTTGAGGAATTTAGGACATTTTCCACTTGGATTCAAGGGAAGCTTGTTTTCAAATTCTGACAATTCATAATGATCATAGTGGAGAGTTTGAAAATGAAAAATTTGAATCTTATTGCTAGGAGCAAGGGATAGATCACAACTTTTAAGCTCGTAGAACTCCTCAGTAGAATGGGGTAGTTGAAAGAAAGAATAGAACCCCGGTAGAAGCCACTAAAGCCATGTTAGCTAAATCCTCACTTACTAAATACTTCTGGGTAGAAGCTATGAATACATCTTGTTATGTTCTATATAGGGTTAATGTTAGATCCAAGCTAAACAAGACACCATGTAAAATCCTTAAGGGTAGGACACCCAACCTCTCTCACCTTCATGTTTTTGGATGTAAAATATTCATTCTGAATAATGGAAAATCTCCATGAGGTAAGTTTGACCCCAAATCTGATGAAGGAGTGTTCCTTGGGTAATCAAATTTTGGAAAATCCTTTAGAGTTTTCAATAAAAGGACACTAGTGTTAGAGGAGACCACTCATGTTGTATTTGATAAATCTAATAATTTTAGAGGGTCTAGTCTTGAAGAAGTTGTAGAAATCACCCGAGGAGTAGAATCTGTAAATATGGAGGAAAGGGTAGAAACTGAAAATTCACTACCTAGAGAATGAAGATATTCTTTAAGTCATCTTAAAGAACTGATCTTAGGAGACCCATTTAAAGGTGTTTGAACTAGGCATAGACTTATAAAAGAAATAAGCCACTTTGCCTTCATCTCGATGACTGAACCCACCAACATAATTAAGCCCTATATGATGAATTTTGGATCCTAACCATTCAAGAACAGTTAAATTAATTTGTGAGAAATGGTGTTTGGGAACTAGTTAAAAGGCCTAAGGACTAGATTATTATTAGAACTAAATGGGGTTTCAAAACAAAATGAATGATTCTGGTGTAGTGGTGAGAAATAAAGCAAGATTTGTGGAAAAGGGGTACAACTAGATAGAAAGGATTGACTTTGAAAAGACCTTTGCTCTTGTAGTTAGATTAGAAGCCATTAGGGTGCTACTAGATTTTTCCTACTTTAAGGGATTCAAACTATACCAAAAGGATGTCAAAAGTGTCTTTCTGAATGGGGTAATAAAAGAAGATGTGTATGTTGAACAACTCCCAGGATTTGAAAATTCATAATTTTCTAATCATGTGTTCAAATTAAAAAAGGTATTATATGGACTAAAACAGACACCCAGAGCATGGTATAAAAGACCAAGCACATTCCTACTAGAAAGAACCTTTATTAAGGGGAGCATAGACACCACCCTATTTCTGAAAATGGTAGAAGATGAACTACACATTGTCTAAATTTATGTTAATGATACTCCGTTTGGATCTTCTGATAAAAATCTATGTGATGAATTTTCAAAAATAATGAGTAAGGAGTTTCAAATGAGTATGGTGGGAGAACTGACTTACTTTCTTGGATTTAGTATAACGCAGAATGATGATGGAATTTTCCTTAGTCAATTAAAGTAGATTAAGGACATCCTTAAGAAATAAGAAATAGATAAAGCCAAGCCAATAAACACTCCCATGAGTTCTACTATTCAGTTAGATAAGGATTCAAATGGAAAATCAGTTGATCAAAAGAAATACAGAGGAATAATTGGATCACTTCTTTACTTGACTGCTAGCAGACCTAATATTATGTTTAGTATTTGTCTTTGTGCTAGATTTTAAGCTAATCCAAAAAAGTCCCACTTGAGTGTTATCAAACAAATCTTTAGATATCTCTTAGGAACCCAAGACTTAAGAATCTAGTATCCTAGGCATAGCACTTCCTTTAAAATCATAGGATATTCTGATGGAAATTTTGTCGGATGCAAAGCTGATAGGAAAAGTACTTTTAGAACATGTCAATTTATAGGATAGTCTTTAGTCTCTTGTTCTAGTAGAAAACAAAATTCAGTTGCCCAGTCCATTGTTGAAAATGAATACATAGCCTTAGGAAATTGTGTGGCTCAAGTCCTTTGATTAAAAAAAATAAATATTGAATTTAGGATTAACTGTAGGCACCATTTCAATCTTATGTGTTAACACTAGTGCCATATGCATTTCAAAGAACCCAATCCAACACTCCAGGACTAAACACATAGACATAAGGTGCCATTACATTAGGGACCCTGTTACTAAAGAAGACATAGAGCTACATGTAGCCACTGAAAATCAACTTGCTGGTATCTTTATAAAACCACTAGCTTTTGAAAACTTCAGCACCTTAAGAAACAGGTTAGGTGTGATAGATATTCATGCATGAAATTGATGCTTTCTGTTTCTGATTTTTATTTTTATTTTATTTATATGTTTGCTTCTATTTATGTGTTCTTGTTTTATCCTTTTAATTTTATGTTGATTTCTTTCAGTGTTTTAAGAACCAGATTATTGTTCACTTCTATTATTGATTTTGATTTTTAAATGACATTTTTGCCTTATTTTTATTTAGAAGCATGTAAGAAGTGATTGACTCCTCTAAAATAGTTAAAGGAAGAAATATTGATGATTGTTTCTCTTCCTCTAACTCCTTTAGTGGTGTAGTTTCTTTTTGAATCAAAATCTATTTCAAATTAAAAATTAAAATTTGAAATAGAGATTTATTTTATCTTTCTACAGTAATTTATCTCATATGAGTAATGTTCCAAGTCAATGAATCTCTTCAAAGTTTTCATAATCAAGTTATTTGCATTTATCATATGGATAAGAATTTATTTTGTGGTTTACTCCTCCTTATATAAGAGAGTGAGTTTATCCTCTCTCATATTTGGAAGATAATCTCACAATTGAGAAACTTTTAAAAGATTTAGAAAGAAAGTAAGTAAGCATGCAAAAATGAAAAGATGCACAAAATGAGCCTGAAAATTGAAAATATTCGCAATAACCGCCAAATAATTGCAAGATATATGAAGTGCATCAAAAACTAAAAGATGCAAAATGTGCGCTAAAAGTTAATAAAGAGGCACAAAATGAGCACACTAAGAGTTGTTAGCTTGCCTTTCTTTCAAATCCTTAAAATCTTAGAAGACTCCTTGTACCAATTGATATCTCCTACACTTGAATTTAAAAATCATGATTTCTAATTAATTATTTTACAATATTGTTCTATTAGATATTTTTTCTATTTTACAATATTGTTCTATTAGATATTTTTTCTATTTTACAATATTGTTCTATTAGATATTGTTTCTAAAATGAAGGATGAAAACATCACATTTCATATCTAATTTCTTTTCTTATTTAGATTTTTGTTTAAAAAAGATTTTGACCTGTAAGGAGTCCGAGCTAGGATTAATAAGATTGATTTTCTAGCCTTTCTAAATTTCAGCATTACCAATTAATTTCTTACTGGCTTTTTAAGTATAATAATGAGGTAAATTTATGATTTACTAGGAGCAAATTGATTCAAAAAAAACTTGGATTTTGTTATGTCATTATTTTTATCATATTTTTTAATTTATTTTCTGTTATTTTTTGCTTGAGTTTGGTTTTTTGAACCCCTCCTAATCGTCACATTCCATTCTCTAAGTTCTTCAACTTTTGTTCACACTATCCAGTACAATTCACATCGTACTATCTGATCTTACCAAAAATTCACATCTCTGGTCACAACACATCCAACGGCTGATATCAATCAATTATTGGTGACGTCCCGTACGATTCATACTTCATACTGGACAATCCTTATGGCAGGAGTTATTGGATGATTTAAATGCAGTTTGTACAATCCATTATGACCAATCATCTAGTATGATCCACATGTTTGTACTGTATGATCACAGTAGTCAATGATCATACAACTAACTCCTTGAAATGATTATCCCGTGTCTAATCATCCTGTACAATCAGACTACCTATTTTGATCAATCATCTGGTTGAATTGATTGCACCACATCATCCTGTATGAACTCATGATAATCCAGTACGATATGTCCGATTCTATTTAAATAGCCTAAAATCATGGTTTCTTCTTCACTCAACACATTCCACGTCTCCTTCTCTTTTACTTAAGCACTCTTCCTCTTACAATGGCTAGTGGCAAATGGTTCTGAGCACTGGTCGATTGTTCCTCTAGACAAACTATCCATCCTAGATTCACTGGGATGCTGATGAAGATGCCTATCAGTGATTCAAAATTGCTGGAATTATACTGTCCAAATTATCAACCTTGAAGTTTTTAACTTCTAGGTACTCAATCTATTTTCCCACACCACTCTTGGCTTCATCCTCACACTTACCTATCCACATAATTCAAAACTTCTTTTTGAATTTTTTGCCAGCCTTTGCATTAATAGTGAGGGTACTAACCTCCATTCTTATGTTAAAAGAAAGCCTGTCAAAATCACTTATTAAGACTTCCACAAGTTCCTCCACCTCTCCATAACTAGTGATAAAGTTCATCATGTAGCTTCTTACACTGAGTATAATTAGACCCAAGAAAATATTATCGATAGGGAATCCAATGTTAACTACCACATACCCCACACCTTAGTTCAGGATGCCCGAATTATCCAACACATATTTAAAAACTCCATTATTCCTAAAGATGGTGATAGGATAAACATTACTCCTACACTTTCTCTAACAACCTACTTCATTATGGACCAAATTGATTTAAATGCTGCTGACCTTGTTATTCACTATCTTGAAAATCTGACTGTCATTAGAGATCCCTGCCATAAGATAAAGCCCAATCTAGCATTAGGACATCACATTTCCTTTGTCCTAGAATCCAAGTACAATTTTTAATACCATGCACCACTATATCATTTTCTAGTTTTCCATTCTTATAGCTCCTTCCATGTTCTTCACAATGCCACTCATTGCCAAGCTCGTTATCATGATCGTGAGCCAAAAGAACAAGGTGGTGGTCCAGCACTGATACCAGCACCCACACTAGTAAACCATAGAATCAG
The DNA here is from genome assembly GCA_022539455.1 of Dendrobium nobile. Classification (NCBI taxonomy): domain Eukaryota; kingdom Viridiplantae; phylum Streptophyta; class Magnoliopsida; order Asparagales; family Orchidaceae; genus Dendrobium; species Dendrobium nobile. Next base: position 10,143,178 of record CM039720.1, on the reverse strand, counting down.
TATGATGCACTGGTTTAAAGATTTGATTAGTGGGAGGATAGATTTGATAGATACATAGCACAACAACAGTAACAACATGACAATGATATGGCTTGGTTTGGGGAGCAATTTGCTTCCACTCACCGCTTCTTTCAGTCACCACCACCACCACCTAATCAGGATTCTTCCTATTTCTAGTTTGCTCTGTGTTTTTTCTTTGTTCTTCTGTTTTTCTTTTCTTTACTTCTGTACTTTATGATGTTTCTTCTTTATGACTTGTGTTGTTTTTTAGTTAGTGGTTTCCTCCTTTTTGTGATGTCAAAAGGGAAAGTAGTAGTTTGTTGCTTGTTGTTAATTATTTGCATATTTTTATTTTAATGAAGTTTATTTCTAGTTTGATATTTATTATTCTGCATTACCTTAAGAAATATAAAAATAAACAAAAAATTATTAAACTCTCCTCATTTTCACAATTTTAAACTTCTAAGGGGGATTTTCAGAAAATGTCAAAAGACATGGAATATTTTTAACAAAAAGTTTGTCATATTCAAAAAGAGGGAGATTGTTGCAAATTTGGGCCCAACTATTATGATTTTGATGATAACAAATATTAATGTCCTCTTACTTCTATTTATTGCACATCTATTTTTGTTGCCCTGCTCACCAACACTATGATCAGGTCCACTATCCACTTGAAATCTCAAGTAGCACAAAATTAGGAAGACAAGGGTTGAGTCAGTTTATAATTTCAATTTCAATGTACTTTTACCTGTCTTGAGTCAAATAGTAAGCCAAGTAACTTTGCACACACACACTCAAGGGAGTGAGTTGGTGAGTTAGAAACATTTCTATTCTTTGAACAAATCATACAGTATAATTAAATATCATACTGGATGAACTATTAAAATAGGAAATCCTAATTAGGGCACCTCAATTAGTCAAGATTGATTAAGAAAATTATAATAGATGATATATATCATACAGGACGATCGATTATATGATCAGCAAAGCAACCACCAATCACAATTTAGGTAATAATTTAATGCTCAAATTTTGGTTTGATCATATAGGACGATAGACATCACACAAGATGATCTTGGACAATCATGCCTGAATTGATCTTGTGATTAGGGGACTAATTATGATTAAATTATTCAATTGCATCATACAGGATGATCAAAGATGATTGTAATATACAACCAGATCCCAGTATGGAATGATATTTAATCATCACCCACCATATAGTATGAAAACCATAATATTTTAACTAATCGTATCGAATGATACCCCTCTTTCATACTGTATGAACCGATTATTGCATGGGACAATATTTAATCAACGGCTATATTACTTGATGATCAATACACACTCGTGAACTAATCATGCAAGATGATCACAAGATTGTACAAGATGATCAATACAAATACTTGAACTGATCGTACAGGATAATGCATTTCATACTATCTGAAAGGGGCATTTTGTACTATTTGTACAGGATGATATCACGATCGTATTGGATGATCTTTGATGAAAAATTAAAAATTAGGGTTTTTTTTAAAGGTTCTCTGTTTGAGCTCTCATATGGTCTTGAGAAAAATCTTTTGCTATTGAGTTGATCTAAGAGAGAGCTTAGAGAAGGAAGTGAGGGAGAGCTTTAGGAGAGAAGAGATCCTTATGAGGGGGAGTTGTGAGGAATTCATTACGGTTACTCCAAGAAATAAGGTTACTCCAAGCATGGTTTACACTATCTTCTTCAAACTGCTTTCTTGGTTCCTTGGTGGCTCTAGGGGGAGACATTCTTCATTATTAGATCCTAGTTCTTTGCCTACTTCAAGAGGGAGTAAAAGGATCCAGGTTCTCTGCCTTAACCAAGAGGGTGAAAAAAGGATTCCAGGTTCTCTGACTTTACCAGGAGGGTAAAAAAGAATTCCAGGTCCTCTACCGCACCAGGTTGGTGGAAGAGATTTTGTAAGGGCTTCTCTTAGCTAAGAGGTTTAGTGCAATATTTGGAGGAGGCCTCTGAGGAGTGGACGTAGGTTAGATTTGATCAAACCATTATAAAATCCTTTGTGTTCCTTCTTTTACTTTTCTGCATTTTAATTTATATACTTTTCTGTGATTTATTATGTGTTTAAAAAACTCTAATTTTGTTATTTTGATCTGCTTCCACATCTAGGGTTTTAATTTTTATTAAAGAAATTTTAAATTACCAATTCAACTCCCCCTCTTGGTTCGCCTTGAGCTAGTTCTTAGAGGTTTAATAACCTCTATGAACTTTCACCCATAAACACAAATTAAGCAATATCTGATGAATTTTGGATTCTAGCCATGCAAAAAAAATTAAATCAATTTGCTAGAATTAATATTTGGGAGTTAGTTGAAAGACATAAGAACTAGATGTTGCAGATTTGGCTTCATGAATTATGGTTTTGATGATAGCAAACAATACGACTACCTTTTCTCTACTGACTTTTTAGGACTCAAAGATCGGACGAAAATTGAAATCAGCTCAAGACTGGGTAGATTAGGGTTGAGTTAGTCTGTAATTTTCTTTTCTCCCTTTCTTGAGTCAATTATAAATGTTTGAAGTGACTGATGTTAAGTTACCCTACACACACACACTTGAGAGATTTAGAATTTCTATTTTTACTCACATCATCCCGGACGATATTATTATCGTCCTGGACGATTGAGTTCAAAATAGAAGTTCTAATCAGGATTTCTTAGTTAAGGCAACCGTAATTAACTTATCGGCCTGGACGATACTTGTATCGGCCAGGACGAAATGCTCAATACAGAAAGAAATAGCCATCATGATCAATTTAGGTATTCTTTATTTTTGGAAATCGGCCAGGACGATGTGAGATCGGCTTGGATGATATAGTATAATTATCCCTAAATTGATCCGACAATTAAGGAAGCAATTAAGGATGATTGATACGATCACATTGTCCTGGACAATCGCAGGATCATCCAGGATGATATATTCAAAAACTTTTAGTTGCTCCTGGACGATAAATATCGGCCAGCATAAATTCAGGGCGATGTTCTGGCCGATCCGGATTGGACAGCTCGAATTCAGGGCGATGCTCTAGATGATTTTCCTCTGATTTGAACTAATCATCCAGGACGATCGTGAGATCGGCCTGAATGATCAAGCCAATTTTTAATCGTCCAGTTCATTTTCAGAATGGTGTTCTGATCGATCTTCTGTGATTTGAACTAATCTTACAGGATGATATTATTATCGTCCTGGATGATAAAGTCGGCAACTTGTAATTATTGAGCTCCTTTGAAGCTCTTCTATTTAAGAGCTCTTGTTAAACGTTTTTGAACATCCTTGGATGCTGTCTTGACCTAAGAAAACCTAAAGGAGAGAGACAGAGAGGGAGATAGAGAGACAGAGAGGGAGAGAGAGAGAGAGAGAGAGAGAGAGAGAGAGAGGATCTTGTGAGGGGGAGCTTGTGAGGAGGTTCACAAGGGTTGCTCTAAGCATTGTTTCACTTCTTCTTCCCTAGAGTCTCTTATCCCTGGAAGGGTTGAGAGAGGTAAGCTTCAGCGATTGATCGTGGTTCTCTGCCTGCTTCAGGAGGAAGCAAAAGGAGTGGGGTTCTCTGCCTTGCCAAGGGTGGCTAAAAGGAGGTATTTTTGTAAGGGCTTCTCCACCTAGCTGTGGGGGCTAAAGGAGAGTCACGTTGGTAGTGCAATACTTGGAGGGCACCTCCGGGGAGTAGACGTAGATCAAGTTGACCAAACCACTATAAATCCTTATGTTCTTTTTATTGCTTCCGCAATTTAAGTATTCGCATTCTTTTTTTTTGTGGTGATTTTGGCTTATGATAATTGTTCTTTTTGTTTAAGATTTTTTTAAATACCAATTCACCCCCGCCCCCCCTCTTGGTTAGCCTCAGGATTAGTTCATAGGGCCTAACATCTCTAACGAACTTTCACTAGAGTATTCTTTAAATAAAATGGGTTTTCAAAAATATAAATGAATGATTCTGTGTAGTGGTTAGAAATAAAGCAAGACTAGTGGCTGAGGGGTACAACTAGATAAAGGGATTGACTTTAAAGAGACTTTTTCCCCTGTAATTATACTAGAAGCCATAATGGTGCTACTAGCTTTTGCCTACTTTAAGGGATTAAAATTATACCAAATAGATGTTAAGAGTGCCTTTCATAATGGGGTAATAAAAGAAGATGTGTATGTTAAATAACCCCCATGTTTTTTAAATTCATAATTTCTTAATCATGTGTTCAAATTAAAAAAGCATTTTATGGATTGAAATAAGCACCTAGAGCATGGTATGAAAGGCTAAGCACATTCATACTAAATAGAACCTTTCTTAAGGGGAGCGTAAACACCACCTTATTTCTCAAAAAGGTAGGAGAAGAACTACTCATTATCTAGATCTATGTTGATGTTATTTTGTTTAGATCTTCTGATAAAAAGCTATGTGATGAATTTTCTAAGACAAAGAGTAAGGATTTTGAGATGAGTATAATGGGAGAACTGAACTACTTTCTTGGATTTAGTATAAGGAAGAAGGATGATCGAATCTTTCTTAATCAATCAGAATATATTAAGGACATTCTTAAGAAATATGAATTAGATAAAGCTAAGGCAATTAACACTCCCATGAGTTCTAATGTTCAGTTAGATAAGGACTCAAGTGGAAAATTAGTTTGATAAAAAAAATATAGAGGAAAAATTGTATCGCAGACCTGATATTGTGTTTAGTGTTTGTCTCTATGTTTGATTTTAGGCTGATCCAAAAGAAACCCACTTGACTGCTTTTAAGAGAATCCTTAGATATCTCTTAGGAACCCAAAACTTTGAAATATGGTATTTTAGGCACTTCTGAAACCTACCAATTCATAGGATAATCTTTAGTCTCCTGGTCTAGTAAAAAATAGAACTAAGTAACCCTCCACTGTAGAACCTGAATATATAGCCTTAGAAAGTTGTGTGGCATAGGTCCTTTAGTTAAAGTAACTAATTTTGGATTTAAGACTACCTGTAGGCACTATTCCAATCTTATGTGATAACACTAGTGTCATCTGTATTTCAAAGAATCCAATCCAACACTCAAGGACCAAACACATAGACTTAAGGTAACATTTTATTGGGGACCGTGTCACCAAAGGAGACATAAAGCTACATCATGTAGCCACTAAAAATCAGCTTGCAAATATCTTTACAAAATCACTATCTTTTGAAATCTTCAGCACCTTAAAAACTAGATTAGGTGTCATAGATATTCATACTTGAAACTGGAAGCTTTGAAAATCTAAAATCTGATTGTTATTTTATTTTTTTTTTATTTTATGTTTTTCTGTATGCATGTTTTTTTATTTCTTTTAAAACTTAATAATCTATTCACTGCTCACTTCAATAATTGAATTTTTTTTAAATGAAAATATTACCTACTTTTGTAAGCAATGATTGGCTCCTCTAAAATAGTTAAAGAAAAATAGTGATTATCTCTTTCTCTAACTCTTTTAGCGGTACAATTGCTTTTTGAATCAAAATTTATTTCAAATTAAAAATTGGACCAAGAAATTGTGATCTATTACATTTTCCTGTAGTTCTATCTCATTTGAATATTTTTGTAAATCAATGAATCTATTTTAAATTTTCTTAATCAAGTTGTTTGTCTATATTAGATGGATTAGGTTTTGGTTTGTGGTTTACTCTTCCTTATAAAAGAGAGTGAGTTCTTCTTCTCTCATATTCGGAAGATAATCTCACAACTGAGAGTTTTTAAAGACTTAGAACGGAAGAAAGTTTACAAAAGTGAAAAACAGGTATAAAATGAGCTCAAAAGCTAAAAAGATGCGTAATGAATGCCAAAATTTGAAAGATGCACAAAGTGTATAAAAAAATAAAAGATGTTAAATTGCACCAAACATTGATAAAAGAGGCAAAAAATGAGCCAGCAATGAGTTAGCATCCCGTCCTTTCAAATCATTAAATCTTAGACAAATCCATTTTCTAATTAATATCGTCTACACCTGAATTTAAAAATCATGATTTATTGTTCATCACTTTGCAATGTTATTCTCTTTGATACATTTTTGAAAAGAAGTTTAAAAATATCATATTTTCCTTTTAATTTATTTTTTAAAATATATTTTTGTTTAAAAAGTACTTTAACTTATTAGGAGCATGAGCTAGGGTTGACAAAATTTAAATTTCTAACCTTTCTGGATATTAGTGTTGTCAATGCATCTCTTACTGAGTTTTTGCTCTAATTATATGGTAAAATTTTCATTTAATGCATTTGATTGATTTATAAAAAAAAAAATTTTGATATTTGATGAGTATTTTCTCTTGATTATTTGATTTCTGTTATGTTTTGGTTAGTTTTTACTGTGATTTTGCTTTATTTTCTTTCTTGGAGATTTCCTGATCATTCATGCCCATATATAATTTTTGCTCAAATCATGCTATATGATTCACATCGTACTGTACAATCTTCATAAATATCATCACAAATCTGATCCAGTGCATCCAACGATTGATATTCATCAATTATTAGTGATCGTACTGTATAATCCCCACCTTTGTACTGTACGATCCATTGTAGCAATAATTGTTGGATGAATTGAATTCAACCAGTATGATATTAAATAACATATCATATTGCATGAATACTTGTTCATACTGTACAATCATCTTAGTAAACAGTCATCCATACTAACTCCTCGAGATGATCGCTTTGTCTCTAATTGTCCAGTATAATCCTGATCATACTGTACGATTAGACTAACTTTTTGACTGGATTAGATTGGACAAATCAATTACAGTATATTATCTAGTATGTCTGGCTGATTCTATATAAACAAACCAAATTTATGCTTTCTTTTTCACTCCAACCCTTCCAACTCTCCTCCCCTCTCACTTGAGATCTAAATCTTGGCAATGGCTGGTGGCAAGCGCTCTCGAGAACTCGTCGGGAGTTCCTCCTGATGTCAAGTAATTCCCATATTTACTGAGGCCACTCATGAAGAGGCCTATCAGAGGTACAAAGTGGTAGGGATCACACCTTCCAAAATTGTCAACCATGAAGTTTTAAACTTCTAGGTACTGAATCTTTTTTGCCCACACCACTCTTGGCTTCATCCTCACATTTGCTTACCAGCTCAATTCAAAACTTCATTTTGAATTTTTTGCAAGTCTTTGCATCAATAGTGAGGGTACTACCCTCCAATCATACGTCAATAGGAGACCTATCGAAAACACCTTCCAAGACTTCCATGACTTTGTCCACCTTTCCACAACTAGTGAGAAAGTTCACCATGTAGCTTCATACCCTGAGTATAATTGGACCCAAGTGAACACTGTTATTAGAGAATCCACTGTTAGTTATCACATTTCTACTATCAACATGTTAGTGAAAGATGATAGAATCATCCAACATATTCTTCGCAACTCCATAATTCCTAAAGCTGGAGATCGGATCAATATCACACCAGCTTAATCCTTAGCTACCTATTACACTATGGATCTGATTTAATGCAGCTGATCTTATAATCTGATATCTTAAAATTATAACATGTATTAGAGATCCTAGACATAATAGAAAGCCTAATCTTTCCTTAGGACATCTCATTACCTTTGTCCTAGAATCAAATTAAAATTTTCAATTTCCTGCACCACCTGATCACCTCCCAGTCTTCTATTCCAATAGCTCCTTCCACTTCCTTCACAAAGCTCATCGCCACAACATTCAATATGCTAACTATGAGCCAGAGTATGGAGAGGAAGAATAAGCTCAAGAACCAGCTCCTATCCGCCAGCAGTCTCTGCTCGATTAGTCAGTTTAGAGGTTCGATCAGTGGACAGCCAATTTTGACTCGTAAGTAGCTGAGAAGCAGCAACAACATAAGAATGACTTAGCTGGCTTTGATTAGTATGTATCCCAGCATCAGTAGCAGCATGATCAGGATATGGCGTGGTTTGGAAACCTGTTTACCTCATTCCGCCGGTACTTCTGTTAAGATAGTTGCTATTTGCATGCTTTACATTTTTGCAACTTATGAAGTTTTGATGATTCCAAACATTATTGTTCAAATGTGTAGTTATCTCCTGACAATTTTAGAAGAATTATATTTGCTCTTGTGTGTACTAACATTTCAGGGAAAATGAACTCTAGATTACGATGACTTCAAATTGAATTCAGCATGAGATACTCTGTAATATTTGAAGCTTGCACTTTTCTTTGAAATAAAAATTGAAAGGGAGTGATTGTAACTTGAGTGAATAAAAACATACACACACACATGAGGAGATCATGTAAAATTTATTTTGATCGTACAGGATGATATACGTTCGTACTGGACGATCAGACAGTTATCTCCTATAGAGCATATGGAACGAATAGGAACTTGCTCGGAAAATTTTTTCTAAGTCCTATTCGTCAAGGACGAAATTAATTATCGTCCAGGATGATTGGCTCTCTGGAAAATTTTCGTCCAGACGAAATTAAATTATCGTTCGTGGCGATTGGTCCTCTGGAAAATTTTTGTCCCGACGAAATTAAAAATCGTCCAGGACGATCGGCCCTCTGTAAAAATTTCGTCCAGACGAATAAATTTTCGTCCAAACGATTAACCGACTTAGGATAGTTTTCAGCAGTTTCTAGAACCGACCTTGTAATAACCGTTCGTACTAAACGAACCCAGTTCGCACAGGACGATCATCTGTACGAAGTCATTTTCGTACACATATACAAATGGGGTTATTTCAAGTCGTTTAAGTAAAATCGTCCAGGATGATCCACGATCGTACAGGACGATCCACTGCGTACAGAATTGAATACTTGCAGTTTTTCGGCGGTTTTTCTTGTCTTTTGTAAAAATAGTCCAAATTAGACTGCCACCCAATCTTTTTGTCATTTGATCTTCGTGCCTCTTGAGAGAATAACCAAGGAGAGAGTGGAAGAGAGCATTCAAGTGAGGATTCCTACCACTGGAGCGAGAAGGCTTCACTTGGAGTTCAAAGGTAAGAGTCTCTACTTGTGAATTGGAATTACTTCACTCTTTTCCTTCTTCCTTCTAGATTCTTGTGAGAAGATCTATCAAGGAGATCCGGTTCTCTGCCGACACTTGGAGAGTGTGAACAGCCGAAGGGTTCTCTGCCCACACTTGGAGAGTGTAAACAGCTGAAGGGTTCTCTACCCACACTTGGGTTCTCTGCCAACACTGGGGATAGTGTGAAAGGACGGACGGTTCTCTGCCAACACTGGGGATAGTGTGAAAGGACGGACGATTCTCTGCCCACACTGGGGATAGTGTGAAAGGATGGACAGTTCTCTGCCAACACTGGGAATTGTGTAAAAGGACGGACGGTTCTCTGCCACACCGGGGAGTGGTGAAAAGAGTGTGTTGTAAAGGCTTCTCCGCCTTGCTGTGGGTGCAAAAGGAGAGTCACTATTGGTATTAGTGCAATACTCAGAGGGAGCCTCTGGGGAGTGGATGTAGGTCTGGTTATAGACCGAACCACTATAAATCTGGTGTCATTTACTTTACTGTTTTTACATTTTCGCACTTTATATTTCAGTTTTAAAAACTCTGTGGTTGAAAAACATTTTTCTACAAAATTTAAAAGAAATTTTATTTCGGTTCAATAATATTCAAAAGGGGACTTAAATTTTTTAAACTACCAATTCACCCCCCTCTTGGTAGCCTTGGGACATTCACTTAGGCTTAACAACCTAATTACTAGACTCAACAAGTGGTATCAGAGCTTCGTTTCAAAATCATAAGTTTGAACTACTTTTTGATTAACGTAGATGGCTACTTTCGGAAACCAAAACACACCTGAGGGTTACTCTATCACTAGACCTCCACTGTTTGACAATATTCCTTTTGATTTTTGGAAAACACGCATGTCTGCTTTCTTACAGTCACTTGATTATCGCATGTGGATGCTAGTCCAGGATTGCTACACAAAACCAACTAGATTAGTTGATGGAGTAATGGTAGAAATACCTTTTACAGATTGGACTATAGAAGAACGTGACTTAGCACAATTAAATGCTAAATATTTAAATAGTTTCTTTTGTGCTTTAAAATCTGAAGACTACATGCGGGTTTCCACTTGCAAAAGCGGAAAGGACATATGGGATAGACTTTGTATAACTTATGAAGGGACAAATGAGGTTAAACAATCAAGGCTCAATATCTTGTTACATGACTATGAATTGTTTTGCATGAAACCTAATGAATCTATTTCCGACATGTACACAAGATTTACACAAATTGTCACTTCTTTGCATGCACTTGGTAGGGAATTAACTAATGCTGAAATGGTCAATAAGATTCTTCGTTGTTTACCTACTGCTTATGATGCAAAAATTACTGCAATTACAGAGTCTAAAGATTTAAATATTTATTCTATTGACAATCTTCTTGGTTCACTCATTGCTTATGAGCAAGGAGTAAGTCAAAGGAAGATTGATGCAGGTGAATCTCTAAAGGAGAAGAATATAGCACTAAAAGTGGAAGAGTCAGAGAGTGAACACTCACAACCTAAGGATGAAGATGATGTTGCACTGATGACTAGACAATTCAGAAGCTTTTTAAAGAGGAAGCAGAAGAGACGCCAGCAATGGAATAGAGGTAAGTTTAACAGAAATGGCAAGGTTTCTAATGAAGTGATTTGTTATGAATGCATAAAACCATGTCATATCAAGACTGATTGCCTAAAACTTAAAGCCACTCCTGGTAAGGAGAAGGTGGAGGAGAAACCTATGGTAAAGAAGGGCAAGAAGAAGTTTCAAAGAGCTTTCTGGGCGGACTCAGCTTCAGACTCATCTGAGACAGAAAAAGAAGAAGAAGTCACTAATCTTTGCTTGATGGCAGACAATGTGGATCACTCAGATCAAGAAGATGTATGTGACCTAACCTATGATGAATTATTTGAAGTTTCTGAACACATGAATGATGTGCATGCTAGTTTAAGTTTAGAATTTGAAGAGCTCAAGAAGGAACATGAAATCCTTAGGAAAGATCATGCATTAATAGATGACAACCACATGAAACTACTTGATGAATATGATGACTTGAATAAGAATTTTGAAAATCTAAAATCATCCTATGCTGATCTTGAAAAAGATTTTAAAAATTTTAAGGATGAATCAGAGAGAAAAGCATATAGAATCAATTATACCAATCGAATTTTGGAAGATATGAATTCATTTTATAAACTAACTATAAGAGCTCTCAAGGATAATAGAAAACCCCCCAGACTAGAAGATTTTACAAATCCTAAATACCCTTTGCCTAGAGATTTGAGATTTTCTAAAAACCACCCAAGAGAATTGATTATAGGAGAACCTAGTGAGGGTGTTAGAACTAGGCGTGGATTAAATAAGGAAGTCAATCATTCAGCCTTTATTTCAACCATAGAACCCACTAATATTGATCAGGCACTTTCTGATTAATTTTGGATATTGGCCATGCAAGAAGAGTTAAATTAATTTGTAAGAAATAAAGTTTGGGAATTAACTACAAGGCCAAAAGATCAAAGTGTTGTTGGAACTAAGTGGGTGTTCAAAAATAAAATGAATGACTCAGGAGTAGTCATTAGAAATAAGGCTAGATTAGTTGCTAAGGGGTATAATCAAATTGAAGGAATTGATTTTGAGGAGACCTTTGCCCCTGTAGCAAGACTTGAAGCAATTAGAGTTTTACTTGCCTTTGCCTGTTTTAAAAGTTTTAAATTGTTTCAAATGGATGTCAAAAGTGCCTTTTTGAATGGGGTTATTGAAGAAGATGTTTTTGTAGAACAACCTCTAGGATTTGAAAATTCAAAATACCCAAACTATGTTTTTAAGTTAAAAAGGCATTATATGGATTGAAACAGGCACCTAGGGCTTGGTATGAGAGATTGAGCACTTTCCTACTTGAAAGATCTTTTGAAAAAGGAAGTGTGGATACAACTCTCTTCTTAAAGAAATTTGGAAAGGAAATACTCATTGTTCAAATTTATGTGGATGATATCATCTTTGGATCTTCAAATAAAAATCTTTGTGATGATTTTTCTAATACAATGAGTAGTGAATTTGAAATGAGTCTAATGGTAGATTTACATTACTTTCTAGGTTTTAGCATCTAGCAACTTGAGGAAGGGACATTTCTTAGTCAAACTAAATATATTAAGGACATCCTCAAGAAATATGAAATGGACAATGCTAAACCTGTTAGTACACCAATGAGTTCCTTAGTTCAGTTGGATAAGGACCTTAAGGGAAAATCTGTTGATCAAAAGAAATATAGAGGGATTATTGGATCTTTGCTTCACTTGACTGCTAGCCGACCAGATATTATGTTTAGTGTTTGCTTATGTGCTAGATTTCAATCAGATCCAAAAGAATTACATTTGACAGCAGTGAAAAGGATTTTAAGATACTTACTAGGAACTCAAAACTTAGGAATTTGGTATCCTAAGTTTAGCTCTTCATTTGAAATTATTGGTTATTCAGATTCTGACTTTGCAGGCTGTAGAGTGGATAGGAAAAGCACTTCTGGAACATGTCAATTCATTGGAAATTCATTAGTTTCTTGGTCCAGTAGAAAACAAAATTCAGTAGCCCTATCTACTGCAGAAGCAGAATACATTGCATTAGGAAGTTGTGTGGCACAAGTACTTTGGTTAAAACAACAGTTGATTGATTTAGGATTATCTGTAGGCACTATTCCAATTTATTGTGACAATACTAGTGCTATTTGCATTTCCAAAAATCCTATTCAACATTCTAGAACCAAACACATTGATATAAGACATCATTTCATAAGGGATCATGTATCCAAAGGAGAAATTGAACTCACACATGTTTCAACTGAAAATCAACTTGCAGACATTTTTACAAAACATTTAGCCCTTGATACCTTCAGTACTTTAAGAACAAGGCTATGTGTTATTGATTTAAATGCCTAAACAAAATGTCTTTGCAACATTGATATTTATGTTCTTTTTTTTGTTTTTGATTTTGTGAATTTTTTATGTGTTTTTGAATGAACTTGTTTTTGAGTGTAAGTTTTTGTTTTATGTTTTCTGTATTTTTAAATGTTTAGTTTGATTTTCTTAAATTAAAAATTCAAAATTCAAAAATTGGAAGAAATCGTCCAGGACGACTTTTGTTTCGTACTGGACGATGTAAGATAAATTGGTTTGCGTGAATTTTAACCGTTTTGAGAGCAGTTTTTAATTAGATCGTCTGTACGATCTGACGATCGTCCAGGACGAAATTTTTCTTTTTCTCAAACGTCGAGACGATTGAATGCAGCAGTTGAGTGGATAAGACAGTTTTAAATATGGATTTCGTCTGTACGAATTTTTGGTTCGTCCAGACGAACAAATGTCGTTTCATTGTAGGGGACGTTTTTCAAGAGTCTGGAAATTAAGTTACTTTTGAATCGACTGTACGAAATTATTTTGTCTGTATGATCGGTCAAGTCAAAAAGCCTGTACGAAGGGACGCATCGTAAGTTGTGTTGATTACGAAAAGCCGTTATATTTTGGATGAAATGGATCGTCTGTACGAAATATTTTCGTCCCGACGAATGATGATTTTCGTCCAGGACGAACTGTTTTCGTCCAGAACGAACGTATCATTTTTCTTTAAATATGAAGGCTTTCTAACTCAACAATCACACTTCCAAACTTCTCTTTCAATCCCTTTCTACTTCAAATCATCAATGGCCTCATCAAGC